>JACTOM010000054.1:3291689-3470032 GCA_015832385.1 Elymnias hypermnestra
TCCCCCCCCCCCCCCCGACCTCTTCACACGTAATACACCTTATAATATTGCAATGCAGCAACAAACGTAACATCATTACCATTTGATTACAGACAGTTATATATTTTGCCATAAATCCCACCCTTACTGTAAGCCGTTGAGGAGTTCCATTTAACTACGACAATTAGTTGACCATACCTATACATACGGTAGGTGACTCAAATATCCAGATAGCCTATAAAAGATTCTGCCGCGTATTGTTAATTTATTCCTAAGAATTGAAGAGTTCCGTCACTTTGTCATGTAACCAAACTATCATAAAACCACCCTTGAAGTATCTACTTTCCAATAAAAAAAGAATCATTGAAATCGTGATCTTGACTTATTCGTCCATTTGTCGCGCACATGCTCAATGCAAATTTAACACTTATCCAGTTTTCTCGTGGATACCATCATCAGGCCTGGATTAAAAAATGGGAGCCTATGACGAGCACCACCTTTCATTTAAAAAAAATCATCAAGATCAGTCGGAAGATATGAGGTAACAAACATAAATACAGCCGAATTGATATCGTCCTCCTTTTTGAAGTTGTTTAAAAAAGGGAATAACAACAACACTTCTGGACTTGTAGATTATTTTTATAAAACTATATGTTTACAAAAAAATATTAATTCTAAACACTAAACAGGTAAAAGTTTTTAGAAGATGAGATATGAATACAGATGACATGTGACAGCTGTCAACTATGAAGTGCCATGCGTTGTTCCTTTTATATGCACAATGCAAACCAAATATTTTTGTTTGAAAAAGCAACAATATAAACAATAGAATTTAATATTTTTGTTGTTTTTAAATTTTTATTTCACGCATAATAACTTTTTTTTAATTGCAAGTTGCGAACTCCTATGCACGCAATTTCCATATGAAATAACAACACAATGTTGATTCTAGTTGAAGTTATCAATACTTAAACATACTAGTTTCAATTAAGTGAAAGATCTGGGAAAGAATGTCTTTTGATGCTCTAAATATATGTCGGCGAAAGCTTAACGAGGTATTGGGAGAGAAATCTACAAAGTACTTCAATCATATGAAACAATGGTTTCGTATGAAACTCACTAAAGAAGAGTTTGATACAGAAGCTCGTGCTCTACTGAGTGTCGATCAAGTACGCTACCATAATGAATTCCTGCTTGCATTGTTAAATAAAGTCGAAGGTTTAGCAGAAACATCTATAACCATAGCACAAGACAAAGCTATATCTCAGAATAGGAACATTAGAAGGCATAAAAGAAATTCTCGTACGTCGGAGAAATCTCACTTTGAGCCTGCAGATTTATTGGAGTATTTACCACCTAATTCACCTCCTGGTGCTGGTAGTGATGGAGTCAAATATGCAGCACAAGTAAGTTAAAGCTTGGTAAATATAAATAACTACATCCATTTTAGTTCACACACGGTAATATAAAAATTGTTTACTTTTATTAATACTTGGTTTTAATGTTTAAAAAAAAAACAAAAAATACTGACAAAAAGGATTTATGAGTCAAGAGTGAAAGTTGGAAGGGGGAGACCAAGGCGAACGTTCCTGGACCAAATCCAGGACATTTTAAGTAACGGCCAGGTCAAGACTACTCTAAACTGACAAACTTGTATGAAAGGTTTAATGAGAATAAAAGAAGCGAAGGAGATATGCAAGGATTGTGGCAAGTGGAAGGATGTTGTCTGTGCCTACCCCTATGGGAATGAGGCGTGATGCCATGTATGTATGTATGTTTAATGTTTAAGATACACTGTGAGTATTATTTGCTAAAATGAATGGTTTGCATTGTTCTCAATATATTGAGAATTGCAAAATAATGTATCTGAAAGTTAATTGATAAAGTATATAAATTTCTTTATATATATGATTATTCTTTATGTGTTTATCTAACGGAAAACTTAACCCTTGTACTGACTTAGATAAATTTTTTGTGTGTTCTGGAATGTAAAGGCTTATTTTGAATAGAGAGATTTCAATTCTAAATATTCTTAGTCCTCCTTAATATAAGCATGCATCTTTTAACAATATTTCTGAGTGAAGTTACCTCATTCTCAAAACTATTCTACTGCATTTCTATTTTTTTTTTACATCCTATGTATAAATTATATTTAAAAATTACTCTTTAACAGCTCATTAATTTAATATTAACAATTATTAGTCTTACACTACAATAGTTTATGTGGACATTTAAATACAGATTTCCTCATATTGACCACTGTCACCCACTGGTGACACTGTTCAGAACAGCTAGTATTTATTATATTAATACCAATAGAATTTCGTTTTATATTATGATGCATAATTTGAAATTTACTCTTACAGGAAATATTCCTACCAGACCATGCATTAGTAGTTGGACGGTTCATGCTTGCTGCATGGGAACTTGGATTAGAAGGTGCTGATGATGAAGCAGCAGATCTGATTGTTGTTGCTGTACAACATTTCCTTAAAAATATCATAAGTGCTGTCATATCTCAAAGAAAGGGGTATAAACTTCGTAATAAGAGATTTATGTATGACCTTGGTGGTGACATGCCTAATATGTGGTTAAGGAATGTGAATAAGCTTTATGACCCACAAGCTGAAGGGCGTATAAATGTGGATGACAGTGCAGATGCCTTAGGACCTAGATGCCCACCGACTATTGATGAAGTTGANGCATAATAACTTTTGTTTTAATTGCAAGTTGCGAACTCCTATGCACGCAATTTCCATATGAAATAACACGATGTTGGTATATTTCTAATTGAAGTTATCAATACTTAAACATACTAGTTTTAATTAAGTGAAAGATCTGGGAAAGAATGTCGTCTGATGCTCTAAATATATGTCGGCGAAAGCTGAATGAGGTATTGGGAGAGAAATCTACAAAGTACTTCAATCATATGAAACAATGGTTTCGTATGAAGCTCACTAAAGAAGAGTTTGATACAGAAGCTCGTGCTCTACTGAGTGTCGATGAAGTACGCTACCATAATGAATTCCTGCTTGCATTGTTAAATAAAGTCGAAGGTTTAGCAGAAACATCTATAACCATAGCACAAGACAAAGCTATATCTCAGAATAGGAACATTAGAAGGCATAAAAGAAATTCTCGTACGTCGGAGAAATCCCACTTTGAGCCTGCAGATTTATTGGAGTATTTACCACCTAATTCACCTCCCGGTGCTGGTAGTGATGGAGTCAAATATGCAGCACAAGTAAGTAAAAGCTTGGTAAATATAAATAACTACATCCATTTTAGGTCACACATGGTAGTATAAAAATTGTTTACTTTTATTAATACTTGGTTTTAATGTTTAAGATACACTGAGAGTATTATTTGCTAAAATGAATGGTTTGCATTTTTCTTAATATATTGAGAGTTACAAAATAATATATCAGAAACTTAATTGATAAAGTATATAAATTTCTTTATATATGTGATTATTCTTTATGTGTGTATCTAACTGAATTCTTAACCTTTGTACTGACTTAGATAATTTTTTTTGTGTGTTCTGGAATGTAAAGGCTTATTTTGAATAGAGAGCTTTTAACAATATTTCTGAGTGAAGTTACCTCATTCTCAAAACTATTCTACTGCATTTCTATTTTTTTTACATCCTATGTATAAATTATATTTAAAACTTTAATTACTCTATTAAAAGCTCATTACTTTAATATTAACAATTATTAATCTTACACTAGAATAGTTTATGTGGACATTTAAATACAGATTTCCTCATATTCACCACTGTCACCCACTGGTGACACTGTTCATAACAGCTAGTATTTATTATATTAATACCAATAGGATTTTGTTTTATCTTATGATACATAATTTGAAATTTGTTCTTACAGGAAATATTCCTACCAGACCATGCATTAGTAGTGGGACGGTTCATGCTTGCTGCATGGGAGCTTGGATTAGAAGGTGCTGATGATGAAGCAGCAGATCTGATTGTAGTTGCTGTACAACATTTCCTTAAAAATATCATAAGTGCTGTCATATCTCAAAGAAAGGGGTATAAACTTCGTAATAAGAGATTTATGTATGACCTTGGTGGTGACATGCCTAATATGTGGTTAAGGAATGTGAATAAGCTTTATGACCCACAAGCTGAAGGGCGTGTAAATGTGGATGACAGTGCAGATGCCTTAGGACCTAGATGCCCACCTACTATTGATGAAGTTGAACAGTCTGCAGTGTTTGAAATTGCATGCAGGTACATATTTCTTGTTCTTTACTGCCAATCGGGCCCAATTATTTTGCCAACGACATGTAGAAAAAGAGAGAGGGAGACATATTGTTTGGGTGGTACAAAATGAATACCACAATTAAATTTTCACAACTTACCAATGAGGGTAGTACAAGTAATAATGATTTTAAAAACTTTATTGCAATTAGGATTTTATACTTGACTTTAACTGCCCCATTGGTCTAGTGGTTAGCATGGTCGACTACAGACATGAGGTCCTGGGTTCAAATCCCGGGTCGGGCCAATTCAAAATCGATATTGAGTTTTCTATTAAGAATTTCTCAATATGTGCCTGAAGTTGGGAACCCCCCCACCCGTGCCTCGAAGAGTACGTTATGCCGTCGTTCCTGCGCCTGATCTCTCTCCGGTCGTGTGGGATTCCCATCACATCGGACTATGAGAGTGAAGGAATAGAGAAGGCACTTGTGTACTATGCCTGCCAATCCGCAGTGGAGCAGGGTGGTAAGTCTATGCTCTAAAAACCCTCGCTCCCTGGAGTGAGGAGGCCTGTGCCCAGCAATGGGACATTAATGGGCTGCTACTTACTTACTTGACTTTACACAACTGTTCATATAATCTTGACCAAGTTTTCGATTAACATATGATGTTAATAAATTTTTTCAAATAATGATTGGTTAATTGAATTACTTAATATTCTTAAAATGGGATCCTTTGTTAAAAATTAGTTTACGAGGTTTCTTTCTATGTAATGAGTTTAAGAAGTTTGGGCTAGAGGGTGTAGATAAAAGGTAAGTGGCAGCCTATTAACATCCCACTGCTGGTCACAGGCCTCCTCATTCATAGGAGAGAAAACGTTTAGAGCATAGACCCGCCACCCTGCTGCTCTACGAGTTGACAGACATTGTGATAATGGGTTGCTAATTACCTTTTTAAACAACCATACCATATAGCAATTGACATCTTAGTCTGTATTATCATTTGTCTGGTGAGCTCTCAGTCTATCTGGAATTTGTACATGCGCATGATTTTTTCCAGTGCACCAAGTGAAGAGCTAAATGACAACAAACTAACTATAGAAGAGTTTTACAATACTTTGCTAACACACAAGAATGTTATCGCTTGCCATTCCGTTTATGCTGTTAATATGGAGAGATTAGCTGTCATGTTAAATCACCCTAGTTATTAAGTATTTTAAATATAATTTGATGTATAAATATAATTTGTTTCAATTACAGCAAAATAAAGTACCTATTATAAATATAAATGTTACATACATTTATGTTACAAGTGTTTTTCTACAGCCTCATACTCTATTATGTGTATATTTATTTATAAGACTTTCTTTTATGTATAAGATTATATATATGTATAAGAGTTCTTTTAGTCCACCATATATCTTNGTGTATATTTATTATAAGAGTTCCTTTAGTCCACCATATCACTTTAAAATGTGAAAAAAAATGTAAATTTGGATTTACTTGCGCTATAAAATTAAGAAATGATAAGTGTGTCTGTACAAAGTAAATATGTCAAAAGTGAAACTATGGCAAAGTTATTTTTAAGTCTTGATTATATTTATACAAATCTATAATTATTAATTAGTTTGTTATTTAATTTATAATTTAGAAAAGAGAATTTATGATTTTTTTTAATGAAAAATAGTATATTAAATGACGCGTAGCAAATTAAAATGCCACATGTTATTTGTAAATATAAAACTACCTAACCTTCGACCGAATTAGCATAAAACGCTGCATATCTTCGTACGCAAGTCACGCGTTTCATCCGTAACTTGGGAAAATCTCAACTAAATACAAATATTCAACACAAAAAAGGTAACTTACGAGTGGCAAATGAGTATATATCTATTTCCTCATAATGAATATTGCTCCGGTTGGTTCAGTTAGGACTTTGATGCAAGTCGGAATGCTGTTACTTGTGAGGGCGGAGAGTATTACATATGTACATTAAATCATTGCGTTTAGAGGTAGATTAAAAGAAAACATTATTACACAAAAGAACAATTTATTTAAATTATAACAAAAATAGAATTATAAAAACATAACTAAATTACAGCCTTCATTTACAAATTACATTATTATTGACTTTATAAATATGTTACATAAAATTATACTCATTTCCGGCAGTAAATTAACACATAAATATATTAACAGCATTTATAAAACAATAACAAGTACATCTTAAGCTACATTCAAATTCAGCTTATTGTTCATTTGGCTACTTCCTATACGTTCAAATGATTAAAACATTGTCGCATAAAATATTTTTTTTACAACTAGCAGGTCAAACCACTGTGAGATTGCACCTGGTACAGTCTAAGATTGAATTGCACTAATCTAGTAATAGGTAATTTTCCTTTTTATGGTTTCTAAATAGAGTTGTACAGAAACTCATTTTTTTTGGTTGGTAGCAACCCTGCTGGTGTAGTGGTAATTAGCCACGACCGAAGCCTCTGACTGGACCAGTTCCAGGCAAATTCCCAGTCCCAGCCGAACCCAGGAGCTCTACTAGCGAAGGGAATATTCATAAAATTAAGTGAACGAATGACTGAATGAATATAAGTGTCAGTGAAGTCTTTAAAAAACCATTTTTGCCTAAGACAAGCCAAAAGTATCTTTAAAAGAACCAATTAACACGCGCTAAATTATTATTTAATATGTTTATATATTGACATAAAAATTACGCAATTGGAAGTATGATTTACAAAAATAAATTGAGAATAGCAAGTCTTTTTTCTTAAAGTGAACGTTTTATAATAAATTTGCTTAAATACGTAAATTCACAATAAGTTTTAAACAGGTGGTTATGTTTTAGTGCCATGCGGTTTAAATTCTTTGAATGTAACTGTATAAAAGTTAATTTAACCATAAGTTTGTGTAGATAGAAGAAGTTGTGCGTATCGTAGTCGCTAGTAATATATATATAAATTTACTACACTGTACACTTATTTCATAATCTTTGCTTTTAACCGCCTCCTTTTAATAGAAGTACTCCACGAAATATCACTTGAAATTAGTATTCTTCTATCTTGCTGCTGGGCTTTGCGATCTAGACATTAAAGGTGAGGTTCCAGGTTCACCGACCGTAGACGGGGACTGGATAACAATAGCAGGCACATTCCTTTCTGGTCTGGGACTAACTGAACCGGGCCTTGGTATTTCTGGAATCTCAATAACCTCTGGCTCATTCCTAGCTCTACCTAAAAGTCTCCGTTTCTTCCATGTAACATATCCAAGGATCCCAAGAGCAACTGCTATTAAAATTCCACCGAAAGTAACTCCTGTTGCTGATGCTGTTGACATTTTATACATACCTGAAAGTATTGAAGCAAAAGTTCATCTAACGTAATAAGTTGAGGAATGATCGAATGAATGATGTCAGTACTAGAGTGATCGCAAGGAATATCAACTGGGGCTGTAGTATTATACATCTTAAAACGTTTTAACAAAGTAGCACCCATACGTGGGTGGGTGACAAAGACGCTTCTTATTTATTGAAGTTAAAACTTCTTAAGCATCTTTGTGATTTGAAAGTCTATGAAACGAAAAAGCGACAGTAAAAAGAGACACACACATAAATTTATAGGATTTAAAGTGGGAGAGAATGAGATAGGAAGCATTATATAGTATTTGTTATGTTCGTGGTTCTCTAGGCATTTTTTCTGCATTCGTCTCGTTATCTAGAAGGCAAATATTAAAAGGTTACACCTCTAACATTTTTTTATATAAATGGGCAATATGCTAGTAGATATTTAAGTATAGCAACAAAACGAACACCAACTTCGCCAGTTGGTCTTCGTTCATACCCGATATACATGTTATAAATACAGAAAATACAAAAATAGAATTTAAAGAATATTTATTTTATAATTACAAATATTGTTGTATTGCCAAGGGGCCGTTGAAATATTACGTAAGCAGATTTATTACAATTATTTACCCCCACATTGCCTTTGTCAGCAAAAGTAAGCAAAGCTCTCCCCCCCCCCATGCTTACGTCAACATTTTTCAATTATAAATGTTTTTTTTTATATTTTAATTTTATATTGATAAGGGACAAAAATATTGTAATCTTACGAACATAAGAAACTTAATTTAAGTTTTCTAAAAGTAATTACCTACTGGTGACGTAATCATCATCTAGACTCCCCCACCCCCCATGTCATCCAAAATAAGTAAAACAAAGATCCGCCCCCACCCCTTAATAGTAAGTAAAAAAGGTAAGTAGCAGCCCATTAGCGTCCCACTGCTGGGCACAGGCCTCCTCACTCATATGAGAGAGGGTTTTTAGAGCATAGACCCACCACGCTGCTCTCTGCTGCGCTGATTGGCAGGCATAGTACACAAGGTTACTCTCTATTCCTTTAGTCTCATAGTCCGACGTGACAATCCGACACAACCGGAGAGAGAGAGATCAAGCGCAGGACCGACGGCTTAACGTGCTCTCCGAGGCACTGGGATGGATCACACCGCCAAATTTTTCCCAACTTCGGGCAAATATTGAGAAAACCCAGGACCTCATGTCCGTAGTCGATTTTGCTAATGACTAGACCAATGAGGCACCCCCTAATAGTGCTTACGTAATACTTCAACGGCCTCCAATGACAGCACCGATTTTTGAATATATAATTTGGAAGACATAATAATACTCCAACTGCAGTTAACGAACTATTTTTAAAAACGGACTGCACAGAGATAATGGCATTGAGAATTTGGAAGGCAGCGAAAGGGCTTAAATTATTTTCAATAGTTCCATCTATTCCTATGGAAAACATTCTCGCTGGGGCATGGTTGTATTTGCTTTGCTACTAGTGATACCGGATTCGATTTCCGCAACTAAAAATTTAGGATCTTGTATTTTTAACCGACTTCAAAAAGAGGAGGAGGTTATATTATCCTAGTTTTGACCTGGTGAGTTTCGGCAATGGCTAGATACCACCCTACGTAAGGTGAACTTTCTAAGTAGTAAAGAAAAGAGACTTTCAGATTGAAACGATCAATAATGTTCCTGATATAAGAAAACAGCATGACTCTATTCCGGGAATCGTAGCTTGTGATCTATAAAACGACGTGAGTTTTGTTACCAACCTTCTATCTCCACTTTGATGACGTCAGTATGTTCCTGCCCATCATCAAGCCCAGCGCCGCAAGTCCATTGACCAACGTCTTCATACCTTATTTTATTTATTGTGACCGCACAATCTCCACGATCCAGACTGGCATTCGAAGGATAAAAGTACTTGCCCAGAATTGAACTGAAATTTATTTATAAAATTTATTGCACATGGTGCTACGAGCTTAGTCAAATCAACCTCTTTAGTTTAAAAAAGGTTTTTACAAGATGTGCAGTATAATGAGTGACAAAAAAATATGGTGTACAGTTCAAGATAATGAAAAGCATTTATATATAACGTCTAATTGTATTGGAACATTACATAGTTAGGCAAATCCTTATTTATAGAAACAATCCCCTTGGCGGGCCACTAAATGTACTTAGGTAACCACTTAGCTATAGAAATAATAAATCAGTATAATGTCTACCTATCTCATTTTCTTCCACGTTAAATCTAAGGAATTTATGTGTCTGTTGCTTTCTACTGTCGTTTTTTCGTTTCATAGACTAATTACAACGACGCTAAAGAAGTTTTCACTTTAAAAGACAATATAAAATTGATAATTTGTACCAAATAAAACTCTTGTATATATTAAAACTAGCAGACCCGACAGAAGATTTCAGTTTTACGAATGATTTTCGAAATGTAATTACAGCAGTACTAAATATCTTTAGGTCTTACATTTTTGTGACTATTCAATTTGGTCGGTCTATTCAATTGATTTTGAACTTCCTGCTGCGATAATAAAATGAAAATTGACAGTGAGTACATGTAATTTATTATGTACTTTATTGAATAGCAATAAAAGTCAAATTGACTTTTATTTAATTAAAATTGAAAACGTATGTATGGGAAACTAAAAGTTGCAATTATTCGAACTTTTTCGCCGTAAAAAACCTTGGAATTCAAAAAACATTTAAAAAAGAATTGCCAAAATTGACCCAGGCGCTGTTGAGTTATGCGCTTACCAACACATTTTGCGATTCATTTTTATATCACAAAAGAATATCCACGTAAGTTTGAAAAAAAAATGGTAAAGGGTTGATGGAATTCAAAAAATGAATAGCCTAAAACCTTCTACAATTAATTCCGCGTCGAATGGTCATGATCTCATGCCGATCGGTCCAGTAGTTTTGAAGTTTATCGATAACGACGAAAAAAATAGTTGCTTATATATAATATATATAGATATAGATATTATACTGCAACTTACATGGCTAGGGGCTGCATCGTTAGGGGTTGCGACCGCAGCACTTTCAATGAACGTGTGCTTATTAGAAGGCGCTAAAGTAATGATTGAATAGGGACTTTATTTAACTTTATAACAATTAATGCATTTTACTATAAACCGTGACGGATCATATTGATTGGCATTTAAAAATTATCTTTGAATTAAAAAAAAAATATTGTCATTTATTAGGTCTTCGTTTCATTATAATTATATAGAAATAACTGACCTCTTTGGCCTAAATTATATACAACTGCAGATAAATACACTTATAAACTGGTAACAAGATAGTGACTGGATACTAGATATATTGAAGAAACAATTACAATGAGGTGATTTTTTATTTAACCAATAGTATCATCAGTTGTATATTCACTTTCATTTTATAAAAATTTCTAAAACTAATCTAACCGGGAAGGAAGAAGACACTTTTGTGCCGCATACAATGGCTAAAATACTAACTTTTCATCCCGCAGTGCAGAAAAGCATTTTATTAAACGATTGTACATTTCAATATAGTTATATTTATTTGTCAATTTACAATGTTGATTTTATTATAGCTATGTATATGGAATAATTTGACTGGTATTAGTGAGCCAGTTGTAATGTAGTTTTAAGGTATTTATATTTTTAATAATTGTTCGTTTCCCAAATAAATAAATATATGTATATGAAAAGTGTGACTTAATAGTAGCAATTGAAAATTAGATAATTTTACTTACTCTTTCTCTGTAACGGTGGAATCTATGTTAAAGGATCTTCCGTTGGGTGGTTCAAATCGACAGTAACTAAGAGGAATCAAACCCTTCGTTGTTGTACAAGATATGGTAATTCTGGTCCCTATTTTCGCTGTAATATTGGGTATTATTGCTGCCACTTGATTCACTATACGGACCTCGAATTTCTTTATAGTTTCCAATCGTACAGATTTCCTTCCTATATGACAACCCCATTCTCCACTATCCGCTCGTGTTGCTTGTATCTTCTGTACACATTTATCGTCGCTTACACCGCGATCTGAAAATCTATTATATTTTTGTCCTTTTTAATCAGAATATTAGAAATTTTGAAAGACCATGTCGTGGTGAGACGCTGAAGTCTCGTTTCCTGAAATCGGGTGTTCCTCAGTGCCCGTTATGGTTAAGAAAAACATTGTATAGAAACCTGCATGTCCCGGTAGTAATTCTGGAATATGTGAGGAGTCCTGTGTCCAGCTGTGGAATTTTAATGGCTCCTTCTTACTTTACTTTAATGTGAAAAGAGAGTTTAAGAGCAGTTACAGTAAGTATACACGAGTCAGCTTGTTGGTTATTCTCAGAACTTAGGAAACCTTATAACTTTCGATTATCAAGCTCTTTATTTAAAATCATTAACCGTATATTGTAATTATGGGACAAAATCACTACATCTGATAATTTAAATTTAGTGAAAAGGCCTACTTGAATAAAAATCTTTTGATTGTCATTTCAAATGATGAATGATGATAATACGCCATCAGAATAACCACTGTTGTCTACAGTTTACAAGCATTAACATATTATATGGAAATGAAGATGCTTATCCCAACGATGTTACGTACTTTCCGATCTGTTGGAAAAATGCTAAAAACACGATCGAACATCATATAAGGCATTCAGATCACTACACATTTTATTTATATTTAATGTATTATATATGACGGAGGGTATATGTATGCAGGTGGTAATCTCAACATCATCAGTAGAGTCCATAATTCAACCTCCAAACTGTGGACGTTACTGACGCATATACGACTGCACCCAAGTTTGTTTTTATAGAGATTTATTGTGGGCTCTTCTCAGATCAGGGCGCCAAAGAACTCTCGTAACTTTGGATTGTAAGTAGTTCTTTAATGTTATCATCAGTCGTACATTTAAATATGCTGTAAAAGCTTACTTGAATAAACATATTTTGACTACACACGTACTAGAGAGGTATATGTGTAGTGATTTTAGTTTTGTTAGTTTCGTTACACTTATCTATTATCTGTTTATTAAAACAATGTTGTTAAATATAATATTTAACAAACCTGATCAATGTTACTTGTACATATATGCATAATTACTGATAAACTAATTTATGGATTTATAAACAAATGATAAAACGTACATTGTATAAGCAATTTGGTACCAAGCTATATATACAAGGTGTTAGGAGACCGCTCCCGAAAACGAAGACAGACGATAGTACTAATGACACCTTTGATGACGGGACGGAAAAAAATCGATCCTGATTAAAAAAATCATATTTTTAAAATGTTTCACTAGCATTATTTACTCTCCATCATGATAGTATAGCTAAATGGAACGAAAGTTTCTTAAAAATTACATTACTAAAATAAATCTCCACAATGAAACACAATCAACAATTTAGACGGCCTCTTTGTCGCAGTGGCGTAGTATTCGCTTTGCTAGCAGAGGTCCCGGTTTCGATCCCCGGTAAGACGAATTTAGGAAATTTTTCTAATTTATCTAAGTCTGGACTGGTGGGAGGCTTCGGCTGTGGCTAGTTACCACCCTAGCAAAGACAGCGCCAAACAAAGAAATTTGTGTTCCGGTACGATGCTGTGGAGAAACCATAAAGGACATATCACCTCTTACCAGATTACCGCGCTGCTACCTTAGACTGTATCATCGTTTACCATCAGGCGAGATCATAGTCAAGCGGTAAACTGTCGGCAATTAAAAAGAATCATTTGATTCTCGGGTCAACGAACACGAAAATGAAGTGCGAAAAACCACCACGCCGCCCTTGAACTCACGCGGCCGGCACTGGTGTGCGTGTAAAATAAAAGTTTTAAAAATATTGAATTTTTTAAACAGGATCGTTTTATTTCAGTTCCATCATCAAAGATGATTAGTACTATCATTTTCTTCGTTTTTGGGAGCGGTCTCCTAACACTTTATATACATACTAACTGTGTCTGCGAGTTCGTCCATGTGGAAGTGTTTTTGGGTGGCATTTTTAATAATTTAGTCTCATAGGTATAGAAAGAGCAATATAAGCTATAACTTATTATCCTTTCTGAGACTCTAGATTATCTGTGTACCAAACTTTAGTTAACTCGGTTCAATAGATATGGCTTGAAACCAAACAGACAGAGAGAGTAACCTTTACATACTTTGAATGTAATATTTATTAAATGAAATCAGCAGCCTTTAAAATAAGTTTCAAGTGTCTAGCTCCAGAAATGAGGACACTTTCCTTACAACCCTTTTTTCGCATGAAAAAGTAGCCTATGTCTATTCTCAGGCAGGCTATATATGTATCAAATTTGATTTAAATCGGTTCTGTAGTTTTGGTGTGAAAGCGCGACTGACAGACAGACTTACTTTGGCATTTATAATATTTGTAAGGTTTATCAAATTGTAGTCTTCTAACTGCGCCACTTTGTCTACACCACAAAAGAGATAGATTTAATTACTGTGAAGAATGGTTATAGAGAGCCATGCTTAATAACAAGGTAAGCTATTAAAAGGTTTTTACAATTTGATTGATACTCTAAAAAAGATCGTTGTCTGTTAACGTGGTTTATGGACGATAGTTTTACGTAATAACGTTGTAATAAACAATAGAGGTAGGCCGATCGCGCCTCTCTACCGCTTTTTCAGTCAACGTAT
The DNA here is from genome assembly GCA_015832385.1 of Elymnias hypermnestra. Taxonomy (NCBI): domain Eukaryota; kingdom Metazoa; phylum Arthropoda; class Insecta; order Lepidoptera; family Nymphalidae; genus Elymnias; species Elymnias hypermnestra. The sequence continues at coordinate 3,305,912 of JACTOM010000054.1, forward strand.
AAGACCTTATCAAGTTAAAATTTTCATAAATTCTTCACGCCTATAGACCGTAACGTGATGGTAAATAGTCTCATAATCTTCATGGATTAATGAACAATCCAATATTAAAAGATCTATTCAATTCGAATGAGCATTTCGAAAATAAACTATATGTATAAACTAGTATGTCACGTCATGCCTCGCTAAGGCTCAAGGCGATATTACATATACACTTAATATTTCCCATTCCTGTAAAAAATTGATAATAAACGATTCCAAGTTATTCATTTTAAATACTAGCTAACTGCTCTTAAATATGACCTCACAAGTCAAGCTAATCATTTTGAATATTCATTTAGTAAAAACCTCTGTTACAATGACAAACATTGTCTGAAATTTGATTTTTGTATATCAGTACAGTGTTATACACTAAATTCCGATAACCACGCAAGGAGGTGTTAGCAAATTAAATGTATATTCACGAAAAATATTTTGAAATACTGTTAACTAAATATAGGCATGTATGAGGACATACATTAATACTTTATAAAAAAATTATTATCCTATATTTTACGTTGATTGGTCGGATACGTTATTAACAAAATTTATATTTATATATCCCGAAATCCTATTTGTTTGTATACCAAAATTGATCAAATATCCTTTTATACCCTAAATTCGAGAAATGTTTGATTTCCTGTGCAAACTATCATCCGCTTCTAAGTTTATTTACGCGGTAAAAAGTATGTCGTGTCTTTTCGAAAGTCCTATATATCTTTATACCAACATTCTTCAAATATCGTTATATATCGTAAATTCGAGAAATGTTTGATTTCCTATGCAAAGTATCATCCCTTTCTAAACTGTCTTTCGCTGCAAAAAGTAGGTTATGTCTTTTTCGAAATCCTATTTGTTTGTATACCAAAATTTATGAAGTATCCTGAATTTGAGAAATGTTTGATTTCCTGTGCAAACTATTCATCCCTTTCTGAGTTTATTTTTCCAACTAAAAGTAGGTTTTGTCTTTTCCAAAATCCTATCTATTTGTATACCAAAATTCATCAAATATCCTTCACCAAATTTAGAATATATAATTCTAAATATGTGAAATGTTTTGGTTTCCTGCGTCCGCTTTTAAGTTTAATTTCGCTGCAAAAGGTAGTTTGTATTTTTCGAAATCCTATTTGTCTTTATACTAAAATTGATTAAAATTAACTTGATTTGAAAGCGTGATAATTATAATTAAATACTTTTGTATTTATAATATAGTTATCAAATGTTTTTCTCGGCAAGTTAAAATATACAATCAATTAATGAGAACGGGAAGTGAGTGGGGTTACTTATGTTAAATTATTTGTTTCTTATCCGTTTCGAAATATATTTTATGACGAAGATAAGAAAACATCACTTTTTATGATCGTCAATCCGTTCATAGCAACTAAGTTACTAGTATAGTCGATATTTATGTTATATATTCGAAAATTCATACTAATACTAGCTGAACCGCACAACTTCGTCTGCGTTACTTATATATAGGACTTTAACTACGTTACGAACTTTATTCACACCTTAACTCATACTTAAAAGTCCATATAAGGGAGAAGACTTAAATCATATTTTTGGGATTTGAAATACATATATAACACTTATATGTTCATGCAGACAAAGTCGAAGGCATAAATGGCTGGTTAATTATTCACAACTTTATCTTTATAAATTTATATTTTTAATAAATAAGAATAAGATCAGTGAAAATATCAACATGACTACAACATGTAGACTATTAGAACATTCTCCAGAAAAAATACAGGCATTTAAGTAAAATCGGTAACAGAGTAAAAAATTCAAAAATAATCCTTACTAATCCTCACTAATATTATAAATGAGAAAGTTACCGATTTAAATAAAATTTGGTACACAGAGTCTAAAAGTCTAGAGGCTGAGAAAAGACATACCTAGACTACTTTTTAATCCGAAAGCTAAAGAGCTGTAGGAAATAGAAGTATCCGACATTTTTAGAGCTAGAAACTTATAACATACTTTAAGCTGTTGATTTCATATAAACAAATTTCAAGGATTGTAAAAGCTTTACCCTCAAGGTTGTAAAATAACAATCATCACTAATATTATAAACGCGAAAGTAACTCTGTCTGTCGCGCTTTCAAGCCTAAACTACACAGATATTCTAGAGATTTTAACAGCTAGTCTAAAGCCTCAGAAAGGACAATAAATTCGCAATGAAACACTGCAATTAGCTCATTAGAGTATTTTTGCCAAATAATTATTATATAATATTAAAAATGCTACCCAAAAACACTGTTCCAAGCGGACGAAGTCGCGGGCATAGTCAGTATAGAATATCCAGATGAATTCAAAATGAAAATTATCTTGAAACTGCAGAAAATTTCATAAAATTGTTTAGTAAAAGGTTACAATTAGGCCAGAGGCCAAAAATTCCCGCAAATTTCAATTTGATTCGTTACAATTCAAATACACATTTCCCCAATAAAGAATAATAGAAAAAGAGCTGGAATATACTTACGAAAATCGCTTGCCACTGGGATGTACAAAACCACAATAAGTCATTGGGAAATCGGATTTACATTGTATCCTTATGTTTTCATTCTCAGATGCCAATATTGTCTCTTTGCCATCAATGTCGAATATTCTAAACGCTGTAAACAGGCACAATGTTAAAATAACAAACTACTTTTAATAAATATTACATAGGATATACTCGTTTATACTGTGCGCACCATTTGTTATCGAAAAATTTACATAAAATAATATTAAATTTGCAAAAATGTATAGTAACTTCACGCCGAGCATTTTAAATTGTCACTAACGAAGTACTATACGATACTACCCTCCCGTCTTATTTGATAAGTGTTGCTGTACTGAACAACATTCACGTGTCAATAGGTCGTATTTTACAGTGTGATTTCGATAACATTGTGATGAGAATGTTATACAAATATTTCAAACAAATAACCACTCATTAATAATTGATTTATCAATTTAAACTTGATTTCGTCAAGTGTAAAATTACGCCAAAATAACGTTAGCATTAAAACATAGAAGCCTAAAATATAAAGCTAAAAGAAGGCTTTTTTGTAATATACGAAGGCTGAAAACATCTATATTTAATTTTTTGTTAAAATATATCTAATGATAACACTATAACATTATTTGGCTTTTAAGTTATATAAATTTGTTAATGATTCTCTCAAAGTATGTTAGTCTTTTTTGTTTGTAATTATATTTATTGTTATTGTTAAATTGATGTGTGTTAGTTTATAAGTTTACGATGGGACTGGCGGGTATTATTAAAAATACAAAAGCCCCTTAAAATCAAAAGAATAAAAAAAAAAACTCTACAACATAACTTGTATACGCAAGGTATTAGAAGTCCGCTTCCGAAAACGAAGACAAACTATAGTAGTAGTTTTAAAACGTTTTATTATTACGCTCCATCGTATTTGTACAACTACGAAATGATAAAAGGTAAGGTAAGTAGTAGGCTGCTACTTACCTAACATTAATAGGTTAACATCCCACACCTGGGCAAAGACCTCCTCCCTCATATGAGAGAGGGTTTTTAGAGCATAGACCCACCTCGCTACTTCACTGTGGATTGGCAGGCATAGTATACAAATGCACTCTCTATTTCTTCACTCTCATCGCTCGGGGGTGGATCACTACTAATTTCCCAAATTCGGGCAAATATTGAGAACTTCTTAATAGGAAACTCAGTATTGATTTTTGAATTGGCAAGACCAATGAGGCAGTCCTGAAACGACAAATGAAATGATAGTTTCATACAAAATACATTCTTCTCGGTCGTATACTTCACGTTTGAAGGTCGTGTCCGTATTTTGGTGCCTGCGTCAGTTTCTTCACCAGTGCTTTCCACCCTGTTCAGTCCTCGGCTTTCCTTATGGCAGCAACAAATGGAAGACCTGTAAATGCTTTTACTTGGTCGGACCAGCGGCTAGGCGATCGGCCGTGTGGTCTTTTGCTCTCTACCTTGCCAGTAATTATTAACTTGTCTAAGTTATTGGGCTGGTGTCCGGCAATCTGACCAAAGTAGCCAAGGATAGTTTGGGAGCACTTGGTCGAGAGTCTGGTGTCAATACGGAGCTACTCCTAGATAGACATGTTCATCCTCTTCGCAGTCCATGGTATACGCAACATTCTTCTCCAACACCACATTTTGAATGCATCTATCTTTTCCTCTCTATTGCCTGGATCGACTTCATCGCCCGTGTGCGCCATAAAGGAAAATAGGGAAGACTATAGATATCTATAACAAGTCATTTACAAAATAAATTACTTTACTAAAAAAAAACAGGTAATTAAACACAAAATTGAAATCAGCTGGAGCTCGAACGCACGGGTCAATGAACTGTATAACGTGCGCCCGTGCGTTCTTTGATGCTAATAAAACGTTTTAAATATATGATTTTTTTATGAAGTTTGTTTTTATTCCGTTCCATCATTAAAGGGGTCATTAGTACAATCCTCTGTCTTCGTTTTCGGAAGCAGCCTCTTAATCGCTTGTATAGTACCTGTCGAGTAAATTCTCCCACTTTTATGGTCTAACAAGAGATCTCAGTTAAGGGATAACGTGTCTTTTGTACTATTTTTTAAGTTAATATGTTTAATTAGTGCATAATTAAATACATACATAGCATCACGTCTCATTCCCATAGGGGTAGGCAGAGACGTCTGTAATATGCCTACTTGAATAAAGATATTTTTGATTTAATTTGATTTGATATATAAATATCATTGTATATATGTAACAAGATGCCTACCAACCCGCACTGGAGCAGCGTGGTGGATCTATGCTCTAAATAACCTCTTTACGTAACAGGTATCCTAATATAACCCAAAATTGGTATAAAGCGATTGCTTAAATAGAATTCGACTCTTGAGACTTTAACTGGGGAAGAGATAAAATCTTTATAGTATAATAATGTACATTATACGAGATTAATGTACCGAATATAAAATCAGGTCAAGAGAACTTTGCCTATATTTTCAACGAAAGTGAATACGCTAATCTCAGGAACTATTCAAGTTAAAAAATTGTCAGTGTTAGATAGCCCATTTATTGAGGATGGCTATAGACTATATATCATCACGCTTAGACCAACAGCAGCAGTGCACGATTAAAGAATATTTTAAAATCGGGGCTTTACCTATTGACAACTTTCACTGGGTGTACTGTGAAAACAGTTAATGTCTCGCAAAAGTCTGCCGCAACATATGTCTATCTTCTACGGTTGGCTCACTATAACCTTCTTTATACTAACCAAATTTGTTCCTTCTCTGTTTCTCTTATTACGTGCAAACGAAGTTGGTTAACTTCATATAAATCTTAATTTAAGCGTTTCAGTCTAAATAGTCAATATGAACTTTACAGACAAGTGCTTCGTGGGAAAATTAAAATATTACATACCTTGTGTAGAACGTGAAAACATGTTACAAGATGCAAAGTTACTAAATATTTGCATACATACTGAACTATATTTCGATGGCAAATGTTAAACTACTTCGTTGTTTTAAAACTAGGCAATTCTATTGTAAACAACAACAAGCGTTGTTATGAGGACACACACTATTATTCAACAGATATTTCAAACTTTGTGCTAAAATTGTGAATGTCGTAGCAAACGTTTCGATATGGTTAATTACACAACTTTACAGTTACACAAAATACAATGCAAAGAGTTAAAAAGTGTTCGTTAAGGCAGTGGTTCTTTACCTTTTTAGATTCATTACCCTTATGACCTAACAAGGGTTACAGATTTTACATCTCCTTTCAACGATGATTCCAAATAATAAGTTTTAATATAAATACGTAGACTTTATCTATAATACAAAAATGTATTCCAAAATGTGTTATAGACTCAACAACGCCCGAGTCAATTTTAACAATTCTTTTTTTTTAATGTTCCTTGAAGTCCAAGGATGGTTTTTACGGCGAGAAAAGTTCGAATAATTGAAGGGGAAAACTCTAAAAACAGCCCTTTTTATTTCCCATACAAACGTTTTCCAACTAAAATGTAGAGACTATTTGACCTTTATTGCTATTCAATAAAGTTCATATTAAATTACAAGTACTCACTGTTGTCTAAGCAATGTAGGTGTATTGCTAACGTCAAAGAGTCAATTTGCACTTTATTACCGCTGCACAAAGTTCAAAATCAATTTTATACATAAAACTTTTAATAAATTAAATACTTAATCTGTATTGAGACAAAGCATTTAGGTAGAATGCTGTAAATATTCGAAGGGATGGAGGTTTTGGACGCAGCTAGTTACCACCCTACCAGCAAAGACCCTACCACCAAACAAAGAGATTTGTGTTCCGGTACGATGCTGTATAGAAATCATAAGAGCGCGCTAAGATTAGCGCGCTTCCATCTTAAACTATATCATCATTTACCATCAGGTGAGATCACAGGCGAGCGCTCATCTGTCAGCAATAAATTAAAAAAAATCAATATATATATATATATAAAGCGAATTGTATTTTTCTATTAATCTCCAAATTTATATAAGATACTGGCAGAACATCATTTTGATATGTCGGGATCTATTCCACAAGTTTGGGAAACTGTTTGTTTTTTTTATTTAAAAACTTGTTTGGGGGCATTTTCTTGTGTAATTAAAGTTATTTATTTATGGTCGGGTTATTAATTTATGGTCAATTGCTGTTAAATTTAAATTCATTATCATTCCATATTTGACGGCCTCTCTCTCTTTAGTTCCGGATTCGATCATCAGTAGGACATATTTAGAAAATTGGTTTTTCTAATTTGTCTGAGTCGGGACTGGTGGAAGGCTTCGGCCGTAGCTAGTTACCACTCTACATGCAAAGGCCTTCCGCTAAACGAGATTTGTGTTCCGGTACGATGCTGTGTAGAAACCATAAGAGATAAATTGCCTCTTATGATATTAGCACGCTTCAATCTTAGACTGTATCAGCACTTACTGTCAGATGTAATTACGGTCAAAAGCTCACCCGTAAACAATAAAAAAGGACATGAGCCTTGTCTGTTGTTCAGAGTAGTCGTGGGCCTAAGTCATGGGGAAAACATTAAGCCTATCTATATAAAAAAAATGTCCTTTCATTTCCATCCACCATTGTGCTTTTCGGTAAAAGAAATCATCGTGTGTAGCCAACCCGCAGTGGTGCAGCGTGGTGGGTCTATAGTCTAGAAACTTTCTCTTTTATCAAAGAAGGCCTGTGCCCAGCAGTGAGCCGTTAATCGGCTGCTACTTACCTTTTTTTATTGGCAGCACAGTATCGATCCCAATGTCATGAGAAAAATAAAGCGTGTATACATAAAATTACCCTACTAATAATTTACCTTATAAGTTACGGCCCTTGACCATAATAGAAGACTAACTGTGACTAATATAAATATAATGAAGTAATAACATTTAATACACAAAAGTAATCCTTGAGAAGTATTACGCCATTGTGTTAACACTTCTCTCGATAGTTATTTTTATGTATATTTTAAGCAAATTTCGATTGTTCTTTGAATAACATATCGATGCTGGAGAACATCCACGTAGTAACACGCAAATGCAATTTGTTCACCAGAAAACCTCTGTATAAATAAAAAGAACTATAACTTCTGAATATATCAAACTAGAGTAACATATTTATACTTTGTTACTACTTTGGGAACAATGACCTAAAATTAACGTCATATATAGATCATACAAACATCATCAATATGACAGCAAGATATGTAAGATAACATTACGGTTTTGCGGAGAGCGCTAAGGATAATAGCGGTCAGGCGGATACGAGCGTATCGTACCGTGTCTTGGACGGCGGCGACACTCTTGGCGGGTGATCCCCCGTGGGAATTGCAGGCGGAAGCACTTGCGGCAACTTACCAGTGCAGGGTTGCCGTAAGGTCTGGAGGTGACCGCCTCGAAATTGACGAGGTCCAAAGAGTCAGGGCCCTTGCCGACAGGGTCTTGATTCAAGCTTGGAAGGAGCATCTCGAGTCTCCAAGTGCGGGTGTAGTCACGGTGGAGGCGATTCGTCCTCGCCTCGAACAATGGTTAGGTAGGCGGCACGGATCGCTCACCTTTAGGCTGGTGCAAGTACTGACCGGACACGGATGTTTCGGAAAGTACTTGCATCAGATAGCACGACGGGAAGAGTCGTATTTCTGCCATCAATGTAGTGCACCTGTCGATACGGTGGCTCATACTGTGATAGAATGTCTGGCTTGGGGGCCACAGCGACATCCTCTGGTGTCCCTCATCGGACCTGATCTCTCACTGCCAAGTATAGTGGGCGCCATGCTTGACAGTGAGATAGGATGGAATGCAGTTGCCTCTTTCTGCGAAGCCGTCATTTCTCTAAAGGAGGCAAAGGAGCGAGTACGAGAAGCTGCAGCAGATGCTACTCCCCTTAGGAGGAGGAGGAGGAGGCTGGGTAGCAGGAGGCGTCTTTACGAACGCCTCTTGTCTCCTCCTTAAACATCCTCAGTCGGTTCATCCGGGAGTGTCAGAGTGAATGCGCAAGGGAGCCTCTGACACTCCCAATTAAGGAGGGTGTCGCTGGTATTCTGGCCTTACCAGCGAGACCCACACTCTCTGCCTCGTGACAGGTGTGCGCAAATGCATTTCCCAGCGGAGAAAAAAAAAAAGATAACATTACGGTGACTTTGTTATGACCTTAATCCAAAGGACGACGGTCCAGTTTATCATAAGTGCGTCTTATTATAATTAGTCTTATATAACTCATTTCTTATGTGAATAATGACGTAGCACTATATCATTATGACGTCAATAGTTTGACTTTAGCTGCAATATACTGTTTTTTTTAAACTATATCCTGTTGGTTATTACATTTAAGCTTCCTACTGTCGATATGTACATTTAAATCTTTTTTTATTGGATACATGTCAGCGTGTTGTTACGACAGCATTAGTCCAAGAGAAAATAACTTATGTGGGTAAAGCTGATCATAGGTAACTTACCTCTTAAAGGTTTTTAGTAATCTAATTAGAAAATGTCACTACCTATTATTACACTATCTATTTTCTAGTCGGGGATTGAACAATGTATATATTATTATCAATAATGTTATAATAACTTGCAGAGCGAGACGGCTCACTCTTATTCAATACCCGAAAAATTAAAATTACTCTGCCGGGAATTTAATCTGGGATGGAATTGAAAGAGTGTAATTATTAAAAATAAAAAATTATGTAACTGTCTCTGATACATTTAATTACACATTCATACAACATACACAACACATCTAGGAATTTTGATAAACCAGTTATTTCCTTCTATTTCTACCGGTTTTCGTTCTTCTCTCATTTTTCTCTGTTGTCAATTCCTGTTGTAATTTTTTTAGCATTTGTGGCGTTATTAAACCCTGAAACGAAGATTTTCGTATAAAAACCTTTAAAAATTGTACTAGTTAAGGATGGTAAGATTAATAATATAATAAAAACCCACCTCAGAAACAATAAATAAAAAGGCTGTATAATAAGTGCAGAATGTTTTAACTTTAGTAAAAAAAAAGTGGTAAAAACAAATAAAATGCGACCGTCTCCCGCCAAAGTCCATAAAATATTATAGTTGCGATCAGATAACGTTGGTTGTCAATGTCAAACGTCAAAGAGAATGAAAAAAGAAAGCATCCTTTTCGATTTAATTTGTTGTCTAAACGACGAAACGAACATCAAACGTTTGACATTAAAAACCAAAAAAAAATGAAAAACAAAAACCCACTTTAAAATTTCATTTCATTTCTAAACTTTTAAATGTAATTGATTTCTAAACGACAACACGAACATCAAATGTTTGACAGTTTGGAATAGTTTCTAAGGTAAAGCGAAATTGTTGTTTTTACTATATTCCAAGTTTTTTTTCACAACCACTCATGCGGAAGCTCAGTGTCACTCAGCGTGTAATGGAGAAGGCTATGCTCGGAGTCTCTCTACGTGATCGAATTAGAAATGAAGAGATCCGTAGTAGAACCAAAGTCACCGACATAGTTCTACGAATCGCGAACCTGAAGTGGCAATGGGCGGGGCACATAATCCGAAGAACCGATAGATGTTGGGCCGAAGGTGCTGGAGTGGCGACCCGCACCGGACGCCGCAGTGTAGGCAGACCCCCCGCAAGGTGGACCGATGATATAAAGAGGGTCGCCGGTAGCCGCTGGAGCCAGGCGGCGCAAGATCGGGCCTTGTGAACGTCATTACGTGAAACCTATATCCAGCAGTGGACCTCCATCGGTTGAAGCGACGACGACGACGACGAAGTATTTTTTTTCACATCCACTCATTGTTTGAACCAATCCCGGAGTTCCACAAATAATTAAAAACTAAAATTAGCCAAATCCGAAGAGCATTGACAAATCTAATTATAGACTAACCAGAAAGTTCACAGATACATAACAGTAGCTAGCCACAGCCGAAGCCTCCCACCAGTCCAGACTCAGGTATATTAGAAAATGCCATTTTTAATAGGAATAGTTTCGAACCCATTTTAGTTTTCCTCTACCGGGTGTTACTGTATATGTGACGATGTGATGTCATATGATAAGACTGAATGGTTTTATACTCACCCTAGCAACGAGCATCTCTGACAGCTTCCCTTTGGGCTCGTCATCTCTTGACTGGTTAGATTTCCCCGATTGCCTTGTCCTACCCAACTCGCTCATAGCTGGATCGCTGCGTAGGACTTGTTCAGAATTTCTTAACAACCTGAGAAAAGTATTTTATCTTAGCTGTTTCTTTTTGAAGCGAAACTTCTTTACCGAAATTTTTACAGATGAAACGCGTGATTAGCGTCACAAAAATGTGCAACGTTTTTAAGCTAAATCGTTTGAAGGTAAGGTCGTTTTAATATTTACAAATATCATGTGGCATTTTAATTTGACATTCGTCATTTAATTAATAATTTCTAATATTGACAAAAAACGCGTGGCGTTTTTAGTTACAATTTGTCATTTGAGATTGCAAACACTTTTAATATTTTAATAACAATTATATTCATTAATTTCCTAATATATCTTCCTTTTTCACTCCTTCTAAGTCTCGGAAATGTAAAGTTTTAGATTCGTTTAAATATAATCGAGACTTAAAAATTGGTTTGTCAAAGAAGTTTCACTTGTGACATGTGTACTTTGCATGCACGCACTTTTATTTCTAAAATTTTTTATTTTCTTTTCATCGGTTTGTATTAACGAGTTTCAGAGTTCCATACATTCATAGTACAGTACATATTAAGTATTCGCGACACAATGCCCATAACTTCTAATAGATGGCGCTGATTTAGAGTGCAATAGTGTGATGTTTGTGAGGGTATCACAACATTTGAATCAACGACTAGTGGGTGTAGTATAACTGACCTGGTTATTTGAAATATCCCTTGCTGGATTATCGTGTCCAAATCGATTTCCATTTCACGTACTTGCTTTGTATCGGGAAACATGTCCGGGAATCTGTAGCTGTTGACAATTCAAATATTCAAGTAAGCTTTTACATAAATTTTGGATCGGTTATATTTAATATGATTATATAAAAGCAATGCCTTGCAGTTTTACGAGCGTAGATATCGGATCTCGTGGCAATGGAAAGTCTAAGTCGGGCTAAGTCAGACTAAGTCGGACTATAGATTTACTTTCGTTAACATAAATGTTATACACACTTGCATTCCTAATCTAATCAATATATAGATTTTACTTTACCACGAATACACCATATCTAACGAATACATTTTTAAATTCGTGACATAATTTACGTAGGATATCCGACGTTAGTTAATTTAAAAATACTCTACAGGTATTGAGAAATTCTTGATTTCAAGAAGGTAATTAAATCATATTATAAATAGCTCCAGTAATTATAGCTTGATAAAAATAAAAACAGTGTAGGTACCATTGGTATCTTTGGAATATAATAATGAATTGCTCTATATGTATATAGATATAAAATAAATTTAAAATATATATATTATGATGATGACAAAATAAAATAACTTTAATAAAGATATTTTGACTTTGACTATATGAGCGAACTCACCAGTCGCAGGCCCAGTTGTAAGGGTCGTTACAATTTTCTTTAGATTGTCATTTTTAGATTCGTAGGATAAGGATTAATAGAGAGGTATGCATAATATGGTTTGATTATTGAGAGCACTTTTATTAACTTTTAAAACGTAAAAAAGTAGTTATAATAGCATAACTTCAGTTATTGGCTATTGCGGATTTCTTTGTAGATATTAATACCTTCTATAATCTTGTATAACGTTTTTTTGTTCTATTATCAATAGTTTCCGCAGCGCACGCGAAGACAGATTTTTAGTAAACAATTTTTTCACACCTTGAGTTACATGTATTTTTATTAGAGATACTTATTTTTTAGAAAGCCTATGTCGCTCAGTTAAAATGCAGCTGTCTAATGGTGAAAAAAAAATTTGAAATCGGTCCGGTAGTTTTTGTGTAAACGTGACAAACATACATACATTCAAAAACACAAATGTTTACTCTTTATAATATTAGTTTAGATTATTATAAATAATTATATTTACCTAAGCCACAGGTAGAGATCCAGTACATCAAAGACAGCCTCTAAATGTATGAGATCCATGATTGTCTTTGGTGATGGTAGAGGCCAGTCCACTACGTTGCATATCCAGTTGCGAGTCAACGGCTCGTTACGACTGTATTGGCGGACCATCTGAAATTATATATACAATTCAAGAATGGTTTCCCTTTACAAATCAGTCCGGATTTTCCCATTTCTCTGCGTGCAGGAAATACGCGGGCAACACCACCAGATGTGGATATGATTGAACTCTTAAACCGCTAGACTGATTTTGATTAGTAAATACAGTATCCAGATGGATGCAAGGATGGTGACTAACAGTTCCATGCAGATTTACCCATTTTGCACGAGTATAAAAGAAGTTGCGTACGTATACATGTCAGAAGTGAAATTTTTTTGGCAGATCAATTTTTAAGTCTTGTTTATATTTATGCAAATCTAAAATTTTAGATTTCCGAGACTTAGGAGTTAGGGGGAAAAGGAAGATGTGTTAGGAATTTTATGAATTTCATTGTCATTAAAATGACGAATTGTAAATAAAAATGACCCATGTTTTTTGTCAATATTATAAATTAATATTTCAATTTTGTTTCTAAATTTACAATTTAGAAAAGATAACTTATGAAATATTTTTATTTTATGAAAAATTGTATAGTTTACTATATGTTAAAATACCACATGTTATTTCTAAATATTAAAACTTCCTAACCATCATACGAATTAGCATAAAAAAACGCTGCACATCTTCGTGACGCTAATCACGCGGTTCATCTGTAAAAATTTTACCTTCATGTGCCTAAAGAAATTTCATTTAACAAATATTTAAATCTCATCACGCATTCATCAGCTTACTACTCATGTCTAGCAAGCTACCTAAAGAAGTTTAAGCTTACAAAAAAACTACTCACTTTGAGAAATGTTGCACATACAAATGGCAGTTTGTTGTTAATAGGCGCACAACAAAACACATATCTCGCACGTAGAGGCAAGGGAACGTGTTGTATCATCTCCGCTAGGAACTTGAAGCCCTCTGTATTGCACATGAAGTATAGGGAATCGTCAACTGTGCACAGATGAACGAATATATCCTGTAACAAAATAATTCCATTTTTCTGATCCATTTACATACATACTCGTACGTACATAGCATCACGCTTCATTCCCAAAGGGGTAGGCAGAGACAACGTCCTTCCACTTGCCACGATCCTGGCATATCTCCTTCGCTTCTTTCATTTTCATTAAACCTTTCATACAAGTTCGTCGGATTATAGTACTTTTGACTTGGGCCTTATTTAAAATCAATTCCAGGAGTTGATCCAAGAACGTTCGCCTTGGTCTTCCCCTTCCAACTTTTGCATTAACTCTTGACTCATAAATCCATTTTGTCAGTCTCCTTTCATTCATCTCTCTACATGCCCAAACCATTTAAGCATACCTTTCTCAATTTTAGTCACTACATCTTCTTTTATACCACAACGTTCTCTTATCACACTATTTCTTACTTTGTCACTTAGTTTTAATCCACTCATCTCTTCTGCCTTACCCAACTTTCACTACCATACATAAGTGTTGGCACCAACACTCCAGCATGCACAGCCAGTCCGGCCGTTTGAGACACCATCTGGCTCATGATAAAGGCGCGCAGAGCACCATTTACCATATTCCCTGCATTCACTCTTCTTTCAATATCACTTTCACATGTTCCATCTTTTGTAAATTTAAATCCCAAATATAGAAATTCTATCACCTCTTCCACTTGTTCCCCATCTATCAAAATATTGCCATTCATCATAGATTAATCTCTTACAAAAAGCATAACTTTCGTTTTGTTTACATTTACTTTCATTCCTTTCCCTTTCATAGCCTTATTCTTAATATTTACCATCTCCTGTAGCTCATTAGCGGATGACGCAAGTATTACTTGATCATCAACGTAAAGTAAACATTTGATGAGTAGTTTATTAATTCTTAACCCATCCATACGTTCTTTTAAATCTGTCAAACAGTTATCCATGAATAGGTTGAACAGCCATGGTGACGCAACAAATCCCTGTCGAACACCATGTACGCCCCATTTATTCTGACACAAGCACTAGAACCCTCTTTAAGGGTTCTAGTGCTTGTGTCTACTTCGGTCAAAAAACTTCAGTCCGCCTCATAATCAATAAATAAAAGGTGAATAACAAATGCAGAATATTTCAACTTTAGTAAAAGATTATGATCAAAACTTAATAGTTGCGATCAGAAATTGTTGATTGTCAAAGTCAAATTGTCAAACAAATTTTTTTATGAAAATTATGTATAATATGTAATGTGTAATAAATTATGTATTTTTTATAAAATTCATAAATTTCATAAAAAATACATAACTTTACTAAAAAAGAGCCTACAATGAAACATATACAGCTGGTGCTCGGGTCAACGAACGCCCGGCCACTGCAGATAAAAACGTGAAAGTGGCTTATACTCTATTGTTATGCAATCGAACCTGGGGAAGAAAGAACAGGATAATAGAAAACCTTAAGAGAGAGAGAGGTAATTATTTCTTCATTAATCAGCCACGGCCGCAGCCTTCTATTGGTCCCAGAAACCTATTTAGAAAATACAATTTTCCAAATTTGCCCTGTCGGAAATCGAATATTACTCAGTAAAGTAAAAAAAAGTTAGTCGCAGCCCATTAACGTCCCACAGCTGGGCACATGCCTCCTCACTCATACTAGTGTTATTAGGGCATAGAGTCATCGTAAAGTACTCACCATTAAACTACTAAGAGTCGCATGAGGTAAGTGGTAGGCATATAATTCCATCTGTTCTGCAGTGGGATGTAGTCCAGCCTGGGTAACCGGGTCCGGAGGTTGAGCTAACAGCGTCTTTAGGGTCGCCAGGTCCTCTGGTTTGTAAGTGGTGACGTAACCAGTCTCCCAAGCGCTGCCATATCTACCTGCACGGCCTGAAAAGGATTTACAGCTTTTAACCTTTCCTGCTCTAAGTATCGAAAAATTACGCTTGAACGAGGGTACCAAAAGTTCGAATTATTAGGAATATTCGATATAATCAAAACCTTCGATGTTTACAATGCGATACATCAAATAGATCCAATGTAGGGATGTGAAAAAATCGATTAAAACCGATTATGTTATATATAAAAATTATTTGAAATGAAACTTCTTTTGACGCATGAGGGTAACATTTTTACGAATGAAACACGTGATTAGCGTCACGAAGATGTGCAGCGTTTTTATGCAAATAAGTTTGAAAGTTACTAGTTTTAATATTTACAAATAACATGTGACATTTTAATTTGCCCCATGTCATTTAACAACTTAATATGCTATTTTTCATATAATATAATATATAAATATTTCATAAATTCTCTTTTCTAAGTTTTAAATTCAGAAACAAATTTAATTAATCATTTCTAATATAGACAAAAACACGTGGCATTTTTATTAACAATTCGTCATTTGAGATTTCAGTAATTATTTGTTTAATACAAACTTTACATTTTTCATATGACATTTAATGACAATTAAATTCCTAACATATCTTCCTTATTCCCTACCTCAAACGCTCGGAAATCTAGTTTTGATATGTAGAAATATAAAGAAGACTTAAAAATTTATTTGCCACTTCTGACATAGAGGACAAATAGATTAAAACGTATAAATCGATAAAAACAGTATCGTACATTTGTCTCGCTCTTTCCCCGTTTATTGGAGTGAGAGAAATAACACGTCAATTGACTAAAACAAAACGTACTAATAATAGGAATGCAGATGTTGCGCAAATACATGGGTTTTTCATTATAAAAAAACAATATTTCTATATTATACGATTTGTGCTTTCGAAATTAGTTAGTGTTATTTAAAAAAGAAATATGCCTAATTGATTGTAGTCGTTAAATATACACCAATTCACATACCAGCTATTTGCAACGCTTGCGATATACTAATGACGTCCATTTCCTTATCACCGTCTTCGTTAACAACAGGTTTTATGAGTGAGTAAAATATTATCCTTCGTATGCTCCTAAAATAAAATATTTATACGTATTATCGACAATATATAGGGATGGACCCCATATATTAATGGTCAACTTGCATTTTAGACATTTTGACGTTTTTGTCATTTTGACGTATATATAATCATCTAAATAACAAAATGTCTCATTTAATGACCCATTTATCTAACATCGGTTTTTGTTTAGTCGTATAGTTATTTAAATATGACGCTTAAAACATAATATTTGTACCAAAGGAAAAACCTATTGTTCAATTATTACAAAAACATTGTCGTAAAATCTAGATCATTACATTAATAATTATCGTACATTAATAATTATAACTCGAAATTTACTACAAGATTGTTTTATCTGTTGGTTTTTACATATCTCAGAAACGTTCTGACGAAAATGTTTCATTGAAAATCATGTTACTATTATAGTACTTCTTACCCAGAGAACACATTAAGGTGAAGTCATACATATTGATAATTTACTATTTTAGCCACAAAAATGACAACTAAATAATAACAAAAGAATATTAACAGGTCATCTTTTCTTCTAGAAACCTATACACAACATACTTAATAAAGATAGGTCTCATATGTAGGTCATCAGATTTTACGAAGACATGACGTAATGGTGGATTTAAGAAATAGTGATATCAATTGCAACTAAAACGGAAAGTCATATTTTTTGAAGTCTTAAATAATTTGAATAATGACACATATCTCACTCATATCTTACATAAAAAGGTATAAGGCAAGTACCAGCCTTATAACATCCCACTGCTGGTGGAGAGGGTTTTAGAGCAAATACTCGCCACGCTGTACCACTACGCTTTGACAGGCTACAAGTACTCACGGATCCCTGTTTTCTGTCACCGAAAAGCACAAAGGATTGAAAGCCAAATCAAGCACCCAAGTTTGTTTTATAGAGATTTGTTGTGAGCTCTTCTCAGATCAGGTCGCGAAAGAACCCTCTTAACTTTAGATTTTAAGTCGTTCTTTAATACCATCATCAGACAGAAATTAGAATTGTGTGGAAAATAAATCAAAGATTCAAGTGCTGTAATATGCGTACTTGAACAAAGATATTTTGATTTGATTTGATTTAGAAAAAAAGAATTTTTGATTTAGAGAAATTTGATTTGATTTAGAGAAAATTGGTGCCTGGTCAGGATTCGAACACGTGTTCATTCTTAGCGAGTATTCACGCCTTTGACTACTAGGCAATCATTGCTTCTAGTTCTGACTTCGCACGATGTAATATTGATGTCACTTTGACGTAAACATATTCATTGGGAAGTTAGTTGCTTGGAGAAGTGGCATGTGAAATTGATAACCATAGTCACAAGCCGAGGCTGTTGTATAGAAAAAAACTTACAAATTAATACCAAGGCCTATGGCATCCGTTGCGACCATCACTTTGCAAGAACTATCTGGATCGTTGAATTTATTAGCTTGCGCTAACTTTGTACCCGGGGGTAAGCTCCCGTATATGACAGCCACCTCATGACCCCTAAAACCAAAGGGAACATTGGGAGTACAGCTGTATAGATGGTTTGAATTACCTATTGTAGCTTGGCTTTCTTTTATGGTTTGATTGACAAATATGTAACTCCTTATATTCTGTATGCATATGTTTTTTGGATTTATTTTCTATAAACTAATAAACATAGTCTTTTTGTGGCAAACACTATGTTTGAGCACAAGGGGATTCATGTGTATACAAGGGAAGAAGGGAATGCTAGAAGTATGATTGATTTTGTAATTGTGGACGAAAAACTGAAGAAGAAAGTTCTAGATGCTCGAGTATACCGCGGGGTCGACATCGATACTGACCACTACCTGGTCGTTGCCCGAATCGGTGGTCTTTTTAATCGGTGGCGCCATAGAAAGAAGGAAACCTCGAGCATTCTTGAACGAATAAAAGTGGAGAGATTGCAAGAAGAGGATGTTAGAGAAGAATATCTGAAAAATTTGAGTGGGCGATTCAAGAGTGAAGACGAAGGAAATGAGATTGAAAGTTTATGGAATAAATTTAAAGATGGAGTGGTTGGTGCTGCTATTGATGTATGTGGCGTGTCTAAAAGGAGGAAAGGTAAGAAAGAGAAGAATTTGTGGATGGACAAAAATGTTCAAGCAGCTGTGTGTGAAAAGAAGAAAGCTTGGTCCGATTGGTTGGCTACAAAAGCGAACCAACGAATGCAAAAGGCAACGAATGATGACGTAAAAAAGGCAAGAATGGAATACAAAAGGGTGAAAGTAATCGTGAAAGAAGCTGTAAGAAAGAAAAAAGAAGAATACAGTGATATGTATGATAGGAGACTTTCTGATGATTTTCAGTCAAACAAAAAGTTTTTCTGGAAATCAATACAATTTGCCCGAGGGAGATCTACTTCCTCGGAGCTTTGTAAAATCAGAAGTTTAGATGGAAGTTTAATAAAAGGAGAAGAATGGATATTGAAGAGATGGAAGGATCATTTTGAAAGTTTGTTTGAAAGAAATGAAGCAGAGGTAAATATGGCCTCTGCGGATAGCAATGAATGTAAGACAAGTGATAGCGAGATTAGTATGGATGACATCATGAAAGCGATAAAAGGTATGAAATCAGGTAAGGCTGCTGGGTATGACAGAGTGTCAGTCGAGATGCTGAAGGCTGGCCGCGGGATTGTGGTAGCTCAGCTGTACTGCCTTTTCAATATATGCTGGGAGAAAGGTCAAGTCCCAAGAGATTGGAGCAAGGCCGTAATTGTCCCTCTATATAAAGGAAAAGGGTCACAGCAGGAGTGCAAAAATTACCGCGGTATCAGCCTTCTTAGTGTCGTCGGCAAATTGTATGCAAAGATATTAATTGAAAGGGTGATTAATGAAACTGATGGGAAAATATGGGACGTGCAAGCGGGATTTAGAAGAGGAATGGGATGTACGGATCAGGTCTTTTCTTTACGGTGCATAACTGAAAAATGTTTGGCTAAACACCAAAAAGTTTATTGCGCGTTCGTAGATTTAGAAAAGGCCTATGATCGAGTGGTGAGGAATGAGCTGTGGTCAACGTTATCTACGTATGGGGTGAGCGGTTGTCTGATCCAAGCATTGAAGTCTCTCTATGAGGGTTCTAGTGCCTGTGTCAGAATAAACGGAGCGTACACGGAGTGGTTTCCTGTCGAAAGAGGTGTTCGACAGGGATGTGTTGCGTCACCATGGCTGTTCAACCTTTTCATGGATAAATGTTTGACAGATTTAAAAGAATGTATGTATGGGTTAAGAATGAATGAATTACTCATCAAATGTTTACTCTACGCTGATGATCAAGTAATACTTGCGTCATCCGCTAACGAGCTTCAGGAGATGCTAAATATTATGAATGAAGCTTTGAAAGGGAAAGGAATGAAAGTGAATGTAAACAAAACGAAAGTTATGCTTTTTGAACGAGATGAATCTATGATGAATGGCAATATTTTGATAGATGGGGAACAAGTGGAAGAGGTGAAAGAATTTGTATACTTGGGATCTAAATTTACAAAAGATGGAACATGTGAAAGTGATATCGAAAGGAGAGTGAATGCAGGGAATATGGTAAATGGTGCTCTGCATGCTTTTATGAATAGCCAGATGGTGTCTCAAAGGGCTAGACTGGCAGTGCATGCTGGAGTGTTGGTGCCAACACTTATGTATGGTAGTGAAAGTTGGGTATGGCAGAAGAATCACAAAAGTAAAATAAATGCGGTAGAGATGAGAGCGTTGAGAAGCATGAGTGGATTAAAACTGAGTGACAGAGTGAGAAATAGTGTGATAAGAGAACGTTGTGGTATAAAAGAAGACGTAGTGACTAAAATTGAAAAAGGTATGCTTAGATGGTTTGGGCATGTAGAGAGAATGAATGAAAGGAGACTGACAAAAAGGATTTATGAGTCAAGAGTGAATGCGAAAGTTGGAAGGGGAAGACCGAGGCGAACGTTCCTGGACCAAATCCAGGACATTTTAAATAACGGCCAGGTCAAGAGTACTCTAAACCGACGAACTTGTATGAAAGGTTTAATGAGATTGAAAGAAGCGAAGGACATATGCAAGGATCGTGGCAAGTGGAAGGATGTTGTCTCTGCCTACCCCTATGGGAATAAGGCGTGATCCTATGTATGTATGTATGTATGTAAACTAATAAATTTCTAGTTTTCACCACGCTGCCACAATAGTATGAGCACTCACTTCGATAGCAAAGATCCTGGGTTTGATTGGTATGATTTGTCTATTTTAAAGTGATAGAGTGAGAGACAATGTAACCCACAAACAATATTACCCACATTCCATTTACTCACAGTCACTTTACCCACAAACATTATTAGGCGGTCTGATTATCTACATAGACAATATTACCCATACTCAGTTTAACCACAGACAATATTGCTCCCCGACAATATTACCCACAGTCAGTTTACACACAGATAACATTACCCACAAATTAGACAGCAAATAAAATTATATTATAAATATAAAAATTTATTTGCTGTCTAATGTGTGAACAGAAGTTCGTATATATGCTAGCAAGTTCCTAATTATTCATTGTAAAGCAAAAAAGTCAACGAAATATAATAAAATACAACAAATTCGTATGTATAACGGGGATACCTGCCTCAACGAGGGACTGACCTCTGTTCAATCGCTCGACTTACACTGTAAATATCGTTCTTATTGAAACAAACTAAGCAATCGCCTTCACGCACTTTATCCAAAGAGCCCAGCGCCGTGTCTTCTACTTTTAGTTCTGTTAACCTTTTGTATGATCGTACCTACAAAAATTATATATTTTTATATACATAATTCTTCTTTATGCTTAATCTACTTTAAAACTATATAATAATTTTAAAAAACCCTACCTCCATTTCCTCCCCAGTTGTATTACAAATTTCTTCTATTAAACTTATCGCGCCAGCTTCACCACATAAATGTAACTCCTCAGCTTGTAAACCTTTATGAAGAAATATATTAAATTAATAAAAAACAATATTTATATGAATTTAACAATTGGACTTAAAGAATCTAGAATCATTATTTATAGTGCATTATGAATATTATATCAAAAAAATATATAACAGAATTGGTAAATAGCAGCAGTTCAACGTTCCGCTGTTATGCACAAACCACAACCCTCACGAGAGAGGGTTTTTAGAGAATAGACCTGCCACATTATTTCACTCATTTGGCTAGCTATGTATATCCTAAAACTACTCCCAGGAGATACATGTCACCTTACAATGTTTACCTTCATCGAAAAGCACACTGATGAGTTTTTAAATAACAATAACACATCAAACTTATGTAATATTACAAAAGAAAATAAATACCCAATATGGCTCTTGTCCACGCCCAACCTCTGCCTCTATCACCTATCATCTGTATCTCATCTATGATCGCCACTTCATCTGCAAAATTTATAATTGCTTATATATATATAAATTACACAAGAAACAAAACAAAAATCTTTTATTTGAACTACAAATACATTTTGTAATAATTGCAAAGGATGATGGAGATCTATATTATTGGGTACTCCACCCTTCCACTAAGTCTTTTTTATTCAATAAAATATTAAAAAATAAACAAGAGAAAAGAAAAGTAATTACAATATAATGAGACAAAATAAAGAAAAAAATTACAATATCTAAGTTCATGCAATTTTTCAGAAGTGAGAGGGAGCAATGAACAAATGTGAATGAGATAAAATGTTTCCATATTGGCCTATTAAGAGACAAGATAGTCAGTCGAACCTGGATAAGTGAGAACTAGTTAAAAAATAACCTTGGATAACAACTCTAAAATCCCTTCAAGTTGTAAATAAAAGCCTCAACAAGAGACAGCTGTGGACCATCAGATATCATAAACTTTATATGAAAGCAGTGAATATATCAAAGAGAGCAACATTAAATGCACTGATGAGCAATACAATTTTTTTCAATATGATGCATGTAGATAAGGCAATATACATTACAAATTGTGAATTTAATTTAGACACCTCTTTAAATAAGAAAGACATGGTGCCCCTTGAACTACCGCTTATACAAGTTCAAGAATATAAAATAAAAAATAAAAAACTTACACAATTCATTTAATGAAGTCATTTCAACAGTACAAGCAACATGCTTAGATGGTGTCAATTCTGGTTCATCTATAAGGAATGATTCCTTTTCCGTATGTGTGTCAGTCTCTTCATTATTATCAACTAATGTGTTATACTGTGACGCATGCCGCCTTTCTTCTCCAGTTATCAAGTCACATGGGGTGCCCTAAAAATTAATTGAAAAGACTCATTGGTATAGTGGTCAGCATATTCGACTACAGACATGAGGTTTGAGTCCCAGGACAGGCAAATAATAAAACTGATATTGAGTTTTTAATTAAGATATTTGGATGATCCAGGGATGTTTGTGATGTGATCCACCTCCATGTCTCAGAGAGCACAATGAGCCGTCAGTCCAGCACCCGATCTCGTTCAATTAGTTTCAGATTCCCGTCACATCAGACTATGAGAGTGCACTTGTGTATTATGCCCGCCAACCCACAGAGCACCAGCATAGTGGGTCTATGCTCCAAAAACCCTCTCTGCTGCTACTTACAGTCATATGTATCAGTAGCAGTACTGTCAATGTTTTTACAATTCTTATTATTATTTCAATCTCAACTATATAAATTTTAGTGAATTATACAGATTACAGACATTACTTGTATTATGAACATTAAAAAATTTAAATATGTAAAATAAAAGCTATCCATTACAGGCTGCCTGGTAAGTTTTAAGTAAGCCACAGGTTACATATACTGTAGTAAACAAAATACTGTATATAATATAGGTAGGTGTGGTATGATATATGCCAAATTTAACCATTTGGGCAGTGATGCAATGTGGCAACAATTTATCACTGCATGGGTCAGTCTCATGCACTGCTATAGATGTTTCAAATCGACAATTTTATTTGCAAACTACTAACACAACATTTATTAAAAACTCATGTAAAAGATCTACAGGCTTCATTCAATGGGTTTATGAAAGATGAACTAGATGAATTTCATTTTGTTAGAATTGACTTCCAATTTTATATTACTTGATTAGCTTACCTTACTATTTGATTTGTGATATATTTCTGTGGCTAACAATTTGAGTGGTCCACAATAGACACCAGATTTTGATGTTAAAAACCTTTCCATTGCATGATAAGTCTTTCCTGAATTTGTAGGCCCAGCATGAAAAACTATTTTCCTATTTACATTACGAGCTTGGGGATACCTACAAAAATTATTCCCTATCAAGGTATTTTACTACAATACATTTCAAAACTACTCAAGCAAATTTAATAAGACATGTGTTTTAGTTGAATTGGTCTTATTAAAAATTCTTTTAGACTGAGATGGTTAACTTTTGAGTTCTGTTATCAACTATGTTAATTCTTTTATTTCTGTATCCAAGCTTATATTGAACCACTAGCAAGAGTGGTGAGCACAAAAGCTGCAAATAGATGAGGAAGTGCTAGAATACCAGATGAACATATGGGCAATATCAGACCTTATTTTAGACCAATATTGTTGTGTTAGGAATAGATCTTAGTCCCTCAGGATTGCTAACAGACTAAGAGGTGATAAGATTTCACTGGTAACGATGAGATGGTATTTTTTTGAGTTGCAGGTGAATTGGCCCACTTGATAATAGACCCAGAATTTTAACATGAATATGTGTGTTTTGAAAAAGTTACAGAGTTTTTTTCTGTGTTATAAAAACTTATATACCAAGATCAGATACTGTAACTCTTAAGCAAGAATCCTAATCTCTTAAAGCAAGGAGCAATTTTTAGACAGTATTTATTTTTATCTATTTAGTCATTTAATTGAAATATTGAGTAGTCAATAAATTACATGACAAATATAATATTTGTCTATGTCTAGAATACTAATACTGTACACTCACCAACTAGCAGGAGTTCTCAAATCTGATATTTTCTTAAGGTCATCTAAACAGTCAAGATGTGGGAATGCAAGTCTAGCATGTCTAAGGAAGTATGGAAACAAATCATCAACATGACCAGCACCTACAAGAAAATCAAATTTAATATAACAATTTGCTTCATTACAATATTGACATAATTTAATATTTTTAAATGTCGAAACAATGTTTATAAATCTAAAATTAGTTATTAAATTTGTCATCATCATAAAAAATGCTGGAAGTATATTATATTATATCTCTATATAAATTAATGATGAATTTTATATGAGTACATAATATTAATATAAAGAAATATGTGGCTAACAACCAACCTACCAGCTAAGATATGTCACTAGACAAAAAATATATATTCCTGTACAATACACACAGTATTGTACAGGAATATATATTTAAACCATAAGTGGTACCTTATCTCTTTCAGGCTAGCACATTATCATCTTAAATTATATTATCACAGACAGGAGCTAAACAGTCAGCAACATTATAATAATTTTCCTATGATATTCACCTGACATAATTGTCATGTTTACATTCTTTTATCTTGTCTGGCAATTATAAATAATGTACAATACTTACCAACTAAAATATCACTTATCGTAATATGTAAATCTGGCGGTAAATCATGTTCTAAACAATGTCTTCTAAAAGATAAAAAAGATTGATGTAACAATTGATCATCCAAACCGTTTTCCGCCGCTAAAACTCTAACCTCTGGTTTCTGATAAAATTTGTTCAAAATTTTAAGTAAATCTTGCTTTTTTAATCGCCCTGTAAATTCTTCGCCTACGTTTATGTCATCAGGATTAGGTTTAACTGGTACTGGAACGAAAAGAGCTGACGGGCTCCCTTTATCATGTTTTTTACTTCTTTTAAAAATATAACCTAAACTTCCGATTTTTCCCTTTTGTGAATTCAATACACATGAAGCAAATGGCGTCACACATGGCTGTAGCCGTTCGATAGAATAAACAGTCCATATCCGTGAAAAACCTTTGTACATTTTGATAATAATTAATAATTATAAAAATAACTAAAATTTATAAACTTCGTCCTGTCACATTTCTTAAAAAGAATCATAGACAAACACAAACAAACTTCAAAATCGTACAGTCTATGCTTTTTAACCGACTTCAAAAAAAGGAGGAGGTTATCAATTCGTCTGTATTTTTTTTTTATGTTTTGTTACCTCATATCTCCCGACTGGGAGGACCGATCTTGATGATTTTTTTTAAATGAAAGGTGATGGTCCATTTTTTAAAATCCAGTTCTGATGATGGCATCCATGAGCAAACCGGATAAGTCTTAAATTTGCATTAAGCATGTGCGCGATAAATGGATGAATAACTCAAGATCACGTCAATCGATTTCGACGATTCTTTTTTTATTGGAAAGGATATACTTCAAGGGTTGTTTTGTGATAGATTGGTTAGGTTCTGATGATGGACGCCATGAAAAATTGACGGAAGTCTTCAATTCTTAGGAGCAGATGAACGATACTCGACAGAATTTTCTAAAGGCTATCCAGATATTTGAGTTGCCTACCGTAACTTCGGTATGGTCAAGTGCTAGTCGTAGTTAAATATGAAGATCAATGGATGTCCTCAACGGCTTACAGTAAGGGTGCGGTTTATGGCAGAAAATATGTGTCTTTAATCAAATAGCAATGAGCTTACGTTTGTTACTGCATTGCAACACGTTTTTAGGTGTACACATATTGAAACAAATTTGTTAGTTTACTTCAGATTCACTAAAAATCAAAAAATAAATAAAAATTTACCGCCTTTAAAACAAACTTACAAATATAATATTATGCTCTAATTAGTAAGAAATAATTGCGTATTCCTTGATAGTGTTCTTCGTATTCTTACATTCGGAGTCGGCGTTAGCCGAAGCAGAAGACACAAGGACACAGCTACTGAAAACGAGACACGTGTATTTTGAAGAGGATGGGGATCTAGAAAAGATACTTGAAATGAGATGTGACAAAATAACACAAGTTCAAGTATTTGACAGAACCTATGAAATACACATTCCCACTAGGGAGGAATGGAAAACAGGGCTAGAACCTGAAAGAGGGTGCCTGACATGGTACTCTGATGGATCACGGATGAAATCAGGAGCCTGTGCAGGCATACACACCCAAGGGCTGAGCAAAAGCTACAGCCTAGGCCAATACACTACGGTCTGTCAAGCAGAAATGTTTACTATAAATGCTGTGTCAAAGAAATGCTGAACAGCAAAGTCGTTGGGAGAAAAAATATCCACCCTCAGCGATCGCCAGGCGGCACTAAAAGCACTTGACACAAGCAAAATCACGTCTGGCCTAGTGCTAGAATGCGTGAGAAACCTTAATTGTCTTAGACAAGACAATACGATAAGGCTTGCATGGGTACGAGGATATGAAGGTATAAAGGGCAACGAGCAAGTAGATGAGCTGGCTCGAGCTGGATCGAGCAGATGGTTCATAGGCCCTGAACCCTGTATAGCAATAGCACCGTGCGTGATAAATGCCGTACTATTGAAATATGCCAACAAGAGAGAATTGGCAAAATGGCACAATTATAGGGGCCTAAGTCATTCCAAGACGTTCTTGGATGCAGTAAAACCAGGCTTCACGAAAAGTTTTAAAAATTTAAGCAGAAGACAGGTAAGGTATGCAGTGGCAATTCCAACGGGCCACTACAATACAAAGACTATGTTAAAAACCATGGGCATTGCGGAAGACTCTACTTGCAGAGCCTGCAATAAGGAAGAGGAGACGATAAGGCACCTATTGTGCGAATGCAATGGCTTAGCTAGGACACGAATGAGTCTGCTGGGAGTGGCCTATCCGCAACCAGAAGAGTTTAACGGCTCCAGCCTGAAGCCTACTCTCAAACTTCTGGAATGAGATTTTGAGTACATTTAGGGGAGATTAAAGGATGGGGTGCGTACAAAAGATCCACAAGGGTCAAAGAGCATCCGCTGTTTCAGTGGTCGAAATAATAATAATAAGGATAAGAAAAGCGTGCAAGGCCTTGGCTCACTTCAGCTGTTACATTGTGTGTTTTTTTAGTGCACTCAAGTTCGAATACTTTTTTTTAATTTGCCATGGCTAACCATCTGTTGGAAACTCACCTATAGCATTTACAGATTTTTTTCTATATAATGTGTTGGTTTGAGCCTAGCGATTTTTTATACTCCTTTTTATTGACTATCTGTGGATTACAGAATAATTGAAAAACAATATTGTTCTGTGCAAGGATTTGACGTGAGTAGAAGACGGACACGACGACTAGCTCACTGGAGTTTTAATTCATCTTAGCTCGATTATTGCATCGATTACCATTCACATGATAGAATCTGCAAAATATTTTGATACAAAGCACATAATTCCAGGCATTGTGACTTAATATTATATTTATAAATCATGGGTAAAGCTAAAAAGGGGAAGAAAAATCAGTCCGTGGAGGACGGGTAATTTGCTTTCAAAACATATGTTAACATTGCTTTTACATTTACCTCGGGCTTTTTAAAAAAAATTTAATTAATTTCAGTGATAGTGATGTGGAAACTACTACCATTGAGAACCTAAAACCGGCACAAAATAAGGCAAAGAAGTAAGTAGCTTATAGGTTATCGCATGAAAGACATTTTTTATGACTTTCCCCTCTCAGGAATTATTACAGTTGTTTTATTTATTACTACAATGTTATTAATTATTATTGTTTTTTTCATAGACATTTACTCACATAACTTGTAAATTTTGCTATGTAAATAAAATTTACAGGCAACTGTAAGGTTTATGTACTTGTTGCAGGAAAATTATTGAGTCTGATGAGAGTGAAGATGAAAAGCCTAAAGCAAAGGCTAAGCAGAAGAAATCTGTTGATTCAGATGTAAAAGAGGTCACAAAAAATATAAAGAATGTATCTATATCTAACAAGTCTCAAAAGAAAATAGCAGATGGCAGTAGTGAAGGTAAATTAAATGTATATTTTTACTAAAGTTTGAATGAGTACCGCTACATTTCAAAAACTAATATAGTAGAGCTCTTTGAAATTAAATAAAACATTTAAATCAGCCAACAACATAATGGAATATGTGTTATATATCATAAGAAAATATAGACTTTTCTGAAGTCTAAAATATAATTTTGAAAATTTCGACTGTGTAACTAACTTTAGAGTATCGAAGTTTAATAATTTAAATAATGTTAAACAAAAAACATATGATATCAAAAAGTTAGTATACAAACATATAAAAACATTTAAACCATGGTAATAACTATATAATGTTTTATTACTAGACACAGTTGCATATATCAAAATACATTTTTATATAAAAACATGTTTTCTTTAAGTTTTTGTGCATAATTGATTGAAAAATCATAAAATTAAGTTGACTATGGTGGAGCCCATGCAATGACTATTCTACAGTACACTGCAATCCAATAGGATTGACAGGCACAATAAATAGGGTTTGAAATGCAAATAGTGTTTTTTAGAGGATATGTGACCTACCAAAATATTCTCACAACATTTGTGGCCCTTCCATTAGAACAGGTTGCTGATTTATGATCTAAAATTAATATACTGTACATAATCTGTAATAAAACTATCCACTAAATAATTCATCTCATTGACTTATATTTCCATGTATGAAGATGAATGTTTGTTACAGCTGATTAACATTTTACCAGTTGGCAATGTGTTTTCAGATGGTGCTTTATGAAAAGTGTTGTATTAACTTATTAAAATAAAATATCATTGTGTCAACAACTGACTTAAACAACTTTGTCTTGTAATAAAAATATGGGGGGTTAGGAGGATGAAAAATACTTTCTGACTTTTATTTTCATTCTTTTCGGCGGTGCATCTATGTGCATGCTCTTCTACATTTATTAACTCTCATTTGGACTCATTCAGGACATCAAAGATGCAAGTGCAAGTGTTCCTTGGTGGTCTAATAATAAATGAAGAGGGACCTGCTTGGTTTTAGTGAGAATTAGTAGTAATTCCCAACAAAACCCAGTCTCCTCCCTTGCCAAGTTCTCCACTCCCGTAGCTAAAGAGGGGGTGTGTAAATGCAAGTGTTAAAACAACCTATCAAATAAACAATTTCATTAAAATTGTTCGAGCAGTTTCAGAGTAGTGTGACCACAAACACTGTGAACACAAGATTAGATGTATTAGATGTATTTTTTAGATTTCTTTATTAGTTAATATCTAAAACTTATTGAAATAAAAAAAATCTTGATGTATGATATAAATTTAATTTATTTAGTACTTGTCTTTAATATTCTCTCACAGGAATTTTTTGATATTTTTTGTGATTATTTTTCTTATTGAAATATTTTTCTTATTCAAATGTATTTAAAACTACTGACCAAATAAATACAGCAGTTGAGGACATTGCATAATTCATTATGTTTTTTTGTACTTAAGGCAGTTAATAGGGCCATATCGATGTTGAAACCTGCAAAATTTTTATGTACAAAATGTTTGGATAATATCTTGTATGTCAATCTGTTTAGCAACAAATTATAAATAGTGTCTAAAAGTGACAAATATGAAAATTATAAGTAATATTCTTGATTACATGAAGATTTTCTGTTCTGATGAACAATATTGGATTTACTAGTTACTACATGTTAGCTTTTCGGCAGTGATGTGCTCTTATGTTAAAATTTTTATAGTATATGTATATATGTTTATACATATACTATATAAATAACTTGAAAACTATGAATCCAATAAGTTGTACTTATATCTTTTAATTTGAATTTTAGATGAATCAGAAGAAGAAAAGCCCAAGAAAACGAAAAAAAAAGAGGAAAAGAGTGTATTTTCTCTTTTAGAAGTGGAAGATTCAGGTGGCTCTGAACCAGAGGCTCCTCCGTCATCTGACGAAGACAAGCCTATCCAGAAGCCACAAAAAAAACCCGCTCCAGAAAAGAAGGAACCCGCCGGCAAGAAAGGTAAAAAATCTAAAAGAAGAAAAGATGACAGTGATGAAGATATAGAAAAAGTTTTAGCAGAACTTGAAATGGAGTATTCAGGTGTTAAAAAAGATGCAGAAACAACAGTTGTTGAAGTGGAAAAACAAGAAGAAGTTGTTGAAGAAAAGTCTAAGACTAAAAAGAAAGGCAAAAAGGAGGAGCCTACACCTGAGCAAAATGAAAATGAAACTGAAGATAAAGGAAGTGATAATGAAAATGATATCACAATAAAAACAGCAGCACAAAAGAAAAAAGAGAAGAAAGAACGTGAGAAGCAAAAGAAACTTGAGGCAAAGAAAAAAGAACAAGAGAGTAAGAAAGAACCTTCAGAACCAAAAAAGACGCTAGCTAAACCTGAAGAGAAAAAGCCTGTTGAAGTTGCTGTTGAATCCAAAGATGAACCGAAAGCCCCTTCAGAGGAAAAAGATAAAGAAGGTGAAGGCGATACTCCCGCAGTAGAAGGAAAGAAAAAGAAAAAGGGTGACAAAGGTGATAAAGATGATAAAGGTAAGAAAGGACCTACTAAAAAAACCCTAGCTGCTATGCAGGAGGCTTTGAAAAAGGTTAAAGAAGAAGAAGAACGCTTGCAAAAAGAAGAAGAAGAAAGAATAAGGCTAGAAGAGGAACGGGAGCGTCAGAGGTTAGAGGCGATTAGGTTAGAAAAGGAGCGCAAAGAAAGGAAGAAACAGAAAGAAAAGGAGAGAAAAGAAAGACTTAAGGCTGAGGGCAAACTGCTTACTCCAAAACAGAGGGCAGAAAAGGCTCGAGCTCAGGCGATGCTTGAATCTCTAAAGGCACAAGGTATCGAAATTGGTACAAATGAGAAGAAGCCCCCACGACCTGGTACTAGGATTAAGCCGACAAAACTAAAAACGCAACTGTCCCAAGAAGCCCCCGCCACACCAATTGAAGAAAAAAAAATTGAATTGGATGTAACAGATAAGGAGAGAAAAGAGGAGAGGGTAATTAATAACTTGATTTGTTTATTAGTTTCTAAACTATTGGCTTAGTATATATATTTTTGTGTATATTTATAATTTTTATTTGGTTTTAAGTACTTTCTCTGCTTTCTATTTGTAGTGCCACCTATTCTGACAGTTTACGTTATTCAAAGCTTGTCATTTAAGAGATTGGTTATGCAATAAAACCGCCTCTGATCTATCTACATCTATTCTGTTTATCAGATTGATGATCCCTATGTTTAAAGAACCAACTTGAATTTTAGACATTTCAATAACCATATATCATATAGCTTGTTTCTTTTTATTATAGATATTAAAATATTATACTAAAAAACTATATCATTAGTACAAGAGGTGATAAATAATTTGTCTTTTAAACACTGTCTTACAAAAAGGTTTTTATACTTGACTTTGATAATACTTGACAGTTGGATGGTTTCGAAATTTATGTAGACATTTGTTTTATTAAATAGGAGGAATCTCCCAAAGAAGATACGAAGAAGGAATCTGACAATGAGTCTGTTAAAGATGCATGGGATGCTGAGTCTTCTGAAGAAGAAGAGCCAGAGAAGGAACCTTCTCCGCCACCAAAAGGAGAAGTAATGAAGATAGAAACCATTGATAAATCTAATGAGGTATCTATATCAAATTTATTTAAATATATATATATATATGTAATGAATACTTTATGCAAATACATCTTTTATCATTTAAGAAAGAGGAAGAAGAAAGTTCAGATGAAGAGGACGACAGTTCCGAAGAGGAAACTAGTTCTGAGGAGGAATCGGACGATGAACAAATGACCGACGCACAAAAGAAGAGGGAACTGGTCCTTAGGAGACTAGAGGTCAGTACTATTTAAAAAACAAATGTGAATGGCCTCATTGGTCCTTGGACAGACGCTCGCCAATTGTTGAAATAAAATGAATTATTTATTTTTATTTAAAAAAAATATTAAAGCACGTTACATAAATTGCGCAACGACACACACACACACACACACACACACACACACACACACACACACACACACACAACAGGTAAACTTATATATTTATTAAAAAATTGAAAGTGCCTGCGTACAAAGTACACATGTCAAAATAGAAACTTCTTTGACAAACTAATCTTTAAGACTTGGTTATATTTACGCAAATCTAAGACTAGATTTAAGAGACTTAGAGGGAGAGAAAAGGGAAGATATTTGAGATTTCAATAAATTATTTGTATTAATTTTCGTCATTTAATATATCAATGACAATTAAATTCCTAACATATCTACCTTTTGGCCTCCTTCTAAATCCCGGAAATCTAAAGTTTTAGATTTGTATTAAAATAAGCAAGACTTAAAAATTAGTTTGCCAAAGAAGTTTCACATCTGACTTGTGTACTCTGTAATCTCGCACTTTTAGTTTTGTATTTCACCTTTTACTTTTTTTAACAATTATTGGATATTATGATGGTATATTATTAATATAATATTGATATTGTGGTAATTAATTGACATAGTAAATGATGATTACAGACAAAGGCAATATAAAACAATGTCGACGTAATTTCTTTTAAAAGTTATTATGATTTTGCAACTCCCTGACAGGGTTTCACCTGTAATTAATGTAACTTGTTGACTGTAATATATAAATAAGAAGTTGCCCGCACATAGAGAGTGATATTCATAGGAGACTAGTCCTTGTCACTCGTATTAGGCTTACTTTTCTTTTATCTATTCCTTATAGAAACGCCGTGAAGATAACGAAAAGAATAAAGTCAATAATCCCCTACGTGCGGCCGTTGTTTGCGTACTTGGACATGTAGACACAGGAAAGACGAAGATATTGGACAAATTGCGAAGAACAAATGTCCAAGATGGTGAAGCTGGTGGTATCACACAGCAAATTGGAGCAACTAATGTACCCATTGAGAATATAAAGGAGCAAACAAAACACGTGAAAGGGGTAAGTTTTTGAAGATTTTAAATTTATATACATTTGTTTCAGCCCGCGACTTAGAAACATAACTAAAAAACTAAACTTGATTTGTACTATATATAATATACTACACATGACTTGGAATAGTGTTTTTATTTAGCATTTTTAGCAATTGAGATAAATTATTTTAAAAATAACTCACACACATATAAATACTTTAATGAGCTATTTGCAGTGTTTCATTGTAAAGATGTCATTGTCCTCATGCTCTAGATATTCTGTGTACCAAATTTCATTTAAATTGGTTCAGTAGTTTTGGTGTCAAAGCGCGACAGACAGACATATTTTGGCATTTATAGTATTAGTAAGAATAGGGATTGCTATTTTACACCCTTGGGGGTAATACCTACAAAATGAATGTCATATTTGTATATATATTTCATGCTTCTTCAAGCTCTAAAATTAACATACTTCCATCTGTTACAATAATATTTTCGCATTTAATAGTAGCACATGTCCGTTCTCTTCTAGACCTATAATAGGCGACAGACAGACAGATTTACTTTCACATTTATAACATTAGTAAGGACAATATATATAGATATTTTTTTTTCATTCCATACTAATAATTACACAGGTTTCTTAATGTTACCCTAGTATTTCTCTAAATTTATTCTGTTGCCCTGTTAGAGATTGTAAATAGATAAATTATTAAAACATTCACGCAGCCTTAGTCCTCGATAGCGAACTTTATTTGAATGAATATCACATAGCCGGGTGTGATGGCTCAGTATCATCCAATACCCATAAAATTAAGCGCTAGAGATGATTAGAGCTCGAAATGTCACATTGGTTTTTTAATCTCTTTTTGTCTTTGCAGGTGAACGAAATAACTTTCAAGCTTCCGGGATTACTCATCATAGATACTCCTGGGCACGAGTCCTTCAGTAATTTGAGAAACAGGGGTTCTTCATTATGTGATATTGCCATTCTAGTAAGTATTCCAATATATAATTCAGACCATGGGTCGGAAACCTTTTCGTATTAGGTATATTGGTGCAGGCCACGAATGTTATGAGGCTATCGGCGCAAGCCGAATTTGGTGTAATAGACACAATTTTTTTAAATAAACTTATGTTTACATGTTTTAGGATGTATAATATTATTTTTACCCTCATTTGTATGTCTGCGTCATGCTGGTTGCCTGCCCCTGGTATGAACGAATAAGCATATGCGTCATGTGATGTATATTGAATTCCACCACCAGTAGACAACTTCTTTGGATTTTTTCTATTTAATTTAAGTGTGACAACACCTTCTTATAGAAGTATACTATGAGTAAAATCCCGTCTACTATGCATTAAACGCCTACAGGCTTGTGCCCAGCAATGGGACGTTAACAGGTTGCTATTAATCAGTCTGGTCCTGATGATATGCTCTGCCGGCCGTAAGCTGGGTCCAGTTGCTTATTTTGTAGGTAAATTTCATTAATAATATTTTACAGGTCGTTGATATTATGCACGGGCTGGAACCCCAAACGATAGAATCAATTAATTTGCTGAAGCAAAAGAAGACACCATTTATAGTGGCTCTGAACAAAATAGATCGTCTATACGACTGGCAAAGTGCTCAAAGGAAGGATGTTAGAGATATCCTGAAAATGCAGCAACCCAATACACAATTGGAGTTTGAGAAGAGAAGCAAGGACGTCATTATACAGTTTGCAGAACAGGTATAGTATATATTCATTTACTTCCTTACACTCCACTTCTAAATACAAAATATAGTTCAACCTAAAGATGTAGCCAATAAACAAGTGGTCTTATCTCTACACACTACACAAACTATAAATATTTTAAATAAAAGAAACATTGCACAGTCGAATCCACACCGACTCACACACCACACACGCGCACGCACGCAAACACACACAAGCACTCTCTTTGGCTCTCAATTTTATAACGTAGAGAGTGTATATGTGCGTGCGTGTTTGCCTAGTATATGTGATTATGATTACTTTACAAAGAGAACATTGTTACACCCACGCGTCTATCTATTTGGCCTTTAAAGTCCTTACGTATACTTTTATCTTTTCAGGGTTTGAACGCAGCTCTATTCTATTCGAATCCCGACCCACGGACATACGTATCTCTAGTACCGACTTCGGCTGTGACCGGAGAGGGTATGGGAAACTTGTTGGCTATGATCGTACAGGCTTGCGAAGGACCCTTACACAAGAGACTTGTATTCTCACATCAATTACAAGCCACTGTACTTGAGGTAAGACGGTTACGATGAAAAATTTTTCAAGTGAAACATTAATGTCCAATGTAACTGTCAATTAATTGTGTGTTAATTAATTTAATTTTTTCTTTTATCCCAATATGTGTATTTATATAATTTGTCGATATTTAGGCCAAATTGTATGGGCCGTGGTCGCTACGAGACTTCTATAGATTGGTCTCACTCTATTATGACCACGGCCCATGCAAATGGACCTAAATGACGACAAATTACATATCTACCTAAGAAAACATATTTACCTGAAAGCCTAAGCAAATTGAAAATATATTTATTAAATAATTTTCATCAGAAAAAAAACGATTGCTTTAAGTCCCATATTTTTGTAACGAAAATAAGACTTACAGCCGAAGTGCTTGGAATAAAATGTAGTATTTGATTAGCTTTATTGTTTCAGTTTAAAATATTTAATATAAGAATTTTATTATATAATAATTACAAAAAAGATTTCAATGTGACAATAAAAGTTACATTACAGTTTGTTCGCGTTAAGAATGTTGTGAGTCATCATTGTTACCCCGTTCGTAACCAATATTTTTTTTTCAATTTACAAGGTCAAGTTCACAGTGATCATTCTACTGGTCACAACAGGAACAAACTGTATATTATTGTTTCGAAATAAGAGACTGCTTAGACACTTGCTCTAGGTATTCCTGTATACCCCGTGTATTCTCCTCCCTTCGGATCTTACAATTGAAATGCAATAAATTAGCAAAAATGCAATATCGCTTTAAATGTGAAATGAATTTAAATGATTCGGTTGAGCCGTTTTCAAGTAAACAAACACTGATACATAAGATTTTTATTTTAAATGTTGCCTTTCGTAGGTAAAAGCAATACCCGGCTTGGGTACAACGATCGACACAATCCTCATTAATGGTACACTACGGGAAGGTGACACAATGGTGCTGGCAGGAACAGATGGACCTATAGTGACACAGATTAGGTCCCTACTTATGCCCCAACCTATGAAGGAACTAAGAGTTAAGGTGAGCTTTATAATCTGCTTCTATAGCGGTAATTTAATCTAGAAAAATTATTTCTTTATTCTCGAAAATCTACAATATTTCAACTAATTTATAGATAAAAAAATCAAATGAAGAAATCTTCTGCCTATTATAGATTTTCTTTTGTATACAATGTCTTATAAACAATCACATGTGTGTTTGTGTTTGATAATGGGAGTAATTTACCACTAAATGGATTCTTCACATGATCGTATTTTTTTTTAAATTTATTTATTGCTTTCAATGGGTGGTGCAAAATTAGAATTATTTTTGAAGTAAAACTTCTTTAGGCGCATGAGGATAAAATTATTACGTATGAAACGCGTGTGTGTAGCGTTACGAATGTGCAGGGTTTTTTTATGCTAATTCGTTTAAAGGTTAGATAGTTTTAATATTTACAAATAACATGTGGCATTTTAATTTGCCAATTGTCATTTAATATACTTTTTTTCATAAAATAGAAAATAAAAATATTTCTCTCTTTTCAAAATTTTAAATTCTAAAACAAAATTTATTTATTAATTTCTAATATTGACAAAAAATACGTGGCATTTTTAGTTACATTTCGTCATTTGAGATTTAAATAAATTATTTGTATTAATTTTCGGTACTTTTTTATTTTAATGACCATTAAATTCATTAAATTCCTATATATCTTTCCCTTTCCCTTCTTCTAAGTCTTGGAAATCTAAAGTTTTAGATTTGTATAATTATAAACAAGACAAAAATGTTTCACTTCCGACATGTGTGCTTTGTACGCGCGCACTTTTAATTTTTTTATCTGTTATCATCATTTACAAAATAATATTGTCATAATTTCGATTTACAGTAATTAAGCATATTTTTTGCTGGGAAGTCTCATGCCATATAAATGGTATCCGTTCACCAGTTGTTTGACGTGATCTATTGTCATAAAACTTATGACCGGATATTTCAAAACTGTTGACTCCAACTTTACAAAACTTATGACTTGATTTATCAGAGCTGGTGATCTCAATGTCATAAATTTTTTTATCGCTCCGACTTCACTAAATTTGGTTCTATATATCATAACTGAATGACTCGGATTTCATAAAACTCGTGAAATGATATTGGTTTAAGTTATCTCCTACCGAGGTATGCGCGTTACGATGTAAGACTATAGAATAATATAATAAAGTGATACGATAAAGCAATAGAATCGGCCGCGATTGGTCTTTAATTTTTCTTAGTGTTTATGTCTTATTTTATTTTATTCAATAAAGTATTTATAATAAAGCAACACAATAAAATAATAAATTTTTCGAGAATAGGGTAAGTTATTATACTTATAAGACTGACGCCCAATTAGGGACTTTACTATAAGATCACTCTGTATTTTTGTTGACTAGAATGCGTATATAGAGCACAAGGAAGTTATAGCAGCTCAAGGGGTGAAAATAGCAGCCAAGGAGTTGGAAAAAGCAATTGCTGGTCTTAATTTACTTGTGGCGCAGAAACCTGACGAAGTCGACGTATTAAAGTGAGTGCTAAAACAATAATAAATTCTTTTTTTAAATCCCTGCTTTTAGACTCTCCCTACTTGTGTCATTCAAACTTTCCATTGTTAACAAATTTATTCCCTCTTTCTTTTGCGACACAGACGAAGTCCCGCGGTTCAGCTAGCGTATAATAAACCAGCAAAATTTACACGTGAACTATTCTTCGTGTTTAGGATTTCACATTCAAGTTTCGTTTAAAGTACGAGAGTATGTTTTTGTAAATATAAGACTTCTTTTGATAGAGAGGAGGTGGCAAAGGAGCTGAAATCAGCTTTATCATCCATCAAGTTGTCAGAACGTGGTGTATATGTGCAAGCTTCAACCCTTGGTTCGCTAGAAGCTTTGCTAGAGTTCCTCAGGACAAGTAAAATTCCAGTAAGTATCTACTAAAACCTTCACCTATTTATGGTGCAAAAGGACG
The DNA here is from genome assembly GCA_015832385.1 of Elymnias hypermnestra. Classification (NCBI taxonomy): domain Eukaryota; kingdom Metazoa; phylum Arthropoda; class Insecta; order Lepidoptera; family Nymphalidae; genus Elymnias; species Elymnias hypermnestra. The sequence goes on from JACTOM010000054.1 coordinate 3,344,613, forward strand.
CGTAACAGAATTAGCTGATCTTTATATTTTACTTTTGTATAATATTTTTGTGTTCACAACATTAGAAGACTCTGACACTTACTCCCTCATGTAATTACGCATGTACTCTGACACACACATACTGGCACGCATATGCACACACACGCCCACATATACACGCAATCCTACTAAACACCCTTTTGTGAAACGCACGCTCGCTTATTATGACAAACTTAATACGATACATTTAAATGATATATGTTTTTACCATAACACAGGTATTTAACACCTTACGACATACCTTGTGCATTAAGCCATAACATTGTATCCTATATGTAAAGATGTAAAACCCTGTATTTAGCTTTTTTGTGTTGACTAAACCCGATCACACTGAGCCACGGCGAAGCATGATCGGTTTTGTTACTATACTATACATAATAATATATTTATATTATCTTTAACAGTACTCCGCAATCAGAATAGGGCCGGTTGTGAAGCGTGACGTGATGAAGGCGTCCGCCATGTTGGAACACGACTCTCAGTACGCCACCATTTTAGCATTTGATGTTAAGGTAAGTTGTACTGAATTTTGGTTGTTTGTCAAATCCAGCGGAATCCTCTTCATCTAATGGGTAGGAGACCAGCAGTTCGTTTGCGCATTCAACTCAGATTATACCGCAGATACTTCCAACAGAAAGTTCAAGTAAGCTGGAGTAGGCGGGCGGGCCGCGCTTACCGCTCCGCAACCACCTCTGGTGGACCTGGCTCTCTCTTGTCCCTTCGAGCTTGCTCCATCTGTAGGATGGCAGACTTACAAAACGAAGGCGAAAGCCCGTCATGCTCTTTCGCTGTGTATAAAGCCAGGTTACGATAAATAAGAACGGAGCGTCAATAAAAAATGTTACAAAAACAGAGAAAATTCATTCCATTTACTTAAATAGATACGCCACAGACATCTATTTAAATGAATTAAAGTTATATATTATGAAGTCCGATATAGCATATGGCTCAAGATTGGACCCTTTATAACCTTTATTATGATAATAAATTTGGTACTCTCTCTCTCCAACTATTTCTATCTTATATACATCTAGAAAATGTTTCTATAAAATTAATGGGATTTGGAGCTGACTCACTACAACCTCTTCTATGGTAATCCAATACGTTTTCATTCATCCCGCCCCTTTCTAACGCTAACTCACTAAAACTTTTTTTAAGTAATCAAACATGTTTTCTCTTTCTCTCTCCCGTCCCCATAATCTTACCCCCTCTGTCTCGTGTGTGACGCAAACGATATGGTCGGGTCAGTTTATTTATATACTGTATTGCGCTAAAAAGCCTTAATCTATTTAACATGTTAATAGATTGAACGCGACGCTCAAGAGATGGCAGACAATGTCGGCGTGAAGATATTCGCTGCTGACATCATTTACCACTTGTTCGACAAGTTCACCGCTTACCGCGAAGAGTTGAAGCAGAGAAAACGTGAGGAGTTTAAACACATCGCAGTGTTCCCTTGCAAATTAAAGGTAAACGTTGATGAAACCAGTGGCAGATTTGCATTCTTGGCCGCTCTAGTCCCAAGGCCATCTGACATAAAATTTGACTAATTTCTAAGTCTTGATTGTATTTATACAAATCTAAAACTTTCCATTTCCGCGACTTAGAGGGAGGGAAAAAGGAAGATGTATTGGGAATTAATGATAATGATAAAGATATATTGGGAATGAATTTAATTGTCATTAAAATATTACAAGTGTCTAAAATTAATACAAATATTTTTTTAAAATCTCAAATGACGAATTGTAAATAAAAATGCCACGTGTTTTTTGTCAATATTACAAATTTTTAATTAAATTTTGTTTTTGAACTTAAAATTTAGAAAAGAGAATTTATGAAATAATTTTATTTTATATTTTATGAAAAATAGTATATTAAATGATTAAAATACGAGTGGCAAATTGAAATGCCATATGTCATTTGTAAATATTAAAACTACCTAACTATCAAACGAATTTAAAGCATAAAAAACGCTTCTTTGAGACGCTAATCAGTAAAAAATTTACCCTCATGCGCCTTACACTTCAAAACAGTATTTTCTTTATGTTCTTATCCATAGTTAACCGAATTATCATAAAATAAACGTAAGGAAATATATACCCTAACGTTGCCTGGCAGGAAACGCTACATAGCGATTAGAGCGCCTTTTACTACCCTTTACTGAAAGGAATAAATTGAATTATTCTCATGTCATATAGAAATGACTCGGATGTATTCCAGAATGATGAATGTTTTTTATTCGTTAGCATAGTTCTTGTAAAATATTCAGTATACATATTTGTATATCTGTTTTTCTTCTTCCTATTCAATATTAACCTAACTAAAACATTATGGGCTACGTTAAAGTGTTCTCTCCCTCCTCCCTTCCCTCATGTTATTAATGAAAGATATTATTACAGATTTTGCCGCAATTTGTATTCAATTCCCGGGACCCCATCGTAGCTGGTGTGATGGTGGAAGCCGGCATAGTGAAAGAAGGAACACCCATCTGCGTACCTAGTAAAGAGGTAAGTGAAATTTAACTTCAATTCATACATAAATGAGACACACTGAAGGCAATACATCGCATATTTCTTTGAAAGTTGAAGCTTCTCACCAGTCCAGAGTCAGACACATAAGAATATACAATTATCAGTCTGTGTTGTCCTCTGTTAGCGAGTACTTGTACCATTGCGTCAACAAGGAAGTCAGTTTGTTTTTCTTGTCCAGTTTGTTGAACTCGGCTTGGTGACGTCAATTGAAGTCAACCACAAGCAAGTGGAGACAGCCAGGAAGGGCCAGGAAGTGTGCATCAAGATCGAACCCATCCCCGGGGAAGCCCCGAAAATGTTTGGTCGACACTTTGACGAGACTGATATGCTAGTCAGCAAGGTAAGTTGGGGATTTAATATATAAAATAGTTCTTTCTTTCCTTAAAATTATCGTTAATTAAAAAAATTAAAACCAATTCTTGAAAGTTATTTCAGAAAGTCAATTCTTTAAAATTAATTTTTAACGTCAATTCTTTTAAATTATTGGTAAAGTCAATTCTTTATAATTATTGTTATAAGACAATTCTTTAAAATCATTAGTAAAAGTCAATTCTTTAAAATTCATTTTGAAACTCAATTCTTTTAAATTATGTTGAAAGTCAATTAGTTAAAGTTATTTTTAAAGGTCAATTCCTTGAAATTACTGTAAAAAGTCAGTTTTGTAAAAATACTGATAAAAGTCAATTCTGGAAAATCAGTCTTGGAACTCTAAAGTTATTGCAGAAAGTCAATTCATTAAAATTATTGCAGAAAGTCTATTCTTTTAAATTATTGTTGAAAGCCAACTAGTTAAAATTATTGTTAAAAGTCAATTCTTTAAAATGATTCGTACAAGCTTTACAGGAGATTTTCAAAACCATGTTAAAAATTATTTTAATTGTGATGTCGTTTCGTTCATTATTGTCACTTGTAACTAATTACGTGTGGTTGTTATATTGTTATAAACAAACGCGACAGAGTGATTTGCAAACAGTGAATAAGCTCACTAATATTATACAACTTTTTCGAAACTTATATGAGTTGTTGACAAGAAAGTAAAGACTGTTCTAAACATTTCTTAACTAAATTTTCGATGACTTTGATTTGCGTTATTATTCATTAAATGAAGAATAGTAGATATCTGATATTACAAATTTAGCAAAGGCGATTATGATAGTAACAACGAGACAAGTTATAAATTGTAACGTAACGTAAAAGCTATATTTTAATATAACTATTAGTGGCTTCCGTAAATAGAAAATTTACAAATGCACATGAAATTTACAACCTCATCTGATATACATGACATAAATTCGCATTACGATAAAAAGATTAAGTTAAAACGACTTCTTAAACCTTTTTGATAAATACCGTGTCGTCGACTTATTCAATGATATTTCGTATATAGAAACCGAAAAACGTACAAAAAACTTGACAGGATTTTACCTAAATTAAAAGGATATTCTTAATGACAGGTAGCGGATGTCCTGTTACCTATAACATTCGCTATTTTTCACGGTCATTGGAAATATAATACCACCAGAATACATTTGTTATCCAACTCAGGTCATAAAAGTGACATAGACGTTTACAACTTTTGAAATCAAACAAAACTATGTTTAACGATATCGGATGTACAATGCATATATAGAACAACTTTTAATTCGCGATACCTCTAAGACTGCGGTTGGAGAACTTTTTTAATTATTACCCCAAAATATTTTTGTGTAAGTTGATATTATCCCATGGAAAAAAGAAAAAAAAGCGAAATCGTTTCTTTTTAGCATCTTTCACATTATAGCCCCATGAAAATTTTGAAATGAAAACAATAAAAATTTAATTAAAACATCATTTATTCAATTTATCAATGTAATACCTATTCACACATTCAAGTTTCATTTTCACCCCCAAAATTTTAATTTTACCACATTTGGGTAATTTACCCCTGTTCCCCAACCGCTGCTCTAAGAGATGGCGTTATTCTAGTGTTTTATAAAGTCTAATTTGAAACTTATAAGGTAAATAAGAGGATGTTAATGTCCAACTGCCAAAAACTGTCTGTGCTTTAACTTAGGTTCTTTAAAATCAGGACATTCAAGTTGTAATTCCATAATGCGATTTATCTTCATCTTATTCTTTGACATACATTTTTGTTTAAAAAAATTAAATCAAAGTGAGCAGATATGTTTCAGTCTATCTAGTTGTGAGTTGCATGGATTCTTGATAGCATAGCGGCGTAAAGAAATTATCTAAGCTAAAATATTATAAAGAACCAACTTTGTATGTATGTTTATTACGTTTTCACACAAAAACTACTAGACCGATGTCACCATTAGAAAGCCACATTTTCACTGAGCAACGTAGCCTATATTACTTTCACAAAAAAATTAGGGATCCCTAATAAAAATGCATTAATGTAACCCAAGGTGTGAAAAAAATTGTCACAGAAAGTCTTTTATCACGTGCGCTGTAAAAACTATTGACGATAGAACAAACAAATCCGCGAATCCATTCGTCCAACTACTTTTTTACATTTTATAATTTTTTATTTAATTAATTTTATCAAAGAACGTTACAATACCTGTAAAATACTTTTTAAATTATTAAAATCGAACATTCCATTCAAAAGATATAACGAATTTAAAGAAGTCAGTTTAAAGAAAATAATGTTATGATATAATGTAGTAGTATAATGATATATATTCATATTCATATTCATTTTATTCACATGTCATACAGACAGAAAACACTTTATGTATTCCAGAATGACAATTTTCATTCGTTAGCACAATTATTTTGGAATATTCATTACACATATTTCTGTCCTAAAGTAATTGAAAACTAAGTGAAATGAAATAACATAAAACAAATCTCAGTAGACTTTCCACTGCCACGTGATCGGTATATACGTGGGTGAAACTGCGGGGCATTGCTAGTAATTATTAAACTTACACCCTAAGGCTAAGTCCACTGTATTTAAGAGGCACTGTCTTGGCTGTCAACCTTCGAGTGGTATTGGGTTTCTCAACTCTGTATTTGATGGACGCGATCCTTTTTCTCATGATTGTGAAGAAATCGTAGACTCGATTCTTCGATACGTAAGAGCCGTCGATATATGGGAGCGTGTGAACAGCATTATGAACGTAGAAATTTTCTATGGCTAATGTTCCTTTAAGTATTAAAACTAGACCAGGCGAGCTACCATTCCACTTAACTTGGTATTTCATTGAGAACTGCAAGTATGAATGCAGGCCACGCCCCGCTCGGCTTCATTGATCTTAGCTACAGGTCACTGGGTCGAGGGGACGCGATACCTATAAAACCTATGTTTATATATCACATCGCTGAATTAAACGTTCAGTTTTTACTAATTATTTATACTTATGAATAAAACTGAAGTGTTTGTTTGAAACATTCCAACTGGTGTCGCCCAATTCGGTTTCATTATGATTTGAACACGGTTTTAGACTATTAAACTCACTCTACACTTACCGCTTTTTTATTTTCATTTAACAAAGCGAGTCCTTTTGCAATTTCAGCGGTTATTGAGTACGGATTATTTAAAACATCAATATAACTTTACGAAATGCATATTTCTGTAATATAATTAAAACCATTCAACCTATGTTCCTCAAATCGGATTCATTAGACAGGCATTAATTTCAAGATGGTTTTGGACCACTAAATTCAGTCTCTCATTCACTGCTTTTTTAATTTTGATCAAGCAAAGTGATCTTTTCGTAATTTCAATAGTTATTTGAGTACGGATTATTAATAACATCAATAAACTTTACAAAATGCAAATGTATTTAATAGAATTTGAAACCGTCCAATCGATGATCCGCAGGTAGGTTTCATTAGACAGGCATAGATTTGAATATGGTGTTAGACTATTAAACTCACTCTACACCCACTGCTTTTTTAATTTTCAATAAGCCAAGTGAGTCCTTTCACAATTTCAACGGTTATTAAGTACGGATTCTTTATAACATCAATACAAAAACTTTACAAAATGTATATGTCTGTGATATAATTTGAAACCGCCCAACCCATGTTCCGCAGATCGGTTTCATAAGACAGGCGTTAATTTCAAGATGGTTTTAGACCACTAAATTTACTCTCTCACTTACCATTTTTTAAATTTTCATTAAGCAAAGTGAACCTTTCGCAATTTCAACGGTTATTGAGTACGGATTATTTATAACACCAATACAAAAACTTTACGAAATGCATATGTCTGTAATAGACTTTGAAACCATTCAACCGATGTTCCCCAAATCGATTTCATTAGAAAGACAATAATTTGAAGTTGGTTTTAGACCACTAAACTCGTTCGTTCATTGATTGCTTTTTAAATTTTGATTTAGCTAAATTGTCCTTTTGTCATATTCCCGTAAAGGCTAAGCTTTATGTGTTCCCTTAGTAAATTTAGGGGCCAATTAAGATAATTGTTTTTATAGGGGTAAAGAGTTCCCTAACTATATAAGATGCTTTTGGGAATGTTGATAAAAGTGGGCATCTAATTGGTAACGAAGTTAGCAGTTCCACTAGTCATGCAAATGTAATGTTTGCTAATTTGTTGTTGTTGTTTGAACCTATGGATAGTTTTTATGAAGTGGGAATTCCCTTAAAATCGTGATTAGGAAAACGTCTCGGAAATTAATTCTAGAATTTTATTGCCAAGTTAAAATGGTGGTGTATCTCTCATATGTCCTCTGTTCTTCATGAAAATTGGAATTTAGGTCGTGTTCGTTGTCTTCCTGTTATGTCATTTGGATCTCTTTTCGAATAAAACTCTTCATCTAACGCGATTTCACAATGGTTTTTATCGCTTACCTCCTTATCGACATAAATGTTTCAATTCCCAAAATATGTGAGCATCAATCTTTCTTTAATCCACCGTTTTATAAAGCATTCGCTATGAACTCAGCAGTTTTCCGTCATAGCGCGAAGGTCGCTTTATTTTTGGACGTGTGACGTCACCGCTTTCCATACATTAGGTAAGAGTTCCGAGCGTCTATTGGGATTACATTTTATTCCAAAATTCAATATTAATTTTCATAAACTACATTTAGATTAAAGAACCCATACAATATATCATCCAAATGAATATATTCTCCAATGAAATAGGAAATTTCTTTATATCGTAAGTTTGTTTATTGTTAATGAAGTTTCTAACATTTTAGAAAATCTATTATATAGAAAAAGCAATTACTCGATACTTAATGACTAGTACTAATTTACATAGCATCACGCCTTATTCCCATAGGGGTAGGCAGAGACAACATCCTTCCACTTGCCACGATCCTTGCATATCTCCTTCGCTTCTTTCAATCTCATTAAATCTTTCATACAAGTTCGTCGGTTTAGAGTACTCTTGACCTGGCCGTTATTTAAAATGTCCTGGATTTGGTCCAGGAACGTTCGCCTCGGTCTTCCCCTTCCAACTTTCGCATTCACTCTTGACTCATAAATCCTTTTTGTCAGTCTCCTTTCATTCATTCTCTCTACATGCCCAAACCATCTAAGCATACCTTTCTCAATTTTAGTCACTACGTCTTCTTTTATACCACAACGTTCTCTTATCACACTATTTCTTACTCTGTCACTCAGTTTTAATCCACTCATGCTTCTCAACGCTCTCATCTCTACCGCATTTATTTTACTTTTGTGATTCTTCTGCCATACCCAACTTTCACTACCATACATAAGTGTTGGCACCAACACTCCAGCATGCACTGCCAGTCTAGCCCTTTGAGACACCATCTGGCTATTCATAAAAGCATGCAGAGCACCATTTACCATATTCCCTGCATTCACTCTCCTTTCGATATCACTTTCACATGTTCCATCTTTTGTAAATTTAGATCCCAAGTATACAAATTCTTTCACCTCTTCCACTTGTTCCCCATCTATCAAAATATTGCCATTCATCATAGATTCATCTCGTTCAAAAAGCATAACTTTCGTTTTGTTTACATTCACTTTCATTCCTTTCCCTTTCAAAGCTTCATTCATAATATTTAGCATCTCCTGAAGCTCGTTAGCGGATGACGCAAGTATTACTTGATCATCAGCGTAGAGTAAACATTTGATGAGTAATTCATTCATTCTTAACCCATACATACTTTCTTTTAAATCTGTCAAACATTTATCCATGAAAAGGTTGAACAGCCATGGTGACGCAACACATCCCTGTCGAACACCTCTTTCGACAGGAAACCACTCCGTGTACGCTCCGTTTATTCTGACACAGGCACTAGAACCCTCATAGAGAGACTTCAATGCTTGGATCAGACAACCGCTCACCCCATACGTAGATAACGTTGACCACAGCTCATTCCTCACCACTCGATCATAGGCCTTTTCTAAATCTACGAACGCGCAATAAACTTTTTGGTGTTTAGCCAAACATTTTTCAGTTATGCACCGTAAAGAAAAGACCTGATCCGTACATCCCATTCCTCTTCTAAATCCCGCTTGCACGTCCCATATTTTCCCATCAGTTTCATTAATCACCCTTTCAATTAATATCTTTGCATACAATTTGCCGACGACACTAAGAAGGCTGATACCGCGGTAATTTTTGCACTCCTGCTGTGACCCTTTTCCTTTATATAGAGGGACAATTACGGCCTTGCTCCAATCTCTTGGGACTTGACCTTTCTCCCAGCATATATTGAAAAGGCAGTACAGCTGAGCTACCACAATCCCGCGGCCAGCCTTCAGCATCTCGACTGACACTCTGTCATACCCAGCAGCCTTACCTGATTTCATACCTTTTATCGCTTTCATGATGTCATCCATACTAATCTCGCTATCACTTGTCTTACATTCATTGCTATCCGCAGAGGCCATATTTACCTCTGCTTCATTTCTTTCAAACAAACTTTCAAAATGATCCTTCCATCTCTTCAATATCCATTCTTCTCCTTTTATTAAACTTCCATCTAAACTTCTGATTTTACAAAGCTCCGAGGAAGTAGATCTCCCTCGGGCAAATTGTATTGATTTCCAGAAAAACTTTTTGTTTGACTGAAAATCATCAGAAAGTCTCCTATCATACATATCACTGTATTCTTCTTTTTTCTTTCTTACAGCTTCTTTCACGATTACTTTCACCCTTTTGTATTCCATTCTTGCCTTTTTTACGTCATCATTCGTTGCCTTTTGCATTCGTTGGTTCGCTTTTGTAGCCAACCAATCGGACCAAGCTTTCTTCTTTTCACACACAGCTGCTTGAACATTTTTGTCCATCCACAAATTCTTCTCTTTCTTACCTTTCCTCCTTTTAGACACGCCACATACATCAATAGCAGCACCAACCACTCCATCTTTAAATTTATTCCATAAACTTTCAATCTCATTTCCTTCGTCTTCACTCTTGAATCGCCCACTCAAATTTTTCAGATATTCTTCTCTAACATCCTCTTCTTGCAATCTCTCCACTTTTATTCGTTCAAGAATGCTCGAGGTTTCCTTCTTTCTATGGCGCCACCGATTAAAAAGACCACCGATTCGGGCAACGACCAGGTAGTGGTCAGTATCGATGTCGACCCCGCGGTATACTCGAGCATCTAGAACTTTCTTCTTCAGTTTTTCGTCCACAATTACAAAATCAATCATACTTCTAGCATTCCCTTCTTCCCTTGTATACACATGAATCCCCTTGTGCTCAAACATAGTGTTTGCCACAAAAAGACTATGTTCCACACATATTCCAAGCAAACTTCGTCCATTTTCATTCACCCGTTTGTCACCAAACATACCAAGAGTCCTTTCATATCCATCACGTTTCACACCTACCCATCCATTAAAATCTCCTAACATAATTATTCGCTCATTCGGTTCACATTCATTCAACGTATCACTCACACTTTCCCAATACTCATCTATTTCTTTTTGGGCTTTATTGGACTTTCTGGTGCCCAGATCCGTCGGAGCATAAGCACCCAAGACAAAGATCCGAGTAAGTCCAACTTTTAGCCTGATCCAGATGAGTCTAGGACTCACGTATTTCACTTCTTTCACACAATCATCCATTCTTTCGGAAAGTATGATACCAACTCCCTGACAGCCTCTCTTATCACTGCTTACACCAGACCAGTAAGCTGTGTAAGGGCTATGTTTCGTGGTATCACATCCTTTCCTCTTTGTCTCATTCACGCAGAGTACATCTATGCACCTATCATGCATCATCTGGCATACTTCATCAATCTTTTCATTCATTCCTCCTCTTACATTCAAAGTAGCAAAGCGGCTCTCGGTAGCCCGCTTTTCGCCCCCATTAGGAACGTGACGTGATGGATTGCGAATCTCATCGCCGCCATTTTTGGAATGTAATAATATCACCATTGCGTTCCCACGAGTAGCAAGGGAACATAGGTCCATTCTGGCAGAGCCCCGCATGCCAGAATAAGGCTAGCCTATTTCTGGGTTCGCCCGGTCCCAGGGCCACCGCTTGCGACTAGGCAAATGCCCCTAGCCATGAGTCCCTCGGCACGGTACACCTTGGACTGGCAGGAAGTGGGTAGGAAAATGGAATAAAAGGGGGGAACGGGTCAAAAAGATAGGAACTTTGTAAGGAAGAGAAAGGAAAATATAAGGTAGTAGGATATTACTGACTCGGAAGACTGAGAAGATTCAGTAATAGCTCGGGGAGCCGGGATCGCATACCCGTGTACCATACTATGACTATCGGACAAATAGACAAAGATGTGTACCCCCTGACCATACTAATTTGAAAGCAATAATTATAAAAGAAAGGTGTTTTATTTTGTAATAACTAATATTTTAGCTTGATTTTTGACCTTAGAACTCTGAAGTTGGACATGTCGGGATGTAACTACGAAAGTTCTGTACGTTATACTGACCTTTAATATTATCTTTTAATGCAATTACTTGGTAATCGAGCTTTAGCAAATATTTTCATTATAATTTCGAAAGGATAACAAAAATACGACGCTCAGTTCTGGCTGGTTAATCGAATTTTCTGTCGAGGAATTGTCAATAATGCTGGCCTTGGGATGTGACGGTCGAAGCTCCAACATATGTTTGGTTCTACATTTATCCCTTATAGACTTTCAACCCATCATAACAATAGCGTCCTAAACTAGGTAAATTAGAAAGGGAGTAATGCGAATGTAGTTTAAGACCACTTAACTCACTTATTCGTCACAACATTTAACAAACCTTTCACAATGTAGAGGTTCGCTAAGTGTATATTTCCCCATATTACTTAAACTTTATAATAAACATAATTATGATTAAGATAATTAGCTAATACTTATAAATTCTTACTGATAAACTAATACTACTAAGCTAAAAATTTTAAAGTCATTTGACTGTCGCATTGATAAATAAAAAATGGTTTCCTGTGCGACCATATAGCCTCATAATAAGGATTATTTAATTTAATTTTAAGGTTTACATAATTAAACACCTTATACCAAAAACTGTTTTTGAATAATAAATATATAGGAAAAAAAACTTGGTAAGGAGACATATCTATTGCAGATTTGCACACAAAAGCTTTACACATCCATAGGTGAGTCTCAACCTTGGAAAATTTTCCCACGATTACACAAAGTAAACTTGGATATCTATAGGAGTTATTGAGGTTTGTTTCTAATCTCGCTGAGAAAGTTCCAGAAGTGTTTACATTGTTGGAACATGTGGCGTTATTGGAGCTACTCCACGCAATATTATAATGTTGAAGAACATCCCGTAACGCGTCCCAGTAATGTTAGGATTTATGTATTCGCTAACATATCTACGGTTTTGCCCGATTGAACACATTTAACATAATAAATCGTCAAAACAAATGGACTAGAAAGTAGACTAATTTAAACGCATGCAAAAATTTATTGTTTTCGATTCGATAGGCATTTCAATCTCATCCAAATCAAACTGTTAGTTCATACACTTCCTATGTAAATCTTGTTCAAATTATATTTTTATACTCGCATTCAATTACATATTTTTTTAACTCGTAGTCGATGACACTTGATGTTGATACTGGTTTCTCAAATATTATTTAATTAAATAATCGTATTTGCCAAAAAATTATACAATGTATTCAATTTCTACTATTATTTCACACTATTTCTGTATTTAGTTTAGTGACTGCCTCATTGGTCTAGTGGTTAGCATGTTCGACTACAGACATGACGTCCTGGGTTCGAGTCCTGCTTCGGTCCAATTCGGAATCGATATTGAGTTTTCTATTAAAATTTTCTCAATATTTGCCCGAAGTTGGGAAAAAATTGGCGGTGAAATCTACCCCCGTGCTTCGCCATCGGTCCTGCACCTGATCTCTCTTCGCTGGTGTCGGATTGCCGTCACGTGGGTCTATGAGAGAAGGAATAGAGAGTGCACTTGTGTACTATGCCTGCCAATCCGCAATGGAGCAGCGTGGTGGGTCTATGCTCTAAAAACCCTCTCTCATATGAGTGAGGAGGCCTGTGCCCAGCAGTGGGACGTTAATGGGCTGCTTACCTGTATTTAGTTCAAATTGAGTGGGTTTTGTTAGAGTTGATGTTTATACGGTTTTTTAATATTAAGTTTATATTGCGATAAATTGTACAACGCTACATATTGAACACTTACGTAATACGTCTAAATGTGTCTATCCAATGAGTTTAAGTTGGTTCTAAATGGAGATGCAATTCATGTTAATATTATTTATATTACTGGTAATAGCTACTGGCGTTTACGAAACTGTGCCTCTAGGTGTCTTGGACTCTTTTGTCCTAGTTATAAAAATATATTAGTTTTATAATTATGATTAATAAATTACTCTTTCATGTCACCAAGTGAGTATAGCAGTGACGCTTTGGTTATACCGTTTAACTGCCTTAGTCGATAAAAGCAGACTACACGAACGATGTAATTTTGTCGTTTTTTTATGATATAATAAGTGTTGTCCCTATTCTATAAACAGAGATGCGGGCATGCGCTAGTATACGACCATAAAATTCATTCATAATTTCTAAATCTGTCGACCTAGTCCATGAAAATCAGCATTTGGAACTTTGCCCAGTCACAACGTTTAAATTGAAGTGCGCGCAATTTTAGTGTTTTTTTTACTCGAGTGCTTAATGACTCAACAATCAATGGCCAACACCAGAGTAGACATATATTCTGCCATCACTTAAAAGTCTGCCAGCTTTTTTTATATTATTATTGGTGTTGAACGTTTTAAAGAATATATAGAGGTGCAATAAATTATTGCATTCTTTCTTTTCCTGTAGATAAATGCTTGCATTATTGGCGACCTCGATGTTTTATTTCACCGAAGCACAAAGTGATGGCTTTTATGTGACATATCAAAGCTTTATTTGATTTAAAGTAAACATTTCGTAGTTTCTGTTGCAAGTTACATCGGGATTATTCTTTCTTTCGTAGGAATAGATTTTCAATTTTGTATATATTAATTGTCTTTGTTGTACACTTCGCTCCTATTCAATCACTTTACATTTCGAATGAATAAATTGAACGTTAAAGGGACATATGTAAAGACTGACTGCTTCTCTGGAGCAGAAGTGTGAATACTGGCTTTGCTAGCAGACATCCCCGGTTCGATTTCCGCTAGGGCTAAATTATAAAATTGCATTTTCTAATTCGTCTGAATCTAGACTGTTGGAAGGCGCTTCGGGCGCAGCTAGTTACCACCCTACTAGCAAAAACATTCCTCCTAACAAAGAGATTGGTGTTCCGGTACGATGCTATGTAGAAACCATGAGAGGTAAATTCCCCTTACCAGATCAGCGCGATTTCATCATGGGATCATAGTCAAGATTTTTACCACGTGTACATAATATAATATACTTTTAGAAATCCTGTTACTAAGTTGGCACTCTTATAGATATATATCTTGCTCAAATTTTCACTCATTTTACGTTGCTACATAATGTAGACATAGTTAGACGTTAAAAGCACATGTTTATAGCCTATGTAATGTCTATTAAACATCACTATGAGGTCATATACACACAGACGTCTTATGCATTAGACAATATCTACTAACACACGTTTCGCACCCACACACGAACGTTTGCACACAGTTACATTGACCGGGTCAAATCTTCAGAGCTCCATTGATATTTTCGCATCGCGGTTTCATCGATGAAGTATAGCTGCGTTGATGCACGTTCGTCATTGAGTAGTGTAGCTATACCGCTTCTCTTAAAACAATTACATTTTTATTATTGAACGTACTTGTCAGGAATGAGAAATGATCAGTAAATTAGTAACATGCTCTTTAACTATTTTAAAATGAAATAGGATTTCAGAGCCAAGTCAATCCTAATACAATCTTAAATTCCAGTTAACTCAATACACTTTCTCGTCAATGAAACTACGACCGGTTCGGAATGTAGTTACTTTTGAGAAGAATTCGACAAGTAACTCAAACAAACAAAAACACAAACAAAATCAATGACACATTAATATAAGACAAAGGTTTTAAATTAGGGAAATACACTTAGCTTTGTATTGCAGAGCACCCCAATTTACTAACATAATTAACTTCAATCACAATATCTGGTAGCTATGACGTTGATTAAAACTAAGAACGGGGCTAACTTCCACCATACATAACCATTTATAACTTCCAAAAGTGAGGCTATTATGGCTAGACACCGATGAGAGTGTTTGCCGCCAAATACATTCGTTAATTATCTTTATTTATTGAGAACCTACCATTCCCTGTTAGTTTCAATAGTTACAGTTTAAGTAATTCTAATCGTTTATGAAACATTACAACGATTCTATAGCAAATTAGCATCAATTACAATGTTTAGAAATTCACCAATGGGAACGCCTTTGTTTCTAAGAATACGATTTAGTCGCATGACGAACCGTATCCGTTATTTAATTTCTTTTTATTTAAAATATATTGTTTATTATTTTGTTTTAAATATACTGTCACATCATGAAACAATGATAGTCTGGTCAGACACATGAATTCCCTGGGGCTTGAATTATGGGCATAAATCACTAAATTACTTAGTATAAAAAGAAACTGGCGTGCTCGATTGGTATTTTTAATGCATCAGTGACATTTCCGGTGAAGGAAAACGTCGTGCAGAAACATACACATCCCCAAACTAGCTTTGGCGTATATGTAACTTACTAAACTGCAGTGAAACAACTTAGTCTATGCTCTCAAAACTGTTTCCCTTATGCGTGAGGAGGCATGTGCCCCACAGTGGGATGTTAAAACGCTGCTTATCTTAGTTGTTTACCCAATGAAACTTTACAAAATGATGTTGCTACTTGAAGTTGGTATTCTGTAATAACTTACTCCCTAATAGAGCTTTAATAAACGAGTAACTACTGAGTTTTTTATCAGTGGAATTATTTTTCCGAACCGCTGGTAGAATCAAAGCAACTTTTTGAGCCTACTTGAATAAAGAATATTTTGATCTAGGTTATAGATCTCTCTTTTCATCTTCGTAAAATATCTTGTTGGACGAATTTAGTGCACTGTAATCTGTAAATGAAAAATCTAAATAATTTCTGATATACCAAGGGAATACCAATTAAACTTAGAAATGGAATTATGAGCTGTAGTCAGTGTCTGACTTCAGTTGAACTCTACCACTCTATAATATATCGTTGCTTTGAATGAATAACTGTCCCGTTATCAAAAATTAAGTCATTCAGTTAAATCCCCAATTAACAATTGTGTAAATTGAAGTGTATTAGAACTCCTATTCAGATCGGCAAAAATGATGCTATTGCACTATAAAATGTTATTTAAATAGCTCGCCTGTAAAATATCCTTTTAAATTATCAAAATTCTTCTAAAGCAGATATAATGTAATTTCATTTTAAAAGGTACTGAAAACTCCTATGATATTTCGATACTACGCCGATTAAAAAGCGTGGTATTTGTCTTTCTCTAAATAAAGTAAATTGAAATCAAGCAGTAATAATGATATTTCTTTCGCTGCTACAAAATGTCAGATACCAAATATAAACAAAGAAGAATTCTGTATTTCAAATGTGATACTACTTATTATTTTAATTAAAAATATTAAGAGGCTAATCCTTGAGTTAGTTTTAATGAGACATAAATAATTGTTTTTGTTTTGTGGTTTTTTGTCACGAAATTGACACACCCATCTGGCTTATTCGGTCATGTCCGGCTTGATGTTGGATCCGCTATGAAATCTATTTTAACTTAGATTATGTGTCGTTTTAATCGGTAATTAATTAGCACTTAGCCTTAGAAATTATTCTTATATTCCAAAAAAATGGCAATATGTCGCATTTTTGGTCAATGGCAATTAGGGTCTCGTTTTTCTTCAATGGAAAAATCAAAGATACATCAATTCTAATAGTACCGTCGCATATTGAATAACATTTACACATGCGTATTAATATTCAGTGATACAGCAAAAAAGTGAAATTCCTTGAAAAAGATTTAAACTTATAATGCCATAGTGAGTGTAGGCATTTTTAATAAGATACTCCAATCACTTTTGGATTTGCCTCTACATAATTTTAAAAAGTATTTCAAAGTAAGAAATGGCGTGGTAAGAGATCGTTGTGGTACAAAAGAAAACGTAGTGCCTAAAATTGATCAAGGTTTGCTTAGATAGTCTGGGCGCGTAGAGAGAACGAATGAAAGGAGACTGACAAAAAGGATTTATGAGTCAAGAGTGAATGGAAAAGTTGGAAGGGGTAGACCAAGGCGACTGTTCCTGCATATTTTAAATAAGGGCCAGGTCAAGAGTACTCTAAACCAATGAACTTGTATGAAAGGTTTATTGAGAATGAAAGAAACCAAGGAGATATGCTAGGATCGTGGCATGTGGAAGGACGTGGTCTCTGCCTTCCCCTATGGCATTGAGGCGTGATGCTATGTAGGTTTGGACTTGATTCTACTTGCACATGCTAAATACACCTACAAAAACTATATTTCAACGAGTAACTACTGAGTTTCTTATCAGTGGAATCAAATTTTCGAACCGGTAGTAGATTCAAAGGAACTTTTAGAACCTACTTGAATAAAGAATATTTTAATTTCGATTATAGTTCTCTCTTTTCATCTTCATAAAAATATCTTGGTGGACAAATTTAATGCAGTGTAATCTACAAATGGAAAATGTAATAAAATTTCTAATATGCCGAATGAATACTAATAAAACGTAGAAATGGAGGCAGCAGGCCAATACACTTAGGCGATGATATTAAATTTCCCATTCACACAATGACGTCATACTTTCGAGGCGGTGTTGCAGCGGAGGCAGGGCGGTGCCAGGTCGCGGGATGACCCAGATCTTGCTTGCACAACCTGATCTATTTTCCCCAGTGACGTCATTGCCTCATTCAACCCCGGAAAGCTGAATCGATGCGCCGAAACTGGGTCGACCTGAATGGAACCCCTGTACATTCATACAAGCTATTTTTAGCACCAAGAGTGTTACGTTCTATGATGAAGAACACTTATACAACTTTATATCCCTTGAAACTTGTCAAGGGTTTCATGTACCTTTAATGTTTTTATTAAACCTATAAAAATGAACGATAATCAGAGTATAAAGATAGTCTTAAACTAATATGTAACCTTTTTAAATTAAAGGATCCATACCTAGCGAAATTAATAATTTGAAAATGCAGATTGGTGCAGGTTAAGTTATGTATAGGGGAAAAACATAGGGTCATAATAAAAAATATTTTACATATAAACATAGATAAATATTGTTTATTTTTTATTTATTCAAACTTAATTGCACACAAACCAAGAAAAATACAAACTGAACTTTCTCAAAGAGCAAGTTACGATTATTAATTGGTTAGTAAGTAAGTAGCAGCCCATTAACGTCCCACTGCTGGGAACAGGCCTCCTCACTCATACGAGAGAGGGTTATTAGAGCATAGACCCACCACGCTGCTCCACTGCGGGTTGGCAGGCATAGTACACAAGTGTAGAAGGAATAGAGAGCGCTATTCCTTCACTCTCATAGACCGATGTGACGGAATATCCGACACGATCGGAGAGAGATCAGGTGCAGGACCGACGGCTTAACGTGCTCTCCGAGGCACCCGGGTGGATCACACCGCCAACTTCCCAACTTCAGGCAAATATTGAGAAAATCGTAATAGAAAACTCAATATCGGATTTTGAATTGGCCCGACCCGGGACTCGACCCAGGACCTCATGTCTATGGCCGAACATGCTAACCACTAGAGCCATGAGGCAATTAGTTGGTTAGTGTTGTTATTAATATTAATAATATAAATACATACATATAACAATTATTTAAAAAGCTACTTATGTATATTTTGCAGGTTCTTCCTTTATAAAATATTAGCTTTTTTAAAGTCTATTTCAGTTAGTTTTTGTAGTAACTAATGCGGCTTAAGACGTAAAGTTCAGCACTGAGCACCCCTTGGATGAAAATGAATATGATTAATAAAAAGCTGAATTAGTCATTAGAAAAACTAACTGGAGTAGTTGAACCAAGCTAAAATTGTATGGAAAAAACAGACGCCTGGTGAACAATACAAAAAGCTTTCTGTGTCAATTTCTATTCAATAAAACATAGTTTCAAAGGAATTGCAAAGAAATTGTTAAATTAATATTTTAAGCCAACTAAGCCTGACCTAAATTGATATTTTCCCTTTCCCATGTCAACTTAATATAAATAACTAACTACCTTACATTATTTTCTAGTAAAGGTCCCGTCAAAAGCTTTGTAAATTAAGTAGTAAAGTAATAAGTAGTTCTCGTTTAAAGATATCTCTAGTTCGAATCCACAGCAGGCACCGTTAAGTTTATGTTGATATTCATCATTGTGCTTTTCGTTGAGGGATAAAATTGTGAGGAAACCTGCATATCCTGGGAGTATGTGTAGCCTGCCAACCCGTAGTGAAGCAATATTATGCTCTCTTCTATTTGTGAGGAGACCTATGCCCAGCAATGGGACGTTAATGGGCAGTAAGTACATGTCAAACGTTTGGAGTCTTAGTAAATAACAGGTAGTGAATTAGAAGGTTCAAAACAGTCATTTTTCTCTCGATACTTTAAAGGTAAGATAAGCAGCAGCTCATTAACATCCCACTGCTGGTCACAGGCCTCTTCACTCATAGGGGTTTTTGGACCATAGACCCACCACGCTGCTCCTCTGTGGGTTGGTAGGGGTAGTACACAAGTGCAATCTCTATTTCTTCAATCTCATAGTCTGATCTTCCCAACTTCGGGCAAATATTGAGAAAATTTCGACCGGGACTCGAATCCAGGGCCTCATGTCTAAATATGATGACTACTAGACCAGTTGGCAGTCAATCGATTGTTAAAAATTAACTTTAAGTATACTTTGTGTCGGATTTATTTAAGAGTTTACTTATGAATGTTATTGTTACAGATATCGCGTGCAAGTATTGATGCCTGCAAAGATTACTTCAGGGACGATCTCATCAAATCCGATTGGCAACTAATGGTGGACTTGAAGAAGCTCTTCCAAATCCTCTAATAACCCCGCCGATATTCAAACTCGTAGCCTGTTTGTTGTGTCCGTAACTCTGTTACATGTGATTTTTTACTTGCTTTTTTTTATAAAGCTCTCATCCTAAAAAGCAGTTTCTGTGGTGCGAAGATTTTTATCAAATCCGGCCTAGTTGCCGGGTGTTGTCTGTTCCATCTTATTCATACGTTTGTTTCAGAATTATAGATATAAAAATATTGGCGAGTGTCCCGAAAAGGTATTATATTTTCACTGAATATATATATTTTCATTGAATAACAGAACTTTGCTTACAAATATGTATTTATGTTACATAAGTCATTAGTTACTTACTCCTTTATTAGTGTATCAAAAAATTCGGCCTTTATGACACTTTATAAAGGTGCTTTTATACTTCAAACGCTACATGCCATAACTTAAGACCTATATCACAACAATTATTATTACAGTTTGGGGGTCAAGGCTAGTATTAATAAACTATGTAATTTTTGAGACGAATACAGATTTTTTTTAAAATAAAGTCGCTTCCGCTGTCAGCTCCCTTAAATCATTCAACGGATTCTGATGCAGTTCTCAGCAATAGATAGAGTGATTTAAGACGAAGATTTTTATGTATAATATATATATATTATAGTACATAAAAGCCGAAAACTTATTGGATTTGTAATGTCCTGTCTTAACAAACATAAATGAGCACTTAAATCGCAATCGCTGCCTAAACCTTACGAGATAGATCAAATTAATGTGCTACGAAATTGTATATCTAAAAATATGCATAAAAAACTCCGGTATATATTTATCTCTAAAGGATAACCCACAGTAACCATTATTATCTTTTACATATTACAAAAAATATGCGTTTTTTACCAAGTTGTTTTATACAATAAGGAAGTATTCCTTATCCAATGAAATACATTATATACTTTGTATATTTCGTATAGATCAAAATGGCTTTTGACATTGTTTCATTAAAATGGATATCTTAGAAGATGTCAATAATTTAACAATCGGAGGCATAGCCTTACGTATCGTATTATATAATTTTATTTCCTTGTGAGACACTTCGCCTACATTTTTCGTGTACTTAACGAAATATTCTTTAAAGCCAATTCGTATCATAGAATCTCATATCTTTTTAATAAATCACTCGACGTCCATAGATTTTTTTATAGTGATTTTCTGCCTTTTATTGTTTTATGAATGTATAAAATACCCACGCATTAACATATGTAAATAGTCCATTAGAAATTCTATTTATTGAAAAGAAAGCGGTTTTTTTTAAACTTTCAACCTTTTGATATCTTATATTGGGTCTCGAAATTTTATGGAAAAGGGGCATATGAGTCATATAATCTGAAGAAATCAATTAAAAATAATTTTGTATCGTAGACGCGAACGTAAGAACTCTCTAACTATCATATTAGTCAAAACATTGTTGTTATGACAGTCTTTGAACACCAAAATCAAACTATTCTTTATTCAAGTTGGTTTAAATAGCTCTTTTGAACTGTCAAGTCAAGTTAAGTACTCGAATAACCATTAAAACCCAGTGGAAACCTTTTCATCTGGGTTGTGGGGGACAATGATCGCCGACGCATTTAACTCTGGTACCCCTGAATGAATCCGACTTAAACGTCACAGAAATCAGACGGTCAAATCTATGCCTCCTGACGTTCCTCCTCCTCCGTTAGGAGGGAGTAACTTCTTTTTTATATTTGGGAAATGCTTTTAGGCACGGACCCCAACATACCTATGGGTCCTACGTACCTGAGCCTTAACTAAAACCCAGCGGAACCCTCTTCATCCTGAGTGAGGCACCAGGTGTTTAACTTTCGCATTCGTCCCTAGTGCCTCAGATGAGTCTGACTCAGGATTCAAGAAGGCGGGAGAAGGTACGCAAACACGAGTCGCCTAGTTCCCCGCCTCCTTCGGCGGTGAGGGGGAAGCATCCGCTGCATTTCTTTTGTTTCTTTTTTAGCTGGGAAATACTTTTCTGCACCCCGGATGAAGTGTAAAACTCCATTGCGCAATGTAGGACTCACTGGTTATACCAAAACCCAGCGGAACCCTTTTCATCCGTGCTGTGGGGACCAGATGTTCGGTGATGCATTAAACTGCTCTCCCTGGCGCGTCATACGTCTGCCATGATCTCGTTTTTCTTTTCTAGTGTCTTATTCTTCACGAAGACTATTATTATTTTTTTTTCGCTGAGAAAAGCCTTTCGCACCCCGGTTGACATATAAATCTCCTTTCGGTGTGGGACTCGCTGGTTGTACTAGAATACCCACTAAAACCCAGCGGAACCCCTTTTAATCCAGGTTGTGGAGGCCAGATGATCGCTTACGCATTCGGTTCTGGTACCTCATAGGTTCAGTTCTTTCCACCACGATCCTTTTCATCTCTAGTCCTTCCTTACACAGAAAGATTTACTATACTATAGATTTAATAAATAAACAATTACATTTTTAAAATAAATTGCTTGTTAAGTGGTTCTTGCATTCGTGGCTACGTGTTTGGATTCATAAATATATACCACTCCATACAATATCTTCGCAGGCAAGGCCGAGGAAACTAACTATATTTTAAGTCATAACAGATGAAATAGACCATTAGAGAGTTGCCTTTTTTTCTTATCAAACAAACTACAAGCTTTTTACAACTTTTTTGTTTTTATTTAATTAAAATGAAATTTGTAAATAAACAGATTTATTATTTGCTATTATTTTATGTAAATAGAGAGCGGGTAATAATTTTTTTTTTAAATTTAATTACCTTTTATCGGAGAGTGCAATATACGATCTCTGACGCTATTCGTTTTGTACATTTATCCCTATGCGATACATATTTGCATATAAAATTGACGTGTAATTGTTTTCTTTGAAAACCATTTGAATTTGTAAATGTTATATATGAAACGATATGGATGAAGAAATACAAATATTTATAGAAAAATATCTGAAAGATTAGTAAAACGACCCTTGGCAATTTTCATGTATATGGAAGCGTCGTTTTATCGACGCATGGCTCTAAAATGAAAAAGCGATACAAACTGTATCACTTCGCACAGCTTATTCCACGAGAGCCGATTTTGCTCGAACGAGCGTTACATAGCCTAGCGTGACGGCTCAGTCTCATTCGATATTTACCTACTATACTTCACAGCGCGATTATAGAAAGTAACTTAGTTCCATCTGTTCCTATTTTATTTATAATAAATAATATTGGTACAATTGAATATAAATACACGAGTCCATAATAAAGATACAGAAGGTTGTATTTGTTTGTTTTTTTTTTGTAGTTATTGTTCAGTTTTTAAACGCTTTGTATTATACTATAGATGGAATCGGACATATTCTTATATTGAAGAAATTTTAATAAATTACGAAATACGTATTTTGTTTTTCATTTACCCTCACCTTAAATATAATTGGCTAGTGATTAAGTCCAAGTGTAATTAAGATATTAGACCGGACCATAAATATTATGAGGATATAGGTCCAGGCCACAAATGTTCTAAGGATATTGATGTGGACCACAAAATGACGAGGTTATTGCTGTGGGCTACAAGTGTTATTAAGATATTGGTACGGGCTACAAATATTATGAGGATATAGCTCCAGGCCACAATGTTATAAGGATATTAATGTGGACCACAAAATGACGAGGTTACTGCTGTGGGCTACAAGTGTTATTAAGATATCGATGCGGGCTAAGTGTAATTAAGATATTTGACCGGGCCACAAATATGAGGATATAGGCACAGGCCACAAATGTTATGAGGATATTGATGTGGATCACAAAATGAGGAGGTTGTTGCTGCGGACCCCAAATGTTATAAGGATGTCGTTGCGGTCCAAGTTGAATTAAGATATTTGACCAAGCCACAAATATGAGGATATAGGTACAGGCCACAAATGTTATGAGGATATTGATGTGGATCACAAAATGAGAAGGTTGTTGCTGCGGGCCCTAAATGTTATAAGGATATCGATGCGGGCCAAGTGTATTTAAGATAGTAGACCGGGGCACAAATATTATGAGGATATAGGTATAGGCCACAAACGTTATGAGGATATTGGTGTGTGACTCAAATGTTATTATGGTATTGTATTGGTAAGTAAAATAAAAAGTCAGTAGCAGCCCATTACCGTCCCACTGCTAGACACAGGCCTCCTCACTCGGAGGAGTGAGGGTTTTTAAAGCCACCACGCTGCTCCACTGCGGATTGGCAGGCATAGTACACAAATGCACTCTATTCCTTCACTATCATGTGACGAGAATCCGACACGACCGGAGAGAGATCAGGCCCAGGACCGACGGCTTAACGTGCTCTCCGAAGCACGGGGGTGGATCGCACCGCCAACTTCCCAACTTCGGGCAAATGTTGAGAAAACCATAATAGAAAACTCAATATCAGTTTTTGAATTGGCCCGACCCGGGACTCGAACCCAGGACCTCATGTCTGTAGTCGAACATGCTAACCACTAGACCAAGTACGGGACACGAATGTAATGAGGATATTTTGTTGGAAACTATTACAACAACTCTCCATACACTCGTTTGTATGCCTGCGAGTTTACCGATATTTTTACGAGATTAAAGAATAAACAAATGACACTGCTAGAAGAAGCTAGTATTTGTATAAAATCTAAAATGTACGTGTTGATTATCAATTTTAAACGCGGCTGCAACTGGTTTGCCAGTGAATATTGTTAATTGTCCAATTTGAAATAATTGCAGCGATGTCTGGATATATATTCAGATAGGTCTATCCTGTTATTACGAGGTCTAGCTGCTCAGTGCATGCAAGGTTAACAAATAATGAAAATACGCTATGAAAATTTGTCTAGTTATCATTCTATCAGCAAATGTACACAGCCAAAAGAGAATTATATTTCTTCGGCTTTAAATACTGAGAAGTGAAATGCTTCTTATTGGGTTTAAGGTAAGATGCAGCCTATTAACCTCCTACTGCTGGGCACAAGCCTCGTTACTTATTGAAGACAGGATTTATCAGAGGATAAACTCATCGCACTAACCTAGTTTGCAAGTTTTCTCACGATGTTCTTCTTCACGGAAAATCAGAACGAGGAGTTGTAAGTTTTACTAAAAAGTAATTAAACAAGTTTGACCATTTTGAAATCTGTTTAGACTGTTCAAATTTATATTCCAAATAACTTTTGTTTAAATATTATAAACAGACATGTAAATAAATTAAAATAGGCGTGTCTGTTTGTAATTTCAAATGAATATCAGTCTGCCCGTCCGACTGTGTTTGTTACGGATAATCTCTGAAACGACTGGACTGAATGTGACAGGACTTTCACTGGCAAATAGCGGATATTATTAAGAGTAATTTAGACAGCTTATATTTCAGAAAACAAATTTTCTTTCCACTAAAACTAAATTCAATTTAGATTAAAATACGGTATTCCTATTGCAACATATTTTATCACTAAAAATAGGTTTCTCTATATTATTACAGAATCCAGTGGTGCGGTAGTTTTTTTTTTATAAAATACGTGTAATATCTGAAATCCTCAACAAAGGCGACCTCGCTGGCGTAGTGGTGGAAATACTCACTTTGCCTGCAGAGTTACTACGTGCATTTTCAAATTGATCCGATTCTGGACTAGAGACTTCTGACGTGACTATTTACCACCCTAACATCAAGACGTACCGCCAGCGCAAAGAGATTTTTATTCCGGTAGGACGCCGTATAGAGATCCTAACCCTTAAATTGACCGTGGCAACTACTGGTTCACATGATGGTTCTGGGTCTACTCGGGCAATCAGAAATATAAGCATCTCTTTCATTTTTAGTCATAATATGCAGTATCTATTTCGCTTCTCGGTAACTGTCGTAACAAAATAGGCGTAGAGATAACACCAGACAATAGAAAAAACAAAGCGACCGTTACTAACGGTGCGTGTGTCGCGTCGAAGATCCTTGAGTTTTTTTTTATCATAAAATAAAATATAAACTGAGTGTGTATTAGTGATTTATATTTTTGATTATATAAGTGATGTGAAAAACAATAAAAAGCCCTTATGGTAAGCTTTAATTTTTAGAATATGAAAGAAAAGAAAGAAAGTAAGAAAGAAAGAAAGCTTTATTCAGAGCACTGTGAGTTAAATGCACTTAAGACAATAAACAATAAAAATAATAATTGCACAACTTTGTTTAATGCTTTAATATGAGCCTATACTCGTAAATACAAGGCGGACTATTTTCACTATCTCAGTTTAGCGCATGTCGCTACACCAGAGTCTCAATTTAATAAACACTAGATAACATAGTATAGTTTAACTATTAGCAAACATAAAAATCATAACACTTGGTAGTCTTTTATGAACATTTAAGAGCCTCTTTAGCGAGCAATCGATGCAAAAACGTCAGGGGGGCAGGCGACGGTTATTTCCGTCGCCTGCCCCCCTGACGTTTTTGCATTACGGACCGACGTTAAAACGCCGGCAAAATAAGGGAGCCATTCTATCTATCTATCTAAACTGTAGAGTGTAATCACAGTCAAGTGTTTCACTTCAAAGCTAGAACAAATACCAGTTAAAACAATTCTCCTCGTAAACTTTACTGACGTAGTCTATACATACATATGATGTAAATACATCGTTAGAAAACAAGGCTGTGTCAGGCAAATAGGTTATTTATATAGCCTTTGTTTTTAAAATCCATAATGGCACCCGGAACAGTAGAAGCACAAGCCAATGCTAACCCAGTACAATCGTTGGGGAGGAGCAACCTTCCGTAGGTAGTGCTTCACTTCCTGTTATAAAACTTATCATATAAATAAAAACAACTACGTAACATCGTAATATATATATGTAGAAAGCTTTTAATTTAAGTAAGGCATTTGCAAAGCGCTTTTTTGGGGTGTTAATTTAGTTTTCTGACTGCATTTCTGGGTGCAGTTTTCTTAGTAACCATGGAAACTTGAAGTATGTAGGCGGGAGGGTGGTATTTCAGGGTCTAGGTCACGCCCCGGTGCTGAAGGCGCAGGCGCGGGCCCACTTTGGACCAGTTCAGCTCAAAACCCTGCCCGAACAGGTTGATGTAACGGTAATAGTATCCAAAAAAGTGTTTGTTAACCATTTAAAATTAAGAATATATTAAAAAAAAGAGTATAAAAGTGTTCGTGTCGTTGGCTAAAAAAAACCTGTGATAAGTGTTGTAATTCCATCAGGTGGGGCATCATAAAAAGGTATGCATTTCGTGTGCATTTAATTAGGTCATCAAATGATAATTAAGGATTTTAGTGACAGTTATCTTTTCAAATTTTAATTTAAACATTTAATATTGTACAAATGAACTTAATATATAACATAAAAGGAATGATTAAATCTTTTTGTATATTGAAAATTTTATTAAATAAAATCATCAATTATACTCATTTTCTACAAATATGCACTTTGAATGCAACTTTGTAGAAATTTTTATCTAAATTGAGACATAAATACATATCAGACGACGATTGCAATAAATATTATTAAAATAAATTTGAAAAAAAAATTATTGACACGATTTTATGAATTTTTACTAAAGATTATATGGAATCTCAGTATTTTATGAAAAAGATAGACTAGTAAGTACTAAAACTGTCAGGTACATGATAATGACTAATAATGTGAAGTCATAACCTTTTATTTGTGTATAAATAAATATTTTATTTGTGTAAATTTTTACACAAATAAAAGGTTATGAAATCAAAGTAATTTACAATATCGCATTACTATCTGGCAAAACTGCAGATACTTATTTCTGCACATGAAATGTATGTCACATTTATAACAATAACAGTGTAAAAATATAATAGATTTCAAGTGAAAGAAAAAATATTGAAAGCAGGTCTTGTTAATAAGAAATTTTATTGATAAATGAAAAATCTTTCTATTTATAACAAGGTTCCATATATATATATATATATATATATATATATATATATATTTAAGATCACGTAATTATTTAGTTTTC
This sequence comes from Elymnias hypermnestra, assembly GCA_015832385.1. Lineage (NCBI taxonomy): Eukaryota > Metazoa > Arthropoda > Insecta > Lepidoptera > Nymphalidae > Elymnias > Elymnias hypermnestra. The sequence continues at coordinate 3,372,629 of JACTOM010000054.1, forward strand.
TGTACATAATAATATAAAATAGTTAATATATAAATATGTAGCCGCAGAATTAAGTGTGTACATGAGATATTAGCAAATATATGAAAATGTGTAATTACAGATAATAATTTGTTATAAAACCATAAATAATGTTGCCACATCTTATGATTGATTTAATTGGTTTTATTAAAAAAACTATTTTTTCAAAAGACAAATGCAACGCTAAAGAAAGTCATTTCACTAAAGTCATAACTTTTTATAATCACAATTTTGGATGATTACTTTAACACAAACATAAACTTAATCTATATGTTTATACGTTAAATAAAAACTTTGTACCCCTTTTTACGAAAATTGTGCGGACGGAGGAATATGTCATTTCCCACACTTATAGTTTAAATAGAGGAGTGCACAATGCTAAAATTTTATTAAATCTATGCATATGAAATACATTAAATTAATAAAAAACATTACACACACCAATATAGAGTATAAAAGCGTATTTGTCAATCGCTGACAATTATGTCAAACGCCATAAAGTTACATTAAAAAGTTTATATTGTCATAAGCACTAAGGAGTTTACATTAGAAAAGTTACTATGGTAGTTAAGTTTATTTTAAATTTCTGGTTTTTTACGTAATTTTTACGTAATTTAACTGCCTCATTGGTCTAGTGGTTAGCATGTTCGACTACAGACATGAGGTCCTGGGTTCGAGTCCCGGGTCGGGCCAATTCAAAAATCAATATTGAGTTTTCTATTAAGATTTTCTCAATATTTGCCCGAAGTTGGGAAGTTGGCGGTGTGATCCACCCCCGTGCCTCGGAGAGCACGTTAAGCCGTCGGTCCTGCGCCTGATCTCTCTCCGGTCGTGTCGGATTCCCGTCACATCGGACTATGAGAGTGAAGGAATAGAGAGTGCACTTGTGTACTATGCCTGCCAATCCGCAGTGGAGCAGCGTGGTGGGTCTATGCTCTAAAAACCCTCGCTCCTCGGAGTGAGGAGGCCTGTGCCCAGCAGTGGGACGTTAATGGGCTGCTACTTACTACTCTTTTACTACGTAATTTTGTTAAATTATTTCTTACATACGAACAAACAGCACAACGAAAGAATTATCGAAATAGGTCTAGTCTTCACACGTGATGTCGTCACATAGACAAAAAGGGATTAGATTATTGTAACAACTTTTTATCAGTATAGTCTTTGATGAACTGGACATTAGAGCTATAATATTATATATTTTGATTTTAGTCTTTGACAATAGATCATTAATAATGTTTAAACTTATAATTTAAATTAATTATGGTCAGTTCGCGACTACTAGTTCCGATAAATTGATAATAGGTAGTCATAATAAGCCCTTTTATTTGTGAACAAAATACATAAAGTAAAAAGTAAGTAGCAGCCCTTTATCGTCCCACTGCTGGGCACAGGCCTCCTCATTCCGAGGAGCGAGAATTTTTAGCATGGACCCACCACGCTGCTCCACTGCGGATTGGCAGGCTGACAAAATACATACATATATAGTTTTAATTATTTTTATATTATGAAAGGTTATTATGAATTATAAAGTTTTGCAAACAAAACTGTGTTATCAAAGTTTTAGCGATGAGATAAATACAAGTAATGTGAAATATATTTAAGATAACTCCTCTTTAAAAAGTACTTTAGTGATGGAAGTGCTAGTTTCAAGTTTTATCCTATGTTATAATATAAGTATATTGTTTGATTCCCAAATATCAATAAATAATTAAATATATCTAAACCAATACTATAAAAGGGAACCATTTGTGTTATGTAAATAAGAGAACTGCATTTTCACTGAGCGACATAGGTTATATTACTTTGTCCAAAAAAAAAAAAAAATTAGGAATCATTATTAATGGAAACCAAGATGTGAAACAAAAAAATCAGTAACCGTGTGCGCTGCGAAAACTATTGAAGATAGAACAAAAATTGTTCTGCAATGTTATAGAACGTATTTATATCTATAAAAAAGTCTACGACATATGTCCAACCACTGTAGTTATGCCTATAGCTACTATTTTCCATTTTAAATGTTAATAAAAGCGCCAAAAATAATGAAACCATATTATTAACACCTCTATATTAATCGTTATCCTATTAATGACCTATATTATATTAATGACCGTTTCAATACCTGTAAAACACTTTCTAAATTATTGAAATCGGACATTCCATTCAAAAGATATAACGAGTTTAAAAATTTCAATCTAAGAAAATACGAAACCGCGGGACTTTGCTAGTAATAAATTAAACTTTATTGACATAAGTCTCATTCCCTATATGTTTGAAGAGTGTACTAATAGAAGGAATTGAATACGGATTAAAATTTTGAACCGGTATAGAGAGAAAGGAATTAAATAGAACAGAGAAGTCTTTGAAAGAAACTTATAAAGTAACTTGCACGATGCAGTACCGAGGCTACAAACCCCTCGAAAAAGTAATCAAAGTTTTAAAGTTTAAGTTAATGTAATTAGAAGCGCACAAAAGTAAATTATCCAAATTGCATTTCGCCAAATTAAAAATTAGCAGTAAAACGAGAAATTTCATTAAAATGAACTCACAAAACAGTTTAAAAGGAGAAATGGACAAGTGTATGCACTGAAGTCTTTCTAAACAGCTGAGCCGATTTTGTTGAACTTTATATGTATTATCAACTGGATTCAAGAATGGTTTAAATTGACAATCCGATCTGGTGGACAAGTTCACCCATTTGTTTTCGGGACAATGAAATACGCAGATACCACCGGAAAAGCATGAATTATACATTTATCTGTAGATGTGCTTATACTATATTTATTTTAAGAATTTCATTAATATTTTTTCATATTACTACGTCTGTAAATAATATCATGTTATATTTCCTGGGTTAGTTAGTTGTTGCTAATAGTTAATATCAAAATCAAAATGTAGGCTCAAATAGCACTATTGAGTCTTTAATCATGTTCTACAATATATTATGGATATTAGTACGTTCTAAAGCTACACGAACAAAAAAGAGACCAGCTTAAACCCAGACCACCTTCTTCTATAATATACAATTATTGCGGTGGTATCCTGAATTGACCTGAATGTGCTCGCACATATCTAAGAAAAATTGACTATATTAATCATATGCGCATATCATAGCGCATGGAAGGGCAACGCGACCAACTTGAAGAATCCATAAAAGCAGTCGCTGTAGCCGAAATCGGCTAGGACCTTATTATTATTACTAACGTTCTAATATCTATAAAAAACTCCGTGATACTATATGCCCAACTACTGCAGTTATGCCACTATAACTATCTTTATTCAGTTTAAAAGTTAATAAAAGTGCCGACAATAATCAAACACACACAATACAATAATCAAATTCACATCTCTGTGTCCTTATCCTATTAAAGACCGTTTCAATACCTGCAAAGTACTTTTTAAATGATTGAAATAGGACATTCCATCAGTAACCCCTACTTTCGCCTCAAGTGACCATATAGACTGCGATGTCAGCGAGAGGAATTATCAGCCCTTTCTTTTTTTTAATACGAAAGGGGGTGTGCAGTTAAAGTGAATTCAGAGCGTTATGTGGAGATGTTAGATAACTTCCTAGTATCTGAACTGCAAAACTTTCCTGGCTAAAACCAAAGAAAATTTTTCCAACAGGACAGATCAACTTCACACACGTCCAACATGTCTCTGCCACGAGTTCGTGAAAAGTTCTCAGGCAAATTGATCTCTCGGAGAGGTGACATAAATTGGCCTCCACGTAGTCCATGTTTAACCCCTATGGACTTTTTCCTATGGGGTTATCTTAAATCTAAAGTTTACGCTAATAAACCGACTTCACTGGCTCATTTGAAAGAAAATATCAGTCACGAAATGGCAGCCATCTCCGAGTCCACCTGCCGAGCCTGCATCTTATTTTTTAGAAATAAATCCCCAAAAAGTATATTTTAACAATTAATAAACATTTTTTCTATATGCGGCTTCCTTTTTTAGTAATCGATCCACTTATATAAAATTTCTTTTGAGACACCTGTATATTGCGACGGTATTTTAAGAATTCTTTGAATTGTTGTTTTAAGGAAACGCTAGATCCTAATTGATATATTGCACGTATTGCTCTTTTTTGTAATATACAGTGTTAATGATCATTATTATTTTATTTGTTAGATTGCTATTAAATTACTATATTTGTTTATTATACTGTGGTCTTTGTAATTATATCAGTAAAACGTTTACATGTTAAATTTAATCAAAACTTCTGTTTAGTCGTCGTTTTGACGACGACTGGGATTTGTGGACATTTTTTTTACAAGAGGGGTGTATAAGAAATGTCTGCACATAGGGAATGAAGGAACATTCGTCCAGTGACAGTTCTATATAATATAATATTGAAGAATCTGAGAATAGTATTCCTTAACCTACAAATTAGTGAGTGACACTAAAAAAAGATAATTTCAATGTCCGCCTTACCCCATAACAGTATCCAATATGACATAATGCTATGAAAATAAGTGAAATACACCATTTTGGCAGTTTCGACATTAGTGTATTACTTTTCCAATGTACGACTGATGATGATATTAAAGAGCGACTTGAAATAAAATGTTACGCAGATTTCGCGTCTTGTCGTTCTAGTTATAGTGGAAGACGAGGTCGATCCAGTGTTTCCTGTCGGGGCAGAGTTTCAGTGGTTTTGGCCACGTGCTGGCAGTCATTCATGTGTAGGAGTCAATGAGTTAAACACTAAACAGTCGGGCTGCGAACGGCCGCGCGCACGCCGCGCAGCGCTGCCGACGCGCTTCGCGAGTGACATTACACCAATCGTACTACGAATATATAATACGATCACTACAACAGCCAGTTACGAAACTACGCACTAACCAAAACACAAGAAGAAACTGTCGGTGCGTTTATCTATTTATACATTTACACACAACAACCTTGAGTCCGGCTTCGTTCATTGTCATACTCGTTACGTCTTATCGCAGCTAATTGGAGATGATATACAATGTATGATTTTAATTGAGAAAACACGAATGTACAGTCGCGTTTCGTTAGATTCATATTTTACCTTTATTACCTCATCTTATATATAAATATTACTCTTTATTTACCATAATCACGGCATCACCCGTGTACAGCTGATCAATCTCTAGTTCTTTTTATTATTACCCTTTATTGCACCTCTATGATACCAATATACAATAAAATAAACTTTCTAATACATGCATAACATTAAATACATAATTCGTTGTGTCGTTACAGTCAAGGAAGGTTCTTATGAAAGAAACAATTAAGAAAGTTGCGTAGAACATCGGAAATTTTAAGAAAAATTAACCCTTACTTAATTAACATATTATTTTGTGTATTACAAAATGCAGGTTAATAAATAAATTTTAAGGGCATTCGTTAAATCTTAGTTGGTTATCGCCTATTCCCTTGTAGGTGTACCAACAAAACTATTTATACGAGTATAACAACCAGGAAATAAATCGACGAATGTTGTAATTAGATTAGCATAATACATTAAGTGTCTTCCTCTACAAGTTTGAATAATTCGAACGGATGAGTAAAAAAGCATTTTATTGTATTAGCAATTGTAAATTTGAACAATACATGTGTACATGTAGAAAGTAAGAAAATAGATGGAAATAGCAGCCCATTATATCCCAATGCTAGGAACAGGCCTTACCACTCAAAGGAGTGAGGATTTTTAAAGCATAGACGACATTCCTTCACTCTCATAGTCCGAGGTGACGGAAATCCGAAGAGAGATCAGGCGTAGAACTGACGGATTTACGTGTTGTCCAAGGTATGGGGGTGGAGCATACTGCCAAATTCCCAACTTCAGCCAAATACAGAGTCTTTTTTAACAGAAAGGTCGAACCCAGGATTTCATGTCTGCAGCCGAACTAACTGATCGCAAGACCAATGAAGCATTGATATATCTAGATGCCTTTATTGGTTGGGATATGTTTATGCGCACGTCGGATGGAGTTCACCTCCATCCACTAATGTGGTGTTCGCTGGCTACACCAGAATACTTTTAAAACCCAGCGGAATCCTCTTCATCCGTATGCTGGGGACCAGATATTCGCTGACGTATTCAGCTCTGGCACCCGGATAATTCGAACTCAAGGGTTTAAGGAATGGGGAACAAACGGGTATAAATACGCCTTGTGGCACTCCCTCTCTTCCGGCGGCTGGGAGGAGCATCGACCGCAGCCCTTTCCCTGTCTAATGCCTCCTTCTACAAGATGACAGATTAACAGAAGGAGGACACAGACCTCGAACGAGGCTCCCCACCGAGCATAGCACCCAGTACGCTAAGAAAACAGGGATCGTTTTCAAACAACGACACCATGAGATGCCTGACTAAAATTAAATCGCTTGCAATAGTAATGCATATATTTAATAATAGTGTTGTTATTGTAAATCAAAGTCTACAAAACGTTGGGAGACGCGGTGAAGAAAAAAGTTATAACACGGTCGCATTTATAGATCCTTCTTTCTATATTTACAGTTAAATACTAAGAAAAGACTATTGGCAGGAAATTAAAGTTGTCTGTAGGGTCGCTGTGGTTAACAGTAGCCGATCCCGTTGCTTGCGTGTCTCACCGACGCTACAGTACACACTTAACTAAGCATGGGAGCTATTGCTTCTTTTTAATAACTATATCAGACGTTATTAGAAAAACAATAACTGCTATTTTATCATGTTATTTAAACTGTAACGCTATTTTTCGTAGACTATATAGTAAGTAATGCAGTTAATGTCATGCCACTGTTAAAATTTCATATATATATATCAATTGCTAATTCTGTTTTGGAATTAGTTGTGTGTGAATATGAAAATAATTTTTTGGAATATAGTAAAAATAATAATATCGCTTTCGCTTAGAAACTGTTATTATTTGTCAAACATTTGATGTTCGTTCCGTCGTTTAGAAATCAAACTATATTTAAATGAATACTTTTGTTTTTTTTTTTCATTTGTTTTTGATATTTGACATTGACAACCAACAATTTCTGATCGCAACTGTAATTCAAATCAATGTAAAACTTTTCTAAATTATAACAAAATTACATCTGTAGTCCCACTCAGTAGATTTTCTGCCACGAGATCGAAATCTACGCGAGTGACACCGCGGGGCAATGCTAGTATAGAAAAATGTCGAGTTATAGTGCCTTTCTCTATAAAATTGCTTATTAGTTTAAATTATTATAAATACTACTCGTTCGTTATAACTGAATAATCGTTATTTGGATTTGAGTTATCTCCGTTACTCGATATGATATCTGTATCATATTAAATAACCGATAGTTAATTCTGCCATGCTTACACTTAACTTAGGAAGTAAGTTATCGAACAAGAACTCGTTGTGAGCCGAACAAAGCGCGTGCCAACAAAAACCACTCCAGAATACTATTTCATTGATAAGATAAAATCCACAAAGGGCTACCAGAAACTTATCCGAGTTTTAAAAGAATTGCGTCCATTATTTACTTTAAAAGCCAATATGACAGGGCTCTCAGGAAATTAAGACGGTTATCAATGTGGCGCCAGACAGTTTTTTGGATACATTTATGCGTTAAGTTGAAGTGGATTTAACAACACACTCTTCCATGTTTCGCTGTTGCTCAATCTGTGATTACTTTTACGCTTGAAATTTCCGATTAGAAACTTTCCACATTAAGAATGTGAACCATGACGGAGTGGAGACGGAAGTCCTTGATAAGTATCACGGGTTCAAATGTTGAGCAAGAACCACTAAGTTTTCCTTGCTGTGCCTAATATTTATTTTAAATTGAATGTGCTTTTCGATGCAGGAAAACATCGTGAGGAAATCTGCCTATTCCGGAAGTAATTCTCTGGGACCCGTAGTTTTTACCAACGCTCTTGGATACTGATTAAATTTGAAAAAATATGAATCAAACCCCTTTTAAACTAAATCTTTTAATGATCATTAGCTCGTTTAGGTAGGTCGTAGTAGGTTTTCTCTAATATTTGAGAAAAGCCAGTCTGAGCAGCGTACTGCAATGCAATTTTTAGCTTGAAATGTCTTTTGGTAGGATGGTAGCCATTGCCAAAGGTTTCTAGCAATCCAGACTCAGATAAAAAATAAAATACACACTTTTTTATTGCTGAGAGATTAGCGCTTGACTGTGATCATATCTTAAGGTCATACAGTCTAAGATCAAAGCGGGCTAATCTGGTAAGAGGCAATTTATCTGTCATCATGGTTTCAACACATCATCGAACTGGGGCCTGGGACATAAACCTCTTACTTGCCACATGACCCAGGCCTGCCACCAGCCCTGACCTAGACAAATTAGAAAACGAAAATTTTTATATATCCGTGATAATATTCAGTTATACAGCAGAAGGAGCGAAACACACAATTTTAATACAAGAAATAGAAAAATACTTGTAATGCTATATTTTAGAGTGAAGAAGGTTCAGAAAGCATTTGTCGGGTTGAGCATACGCATTGTTAATAATACGCCCGAATCATTTCTGAGTTTTACGACCTATTACAAAAGGTATATTATAATATTGAAGATTATTTAAGCGACAAAGATGTTTGGACCTGATTCCAGTTGCACATGAAAGCTAAACACACTGTAACCTACAAAAACTATGTTTAAAGGAGTAATCTTTGAGTTTCATGCCGGTCTCTCATCAGCGTAATCAACTTTACCAACGGGTGGTAGATGTATTACCAACAGACTACTGACGCTTCAAAAGTGCTTTTTGAGCCTACTTGAAAAAAGAATATTTTGATTTAAATTTAATGAAGTTGCCTAAACGCGCCTAAAGGGGATCGAACCCAGGATCTCTGCTAGCACAACTGCGACACCGAGGCTCTGAAACTATATATAACACTCAGTCTAAACACATAATCTATAATATCTACGACTAAACTCGTCAGAATGTTTCGAAGAATTCAGTTTCGCCGAAAGTCAACACAGTAGTCTGTTGGCAATCATAACTGAACGGTTGTGTCTTAAACAACTGATTTATAAACATTTCCACCTCGAATGATGTATCTGTACTACAAATTATCACTTTTATTGCCACATAAACTCGCAAAAAATCCTTATATTTTGTTGTATTTACTTTCGTTTCCTGTCTGTTAAATTTCAAATTAACAACTTAACAATTAATGTATAAGAAATTATATCCGATATTTATATATATATATATATATATATGTATATATATATATCGTCGTCGTCGTCATCGCTTCAACCGATGGACGTCCACTGCTGGACATAGGTCTCACGTAATGACGTCCACAAGGCCCGATCTTGCGCCGCCTAGCTCCAGCGGCTACCGGCGACCCTCCTTATGTCGTCGGTCCACCTTGTGGGGGGTCTCCCTACACTGCGCCGTCCGGTGCGGGGTCGCCACTCCAGCACCTTCGGCCCCAACGTCCATCGGTCCTTCGGACTATGTGCCCCGCCCATTGCCACTTCAGGTTCGCGATTCGCAGGACTATGTCGGTGACTTTGGTTCTACTACGGATCTCTTCATTTGTGATTCGATCACGTAGAGAAACTCCGAGCATAGCCCTCTCCATCGCACGCTGAGTGACTCTGAGCTTCCGCAAGATGCCCATAGTCAGCGACCACGTCTCAGAACCGTAGGTCATCACTGGCAACAGGCACTGTTTGAAGACTTTGGTCTTCAGGCACTGAGGGTTATCGGACGAAAATATCTGGCGTATATATATATATATATATTTAAAATTTTTATATATCTGTTCGTTCCGGCTTTTCTATGAAGCGGCTAGACCGATTTTGATTGCACTTTCCGTAGCAAATAGCTGAAATTATAAGTAAAAAGTAAAGTTCAATCCGGATGCCTTTTTCCTAAAATAAAAGCTTTATCATGAAAAAAGGCGGATGTATCATGTTATAGGGAGAGCGGAAATACTTATTAAAAGAAATTAGTAAAACGGAAAGTGGCAGTCCATTAACGTCCCACGGTTGGATATAAAACTCCTCACTCATAGGAGAGAGGGCATTTAGGGCAAAGACCCAGACTGCACTAAAAATAGTAATTTTAGGAAATCCGGAATTATTCAGATAACAGCGACGCGCACAGCTTGTTATTCAATAAATACATGACTGACAAAAGGATTTATGAGTCAAGAGTGAATGTGAAAGTTGGAAGGGGAAGACCAATGTGAACGTTTCTGGCCCAAATCCAGGACATTTTAAATAAGGGCCAGGTCAAGAGTACTTTATACCGACGAGCTTGTATAAACAGTTTAATAAGAATGAAAGAACGTGGTCTCTGCATAACCCTATGGGAATGAAGCATGATGCTGTGTATTTATGTGTGTCTTTAACCCAAAAACTCCACATTATCTCAAACTCAAAAAAGCATACTATCTATCTGTCTATATATGTATAACATACATTTATGGTTGCTTTTCTACTTGTCTTTTAAAAATATGGAGAGACTCAGACTGGCGAATTTCCAGTGGTATAGAGTTCCATAGTCCAGTGCAGTTGTAGCATTTATTAGACCGGGTAGCAGTGTATCAGATTCAGTAGCAGTCTTGTGCAGTAGTAAATGGTATTATAAAGTATCCAGCAAGTTTAAAATGCGAGGTGACCGTTGCGTGATAGCGTGGGGCGCAGGCGCGGGCGACGCGACCTCGCCAGATAAATCTATCAATGGGGCCGATAAGGGGACCGCGTGTCACGTAACCGCAGGAAGTGCCCCGACTCCGTCTGTTATGCCTATCGCAAATATCGCAACAGTTTTAATAAAAGAGATAAGACTTTTAAATAAATTATTGGAATCCATGTTTATAACACGCATACATTTGTAAGTGTGAGTTAATAAATATAAATTTTAACAAAAAAAGAACCGCCTTCAAAAACAAACTTGCAAATATATTAATATGCTCTAAGAAGTAAGAAATAATTACGTATTCTTTTATAGTGTTCTTCGTATTCTTATATTCGGAATCGGTGTCAGCCAAGGTAGATGTTCCCCGCGTGTCCACTTGGCAGCTCCCGCGTCTCTCCCTATAGCCATATATGTAGGTACCTTGGCTAACACCGACTCCATATATAAGAATACGCAATTATTTCTTACTTTTTAGATCATATTAATATATTTGTAAGAGTGTGTTTTGAAGGCAGTACTTTTTTAATAGAAATTTATATTTATTTTTTGATTTTTAGTGAATCCGAAGTAAACTAACAAATTTGTCTCAATATGTGTATACCTAAAAACGTGTTGCAATGCAGCAACAAACGTAAGCTCATTGCTATTTGATTACAGACACTTATATTTTCTGCCATAAACCGCTCCCTTACTGTAAGCCGTTGAGGAGATCCATTGATCTTCATATTTAACTAAGCCTGGCACTTGACCATACCGAAGTTACGGTAGGCAACTCAAATATCTGGATAGCCTATAGAAGATTCCGCCGAGTATCGGTCATTTGCTCCTAAGAATTGACCAGTTCCGTCACTTTGTCATGGATTCCATCATCAGAACCTAACTAAACTATCACTTAACAACTCTTGAAGTATATCCTTTCTAATAAAAAAGAATCATCGAAATCGGTTGGCGTTATTTATTCGTACATTTGTCGCGCACATGCTTAATGCAAATTTAACACTTATCCGGTTTTATCATGAATGCCATCATCAGAACTGGATTTAAAAGAAATGGGACCCTATGACAAGAGCCACCTTTCATTTAAAAAAAATCATCAAGATCGGTCCATCCAGTCGGGAGATACGAGGTAACAAATGTTAAAAAAAAATACAGACGAATTGATAACCTCCTTTTTTGAAGTCGGTTAAAAAGAGATCAAAGTTGGCTTGTGTGAACGATACGTCCATAAAGAACTGGTTATCTCTGGGACAAGGATCTTTCTTTTACTGGCTTGTCCAGGTACTGACCGGACATGATTGTTTCGGCAAATATCTGCACCAGATTATTCGCCGAGAGGAAACACCTGCCCGTCATGAGTGTTATGCACCTATGGATTCAGTATAAGTAAGCAGCAGCCCACTAACTTACCAGTAGTGGGCACAAGCCTCCTCACTCATGGGAGTGAGCGTTTTTTGAACATAGAACCACCACGCTACTCCACTGCGAACTGACAGACAGGAGGATCTTACGGTATCTATTGACGTCGTTGGTTTAAGGAAATCTTTCCCAGGAAGGCATAATTGGCACAATACTCACTAGCCAAAGCGAGTAGAAACCAGTGGCTTCCTTCTGCGAAACTATTATTTCACTGAAGTCCATAAGAGATGGAGGATGCTGTGGACATTTCTCCACTCCAGTGCAGGAATTAGGTGGCATAGATTTACGTTTCTCGTTTATCGAGCACCAGGGATAGATTGCGTTTACTGGGTATTCTGGTCTGCCAGCGACTTGCACTCTACTGATAATAATTTTAGGTCTGATCGGGGTACGTAAAAGTGACAAAAAAAAGGATAAGGTTTAAAGATCTTTATAAAAAAAAAGAAAAAATTCATGAGGAATTAATAATACAACATGAACTTAAGTGGTGTGATACATGTAATAATAACTATAAATATCTATTCTACATTGACAGTTAACACTTTACAGAACGAATTTTACAGAACTTCAGATTGCTTTACTAGTATTGTTTTAAAGTTACAAAAATCATTTCACAAATTAGATGGTCTGGTAAACCATTATAATATAATCGTCACTTAAATTGTATAATGTTTTATCCGTAATACCCTCAAAATTACTCGCAATATATATAGATTTCCTTACGATGTTTACTTTCACTGAAAAACTTAATGATAATTAACATATTTTTGATAAAACAATAATTTTCCGTGTTTTATAAAATATTATATAAAAGTGAAAAGTCCATATAATACATTGTTTAATTGTGAATGAATATCACGAAAATCTATGGAAATATTATATACGTTTTTCGTCATACCGGTGTCTGTCAAACATTCCTGTTTTAACAAGGCAGTTATGGCTTGGTCATAAACATACATAAGCTTAATTTTAATATTAAAACATTATAAATAACACTCACGAAACCTATATAATCCATATTTGTCAATGTCATTGACATTTTAAAATATCCTTGCTGCATTTATCCCACACGATTCTCCTTAATAATCATTACATGACTTGCATCGACTGCTTAATTTGGGATAATGATTTTTCGGATTTATAAAGATTTTAACATGCTTAAGACTATTTAAAATGTCCACTATTAGTTTATACTCTTTATATCTCATTAATTTTTTCAATCATTAATAAAATATTTATTTATTAATCACTTCAAGTTCAAATATTTGTGTTAAATGTTTTCGGAGTAAGGTAGGTGAATTTTATTTCACAAATAAGTCAGGGTTCCACGAAAACAAAATTAAAAACGAATGAAGCACTACGTTTTTTTGAAGTGAAACTTCTTTAGGGGCGTAATGAAACGCGTGATTAGTGTCACGAAGATGTGCAGCGTTTTTATGCTAATTCGTTTGAAGGTTAGGTAGTTTCAATATTTACCAATAACACGTGGCATTTGAATTTGCCACTCGTCATTTAATAATTTAATATTATTCATAAAAAATAAAACAAAATAATTCATTAATTCTCTTTTCTACATTTTAAATCAAAAAACAAAATGTAATTAATAATTTCTAATATTGACAAAAACACGTAAGATTTGAAATTTCTATAAATTATTACGATTAATTTTCGACACTTTTAATAAAATATTAAAATTCATTAAATTCCTTTTAACATATCTTCCTTTTTCCCCTGTCTCTAAGTCTCGGAAATCTAAATTTTTAGATTTGTATAATAAAAAACAAGACTTAAAAACTATTTTGGCAAAAAAGTTTTACTTCTGACATGTGTACTTTGTACGCACTTTTATTTGATATTTTTTGCTTAATCTTCGAAACGGCTGGACTTTTTTCAATGAGTAATTAAGGTGAATTTTATTTTAGAAAAAGTTAGGGTTTCGCAAAAATAAAAACCAATGAAATAGTAAGGTAAGGTAAGTCACAGCCCATTAACATCCCATTGCTGCGCACGGGCCTCCTCGCTCATATGAGAGAGGGTTTTTAGAGCATAGACTCACCCCGCTGTTCCACTGCGGATTGGCAGGCATAATACACAAATGCACTAATTCCTTCTCACTTTATTCCTTCACTTTCATAGTTCGATGTGACCGACACGATCGGAGAGAGATAAGGCGTAGGACCGACGGCTTAACGTGCTCTCCGAGGCATGGGGCTGGAACACACCGCCAACTTCTCAACTTCGAGCGAATATTGAGAAAATCTAAATTAAAAACTTAGTATCGATTTTTGAAATGGTTCAATCCGGGACTTGATCCCAGGTCCTCATGTCTGTAGTCGAACATACTAACCACTTGACCAATGAGGCAATTAATGAAATAGTGCGTAACAGGAATAGATGTCGAACTTTATGTACCATATTTAAGTTTACGCAGACGAAGTTACGCGGGTCAGCTTGTTTATAATATGTTCAGCAGGATCTTGCAGTATACTTATTGTTTGTATGCTAGGTGTTGCTCAAATTATTTATTTGTGCCAGTGTTTCTAGCTATCAGAGGCGGAAACCCTACTTTGGCATCAGACCAATGTGACGCATTGCATAAATGTTTACGCTATTATATGCAAATACAGATGAACGTACATTGTGAAGATATCAACGTAACTCCGTGTTAAATTTTGCTTTTATTGATTCATTTTGATGTTAAAAAAAATAAAAGTACGTGCGTACAAAGTACACGTGTCAAAAGTAAAACTTTTTTGACAAAGTAATTTTTAATACTTGTTAATTTTTATACGAATTTAAAACTTTAGATTTCCGAGACTTAGAAAGAGGGGAAAAGGAAGATACGTTATGAATGTAATTAATTTAACTGTCATTAAAATATTAAAAGGGTCGAAAATTAATATAAACAAATTATTGAAATTTCAACCGACGAATTGTTAATTGACAATGTCACGTGTGTTTATGTCAATATTCGAAATTATTAATAAAATTTTGTTTTTGAATTCAAAATTAAGAAAAGTAAATTTATGAAATATTGTTATTTTATATTTTATGATAAATAGTATATTAAATGACGAGTGGCAAATTAATATGCCACATAATATTAAAACTGCCTAATCTTCAAACGAATTAGCATAAAACGCTACACATCTTCATGACGCTCATCACGCGTTTCTTCTTTAAAGAAATTACCCTTTTTATTGCTGACAGTTTAACGCTTGACTGACATCTCACCTGATGGTAAATGATGATACAGTCTAAGATGGAAGCGCGCTAATCTGGTAAGAGGAACACAAATTTCTTTGTTTGGCGGTGCGGCTTTGCTGGTCGGGTGGTAACTAGCCACGAGCGAGGCCTCCCAACAGAACAGACTCAAACAAATTAAAAAATACAATTTCTCCAATTCGTTCTACCGGGGATAGAATCTGGAACCTCTGCTAGCAAAGCGTGTACTCGGACCACTGCGCCAGCGACGCCGTCATGCGCCCTCATGCGCGTAAAGAAGTTTCACTTCAAAAATTACAGAAACAACCCAAACCTCGCAAACGATTATACATATTTATATCTACTGTCGGTGTTCCAGGGTTCGAAATTCGACAACAATTAAATTTGAATATTATTAAAGTTCTGTTGTCAAATATTACACTTCCATAATCACATATTTCGCCAAGGCTACCCCGTTGATTTGCCTATTGTTTTTTAAAACAATATGTACGAAATTTAAATAAAAAAAATTTAAAATGACTTTTTAATTTTGAGTTTAATGAAACAAAAAACCCATGCGAAAAAAAAGCTATTCATTAAAACTCAGAAATTTTAAGAAAACTAAACCATACTTTTAATATAACCTCCTTAGTGCTTTTGACATTATAAACTTTTTTAATGTAACTTTATGACGTTTGACATGATTGTCAGCGATTGAAAAATATGCATATATACTCTATATGCGTGTATATGTATGGTAGTGAGTGTCATTGGGGTTTATTGATTTAATGTATTTTTTGTGCATAAATTTAAATAAATATTAGCATTCTGCCCTCTTTCTCTATGTACTCGTATACTATAAGTGTGGGAAATTTCATACTCCTCTGTTCGAGACAAGTGGAATAAACATTTATGTAACCAAGATATATATCTAATATATAAACTTCTCGTGTCACGGTGTTAGAAGTTGAACACCTCCGAAACGGCTCTACCGATTTTCGTGAATCTTAACTTGCATATCGGCTAGGGTGGAGAATCAGACAACATCTATTTTTGTGTAAGTTAATATCACTCCATGGTCAGCAAAAAAACTCTTCTTTTTAGCATCTTTCATATTATAATTCCCATAATAATTTTAAAAAGAAAACAATCACTAAAAATTTTATCTAAACATCATTTATTCAGTCTGGTAATACATAATAATAGTAATACATAACGGTAATAATAGTAATATATGTAATACACTGTTGAGAAAAAAAAATCGCCCTGAACAGAAAATATAAGTAAATGATAATTTCTTGACATTTTAATATTCATATGATATTTTTCTTATAATATTAGACGAAAAAACTAGTTTAAATTATTTCGGTTTTATCTCTCACAGCCACTTCATAGATCACAGTCATTTTACCCCATTTGGAATAATTTACCCCGGTTCCCCGACCGCTGCCTTAAATATTAAGGGTTAGGTTTTTTTGACAAATTTATTTTTTGGTTATTTTTTTTACATACGACCCAAAATTTTCATTTTATCATAATATTATCATAGTTTTATAACGCAAAACAACGTTTGCTGGGTCAGCTAGTTTGTAGTCTATAATACTATATTTTTGATTCAGATTATGATACCAATCATCCTATGCATTTGTAACAGTAAAATAGTGTGATATGAAAACGTTGTGGTATAAAAGAAGATGTAGTGACTAAAATTGAGAAAGGTATTCTTAGATGATTTGGGCACGTAGAGAGCATGAATGAAACGAGACTGACAAAAAAGATTTATTAGTCAAGAATGAATGGGAAATATTGAAGAGGATAGCTTAATATTGATAGGTTAGGATACCTAGGCGAACGTTCCTGGACCAAATCCAGGACATTTTAAATAAGGGCCAGGTCAAGAATACTCTAAACCGACGAACTTTCTGCCTACCCCTATGGGAATGAGGCGTGAAATATCAAATTTCCATGCACGAATTTAGGAAGTTGTATTTTCTAATTTGTCTGAGTCTGGACTAGTCGGAGGCTTCGGCCGTGGCTAGTTACCACCCTCCAGCAAAGACATACCGCCAAACAAAGAGATTTGTGTTCCGGAACGATGCTGTCTAGAAACCGTAAGAGGTATATCGCCTCTTAACAGATTAGCGCGCTTCCATCTTAGACTGTATCATCACTTACCATCAGGTGAGATCACTGTAAAGCTCTAAACTGTCAGCAATAAAAACAAATCTCACTTGATGGTAAATGGTAAGAGGTATTTTGGAACGTAATTTTTTTCTTAGCGGCACTTCTTTTTCTGGAAGAGTAAGAAGCCTTTCACCAGATCAGTATAAAAAGTAGTGTCAATATATCGACTCTCGAAAGCCCGTAGGTACAAAATCGTTTATCAGAACAGAATAATTTTCCATAAAAACTAACGTATTCATCGACTATTTATAATTTTTAGACATTATGTTACTAAATAGATTGTCTTTATCGTCATTACCCTTTATTGAATCATTATTTTGCGTGTTACTACATGTTTGTTTTATAGTCAATATATAATGTATGCCTGATTCTAAGACCTTGTTAAGGCCCATTATATATTTGTTTCGTAAGAGGTAAATTGTGCTTTTCGTGACATTCATGCTAACACCAAAATTATAATGCAGCGTAGGTTGCATAACCTACTTATGGTGTTTGACGAGGCGACAAATATAACTAAACAAATCGTTACAGTCCATTCGAAAAGCCTTCGATAGTGTTACCATATTTACTGCACGATTTTGGTTATTGTTGTTACTACTGTCAATACTAAACTGTTACTGACTCTAAACTTTATTTTAAACTAGCAGACAGACTTCGTTTTGTTATATTATCAAGTTCTATGATATTTTTTCAGAAAACTTATTTTTCATAGAATTCATAATAGGTTTGAGGTATTTATATACACAGATATAATATATGGATATACACATTTCTTTTTCAATTTATTTTACCATTTATTCACTATCATCACAGGTAATCCTAATACAATAGTGAAAAACTAATTCTGTTTTCTTATGTAAAAATGTATCCTATTATTAAACCTATAGGATATAATATTTAAAGCTACCTATAATGTAATAAAATATAAAATATATGATAAGACACTCATTAAGAAGAGGATTGTATTAAGTTGCAAGGTCTCGAGCCGTAGTGTTTTCCCAAAAAGGATCTATAATATAGAATAAAAAAATAATGGCCTACACCAAAACATGTTAATAAAATTTGATTTTAACATACACACATACTCATTCCCATAGGGGTAGGCAGAGACAACGTCCTTCCACTTGCCACGATCGTTGCATATCTCCTTCGCTTCTTTCATTCTCATTAAACCTTTCATACAAGTTCGTCGGTTTAGAGTACTCTTGACCTGGCCGTTATTTAAAATGTCCTGGATTTGGTCCAGGAACGTTCGCCTTGGTCTTCCCCTTCCAACTTTCGCATTCACTCTTGACTCATAAATCCTTTTTGTCAGTCTCCTTTCATTCATTCTCTCTACATGCCCAAACCATCTAAGCATACCTTTCTCAATTTTAGTCACTACGTCTTCTTTTATACCACAACGTTCTCTTATCACACTATTTCTTACTTTGTCACTCATACTTCTTAACGATTTTAAACTCGTGTCAAATCATTTTATTTGATCAAAATTATATCAAGTTTGTTCAGTAATATGCCCTTTCTCACAAGCTAAAGTAGTAACATACATATTAGTATTCATAAAATCGCTCACTTCCTTGTAAAATATTGACAGTAACATAATAACCCTCTTATGGATTGAAGTTATTTTCGTTACTTGTTATTTTATCAGTAAAGTAGCAAATAACAGATATGTTACTTTGTTATCCCCTGCTTAATTTATATAGATATGGAATATCCACCGCTAATATGGTGACTCTAGTATTACCATTAATTAAGCGGCAGGCGTCAAACGCGGACAAGTGAAGGACGTATACCATTTATCGAAAATGGTCACAATTAACATAAAGAATAGAAAAACCCCTTATTAATGCTTTTGATTATGGAACGTTACAGTGATTTAATCAATTGATGCCTCATTAATTAGTATATTTAAGGAAGCCTGTCCCATTATATATAAGCATAGTATTTCCCGTTATATACATAAGGTTCAGATGATTCGATGATTAGCAGGAACACACAGACATCTAATGATAATTTGTTTTAGAATTAATTTATATTTAGTAAAAAGTTCTTATGTTGACTTTACTCATAAATACCTTATTTTAATTTACACGTAGAAAACTATTGAAAATAACTATTTGCTTTTTTTATAAATATATATAACTATAACTTAAAATATATAACACAAAAGTTTTTTATCAGGTCCTGTAGCTTTAGATAGTATATAAGGATAGATTAAGTTATATCGGGCTGCGTTCGTGATGGCACCTGGACAAGGGATCCAGCTGAAAATCAGCGCTACATGGTCTTCAGACTGTGTAGCATAAATGCTGAGCTGGGTCCATTTTCTAGGTTATGCCACACATCGCAGGGTATTATAAAATGTACTAAAATATATTGTGATGTGTGGCATAATTTATAAATAAAGATATTTTCCTTCTTTCTAATACCAATCTAAGTTGAAACTATCCAATATGAAATAAGTAACATTTGTAAAAGTCCTTGTAACGAAAAACGTATGANGCAGGGTATTATAATATGTACTTAAATATATTGTGATGTGTGGCATAATTTATAAATAAAGATATTTTCTTTCTTTCTTTTTTTCTTTCTTTCAAAAAATATTTACCATTTTATTAACTTAATATATATTCCTTTATTAGCTAGAAATAGGTATTTAAAATTTCCATTTAAGATAACCAGACATTTATTACGAAACGTTAAATTTAAGAAGACAAAAATTGTAAATCTGCCCTTTAGAGATTAATTTGATCACTTCATATTTTCACAAACACCGTAAAAGGCAACTTTCTGCAGTTATTGACGACTTTTTTGTTTATTTATATTTAATATATATCGTATTTATTTGTATATTTATAATTTTGTATTTATAAGTAGCTAGTTAAACCCGCGACGTCGTCTGCGTGGAATAATTTTTTTGACGGTAGATTTTCATTTAAGGCAAATTGTTTTATAAATAAGAAACATACCCGCACTGCCATTTGAGTGTGGAATTTCCTAAAATTTACTTTTGATAGGTTCCATTTTGTCAAAAAAAATTCTGACCAGGTTTTAAATGCCATAAAAGATATAGTTTGTAAATGTGAAGCATGAATTTTTTTCAATGTAAAAATTAGAATTTTTTAATGCGAGGAAAATGCCATGCGAGTAAAATTTCATAAAATCCATTCTTAGCTGACCTCTACTCGGCAAAACGAATATTCCTACCAAATTTTAAGTCTCTACGCCTTATGGTTGCAGCGATATCGTTTTGAGTCATTAGATACTTCGATATATATATATCGAGGTATCTAATATATATATAATAGTTATTTGTGCATAATGTGTATTTTTTTAATTCTTATTTATTTTAAAGGCGTTTGAGTCTCTTATGAGACGATATCTGACCCATCGTATCCCAATAAAACCTCTCTTTTTACAAAACACTTTAAATTTTCAAAATTTTTAGAATTACTTTAAACAATAAATTTGCCTGAGGTGATGTCGGTGTTGACAAAATACTTTGAAAGGTACCAACATCCCTTATATTAAGACCAAATCTATTTTTTAGTTCTGTCCTCATTATCTCGTTTCGGGTACACTCCGTCAAAATATGGTATGTATCTTCTGCTATGCCACAAATTGGGCATAGTGAAGTATTAGATTTCTTCATAAAAAATTCGAAGTAATTCAACGGAGTATGTCCTGATCGAAACCTGTGTGCGAACACAATCATTTCCCGCTTTAATTTCAAATTGAGAAACCAAGGTATACAACTACTCTTGTACCAAAGGTTGTTTGGTAGAAACCTCTGACAAACGATAAGACCGTCTCTTGTACTCTGCCTTTTTTATATAAATATGTATTAGTTGCCTTTTTTAATAATGTGGTGTACAAAAAGTTACAAAACTATGAAATAGATGCCGTACTTTGAGCCCACAATAAATAGTGCGCAGACAAAGTTGCACGAGTCAGCTGGTAATAATATACATTGTGGTTTCTATAAGCAGACATAGGGCCTTGTTAGAGCAAATAATATAGGGTATGTTTCATAATTCACAAGAGTCTTTATAGTGGGTATTTGTAACCTCAAAGCCTATCAAAGTGTCCCACGTAAATGCCTGTTAGCGGCTTTTGCATCTAATAAGGTGTACGCCATATCGAACGGTTGCATAATGCTCCGCTTTCCACCATCCCACGTGGGGCCGTGGGTTCGATATTTGGTACCACCAGCCTCTCAAGCGTCCGCTTGCGAAATGAAATACGTAGGCGTGAGCTGGGAAGCACATGCGGTATTTTAATCGATTGTTTAGTAATTAAGTATGTTAAGACTCTGGCTAGTAAACTTAGTTCCGCTGCATTCGCTGTTAGAAAAGTTAGACAATACACTGATGTTGAAACTGCCAAAATGGTGTATTTAGCATATTTTCATAGCATTATGTCTTATTTTACATCAATTAGGATCTCGTGCTTCTCTAAAAACTATTTACGAAACATCACTCATGGTATCGTGGCAATATATATTGAATACAATTTTATATATCCGTAATATTATTCACTTTTACTGTACAAAGTGTTGTATTCCCATATTTTAGAGTGAAGTAGGTTCAGAAATCATTCATCAGGTTGAACTTACGCATTTTTAATGAGATACCGCAATCAGTTTTCGATTTCTCTCCGCATAATTTTAAGAAATATGTCCAAACATTGTTTATTTAATTTTTATAATATATATATATATATATATATATATATATATATATACATTTCATGGCCTCGTGNTATATATATATATATATATACACATTTCATGGCCTCGTGTGAGTCTGAACTGTTAGGAGGTTTCGGCCGCGGCCTCCCTACCCGCAAAGACGTACCGCCAAACAATGTGATTTGTGTTCCGGTACTATGCTGTGTAGAGACCATAAGAGGTATATTGCCTCTTACCCGATTAGCACGCTTCCATCTTAGAATGTATCATCACTTACCATTAGGTCAGATCACAGTCAAACATTATGTAAAGACTTTTCTTCATGTAAAGGTCCACATAACAACCTCGATCACATTATATTTAAAATATATTTTTTGTGAAAGTTGATATCGTAATTGAGTCCGTAAAATTAACCACCAAAAGAGGCGGTAGATTCATTACCAACGAACAAACTTCGTTACGTGTATAAGAACTATTTAGGAATTGATTTTTAATGTATAAATCTACAAACAACAAGTTGTGAAATAGACTTTTAGTGTATATTTTAGACCACCTGTTAATATCTGTTTGCGAAAGTAGGTTTTGTTGTAGGTGGAAGTAGTTATATAGAGCCTGTCAAGAGCTTTTAGTGTGGGGCTGGACTGCTCCGCCTGCATTTGCGCCCCCGCTCATATTTGTAAGTATTTACCGCCTATTTTAATATAAACAAGTGCAGTATTAACAAAAGCAGTATTGACCTATTAGATAAACATGTGAATTCTAGCTAACACTCACAGGCTTGAATCCTGAGCAGGCTAAATTCTCTTTTTAAAATGTTTGTGGCTAATTGTGTAAAACGCATCATTGTACATTTCGGTGAAGGAACACACCGTGAGGAAACCTATATATCTCTGGAGTAAACTGCCAATCCGTAGTGAAGCAGCATAGCGGGTATATGCTCTAAAAGCCCTAATTCCTTTGAGTAAAAAGGCCTATTTGCTAATCCTGATAACGCTTTTATTTATTGCAGACAAGTTAGCGATTGACTGTGATCTTACCTGATGGTTAGAGATAATAAAATCTGAGGTGGTAGCACGTGATAGTATTATTTAATATAAAATAAAGTATAATATATTTCAAGTAAAATAATATTTTAAATAAAGGATACGGTTCGTCATTTGACTAAGTCGTATGGTTAGAAACAAAGGCCGTCCCATTGGTGGGTTTCTAAATATTGTAATTGATGCCAATTTGCTATAAAATCTTTATAATGTTTCATAAATGATTAGAATTACTTAAATTATATTAATTGTGACTATTAAAAACTAATAGGAAATGGTAGTTTAATAAATAAGATAATTAACGAATGAATTTAGCGGCAAACACTCTCATTGACGTTTAGACGTTATTGCCTTATTTTGTAAAGTTATAAAAGGTTATGTATGGTAGAAATTAGTCAGCTACCAGTTATTGTGTTCTAAGTTAATTGTGTTAGTAAATCTGCTGATCTGCGATACATATCTTAGCAATACACTTAAATATATTTCTCTAATTTAAAATCTTCTAAAAAGTCTTATTAATGAGTCATAATGATAATTGTGTTTTTATTTAATATTAATGGATGTTGATGATGCAATTGTGTTTCTATGTTAATAATAAAATGAATAGAAAAGAGTAACTATTAAGTTTCTTGTCGTAATCTTAGTAGTGCCTACATTCCAAAACGGTGGTAAATTCATAGACAAGAAAGTTTGAGTTTAGTGGTATTAAAGAATATTTTTGAGTTTGGTTGACTTTTATTATGAAATCCTATTTCATTTAAAAATAGCTTATATTACGAGTCTTTTACTAATATACCGATTATTTTTCATTACTGACACACGCTAACTTGATAAGAGGTAATTTACCTCTTATGCTTTCTACGCAGCAATGTATGAAGGCAATTTTTTTGCTTCGCTGAACGTCTTTTTAGTAGGATCGTAACTAGTCAATGCCGAAGCCTTCCACCAGCCCAAATTCAGACAAATTAGAAAGTGCAACTTCCTAAATTATTTGCCGGAAATCAAATCCGAGATATCTGCTAACGAAGCGAAAACGCGTAACATTGCGTCAGCGAGCGCTCATTCAACCAGGACGCCCACCGTGGAGGTGTTCGTCTGGAACTTGGCCATGAATATGTTCCGCCACGCGGACAACTCTCCACACACACACCTTCACGGCATTGCCAGCCAGCACTCAATAGCAGCAAACGCTGGGCGTAAGCCTTGTAAGCTTCTGCTGTCACCGCCTCCGCCGCAAGTAGGCATTGATGACTTACGAAGTTGACCTGGATGGACCCGCTAGCGTAGCCGGCGGGAATCAGCCCGTATCACCGTGGGCAATATTTTGATCAAATTGATGCCTGAGGAGGATGCCCGGGTTATGAGGCAGTGCCTCGAGACCCGCACCCCTCAACTGCTGTTGAGAAGAACCCAGGATGGGGCTCATTGTTTTTTATACGCTTGGAATTTATTTTCTTATAGAAAATTGCAGGTCAAGCGAGAATTATTAAGACTCAAAATAAACCCAAACGTATCCGAGATTTCTAAAATTTATCCAAGTGAATAAACTGAGGGGCGGACATACCGGATGCGCCAGCAATTACGTGAGCGGCACGATCAAAAAATAATTTAAAATGAATAAGACAAGTTAATTAACCTGACATTAAAATGTCAACGTATGAATGACAAAAAATACATTAGATAGAATTTTTATACAATGAATAGACTTAAATTGTACAAATCCTTACTAACATTATAAATGCCAAAGTAACTCTGTCTGTCTGGCATTCACGCCAAAACTACGGAACCGATTTTCGGTACACGCATAGTCTACAGGCTTTTTTTCGCTGGGAAATGCTTTATGCGCGTCGGATGAAGTCAAAACTTACACCCGGGAGTGTGGGACTCATTGGTTGTACCAGGATACCGACTAAAACCCAGCGGAACCCTCTTCATCCAGGTGTTGGGGTCCAGATGTCCGCTGACAGATGAATCCGACTTAAGGGTTTACTTTAGTTGAGGGAGAGCAGGCGAGCAAAATTTCGCCTTCTGGCGCTCCCCCTCCTCTGGCGAGAGGAAATAGCCTCTGCAGCTGGAGACCCGAGGTCCTCCTTCCACCTTTCACTCAGGGCCCTGTCGGGTGGGATCCTGATTCTCTGGATCACCTCTTCAGTATCAGGCCGTTCGCCTCTATTCCTTGCAGCTGCCCGACACTGATAGCCAGCCGCCAGAACCTCCACCTGAGAATGAACATATTATATACATTTTAATGAGAAAAAATGGTTCTAATGGATGGATGGAATGGATTTTAAATAAATAAATATGACACTCAAACTCTGTAACATGTTAGACTATAGACTATCTAGACTATAGGCTATCCAAAACACAATTCCACGCAGATGAAGCCGCGGGCACAGCTAGTATACTCCCGTCATGTTTCTGATCTGTGAGAGCTGCTAAAAAAGTAAATGTCGGCTTATCAAAGTCTCACAGGTCTGCTGCTAAGTGTTTAGAGCATAAACCCACTACGCCGCCCCACTGCAGGCTGCCAGACTGAGAGATTCAAATACTTACTACTACTTTGCTTTTATCTTGTACGAGTTGGTACTACAATTTTAAATGATATTCATCTAGTTACTTTGATATCACCAAATTTGGATGTTTTATAAAATTTCATTGGGCGACTTTTATAATATGTGAAATGGGAGAATTATTTTTAATGAATATGTTGAAATCGATCTTGATGATTTCGAAAAGCGTAACGATTAAATCAATAAGTTAGCATTGGTCAGGTCCAGCTGATTGACAGTGAGCTGGTAAAACTGTATTGCTTCTGGCATTAGATGACATTTTTTTAAATTATGTAGATAAAATACATTAAATACTAAAATAAATGATATAAAAACTCTTTACAAATACCCATATAGAGTTTATATGCGTATTTGTCAATCGTTGACAATTACGTCAGACGTTATAAGGTTATATTAAAAAAGTTTATATTGTGAAAAGCACTACGGAGGTTGCATTAAAAAATTTACTAAGGTGACGAAGGTTTCTTAAAAATTTTTATGTTTTACGTAACTTTTTTCTTTCAAACGAACCTTCACTTAATTAAACACAACACAAAAAGAATTATCTAACTATGAAATACATTTTACAAAACAACATCTTCTATCGAGCAGTTTTGCATCATTAATTAACGTACCGAAATATTTGTATCAAATTTAATATACATAGTTTTTATCGCATGGTTTTCTGTTCAAATAAAAAACATAAAATTGCGTGCGTACAAAGTTCACATGTCAGAAGTGATACTTCTTTGGAAAACTAATTTTTAAGTCTTGTTTATATTTATACAAATGTAAAAAAAGGAAGATATTTTTGGAAATAGTGTCGAAAATTATTACAAATAATTTATTGAAATCTCAAATAACGAATTGTAAATAAAAATGCCACGTGTTTTTTTTTTTTTTTTNAATAAAAATGCCACGTGTTTTTTTTTTTGTCAATATTAGAAATTATTATATAGCATAAAAATCGCTGCAATTACGCGTTTCATCCGTATTTTTTTTAATTTAAATTCTGCTTGATAAAAAAATAAGCAAATTTACAGTGTACCCTTGGCAAAATATGTGATTACAGAAGTATAGTCTTTGACAATAATATGGTCGAATTTCGACCTCTAGGCGACCACTGGTTATTTTCAATATTTGGTATGGCAGGGCGCGAGGTCGTCGACCGCACTCTTCGGTGTAGTGCGTGCTATTTCCAGGCGGCGAACGCATCCGAAGGCTGCCGGTACCGTCCGAGCGACGCGCACGCGTAAACAAACATGGCCGACTGTCATTCACTAATTCATTCATGATCATCGTATTTGACAAATTGACACAAAGTCATTATCCGCCAGAAATAGTGGCAACAATGTCGCGTGATTTTTATTTTAATAATAGTGCGACTTTGCTTTTTTTATGTTAAAAATAATTATCATTCTTCAAACTCCAACGGTCGCCCACGCGAGAACGATTGAATTGAGGACGCGAGCTACGTTGGCCTATGTGTAAAATAAGTATATATATATATCAAAGCAATTTACTTGACAATTTCATTATGCGTTAATATAACAAAAATATTGCTGCTTCCATATCTTTGTATATCGTGTTATGTCAATAAGTATCACATAATTTCTTATTCATTCGGTTACTTAACATTTCATCATCGTAAATTAGAATACATAGAAATACTAGAATAAATAAATATACTAGTGTATTTTTGGAAAAAATGTTAAATTAATTTGCAGTTAAAAAGATAAAACTATTATTTATCTCTTTACAAATTTTAGCTAAAATGGAAGCCATTTTAATGACTGAAAATAGGGGGAGGGAAAAGTGCAGTTTCCGAAACCACATATTGTGTCAAGTAGAAAATCTAATTGAAATTTAATAACGTCCCAAACGCGGTTGGGCAAAACACTCCTATCTACCAGGAGAAAGGTTTTGACCCTTTGTCTGTTTCTAGTTACCCTGGCAATATTATTATCCATAACAATTAGCTATATGAATGTACAATAACTATATATATAAATCAATTGCTGTTCATTAGTCTCCCTCAGACTCGAGAAGGGCAGAACTGATTTGGCTGATTTTGATTTTGAATTATTTGTGGAAGATCAGGGAACGTTTAAAAGGTGAATAATAATAAAAAAAATGCTTGTAATAGAGTAAAAACAATTTCCTTTCAAACAACTAATATCAAATTAAATTTAAAGGAATTCATTTTTTATTTATTTTGACATTTGACATTGACAACCAACAATTTCTGATCGCAAATTACAATATTTTACGGACTTTGGCGGACATCTGTTCCGGTTAAGCTTAGATCAAATTGTTTACTAGATTTGAGACATTCCGCAATTATTATGCAGCTTTTTTATCTATTAATGTGGTCATCAAGAATGTAACTGTGTAACCACTGAGTTATAACAAAAAACTAAATGTTACCCGAATTATAGGAACTTTTAATTTTGAAACATGAATAAATAATGTCTTCACGCCAAAAGTATATCGCGATACGGAGCATGTGAAGGTATTCATTGTTCCTACTACACAAAATATGTAGGGTTGCTAAATGTTGAAAACAAACAAATTTTAAAATTGTTTAAAACAGTATTCGTATCAGAGTGTGTTAATTGCTTCAACTTGAAGAGATATAGCTCAAATTAGAAAGGTATGAGTTTATTGTACTCATAAATACAGTATGTATTTATATAAAACAATATTTTTTGAATTTAATACGTCTCACAGTCTGATCAGATAAGTATATAAAAATGTTTATATATGTAACTTTTTATGTTTGGCATTATTTAGTAGTAATAATAATAATATTTATTTATAAAAGACAACATTTGGCACAAATTGTGTGAATACAAACAACTTATAACTATGTTAGTGACAAATAGACTATTATACTGCAATGAAAATAAATTAAACTAAATGAAATACAATTAAATTAAAATCCCATGACTTTATGTAATAATAATAATAAATTATTTATTGAACGGCAATACATAACCAAGATAAAGATATAAGTTGATTATCGGGGCTTCCGCTGTCAAAAATGTACGTTATATAAAACATTAGTTTGACGTCATTTCTCTGATTGAATAAATGTGAAAAATATCTTTTTTAAGATGGTATTTATACATAAGTCGGAGTGCAATTCTCTGTGGAACGCTGGCGCCATCTGTCTCTCTGGGGCAGAGTCAATAAGTGACAATCCGGCGTGCGTGCGGTCGACCGCCGGTGCGGTCGACTCTTAAAACTGTCGCGTTCCTAGCTATTATTATTAACGAGTTTGTTTAAATTGATATTTGGAACATAAAGTGATTGCACATTATAATTCCAGTTAATTAATAAAGTGTTTGATTGCACCAACATTAACCACGAACGCCTACAGTGTGGAAGTTGAATTAAGGATGGTATTAATGACGATGTCGGCGGGGAACCCTACGCCCCCATGCTTTATGTTCGTTTTCTCTCTTATTCTCCGACACATATATTTAATACACAAAAAAATAACTTTTATAGAAAATGTTCTGTCGTTATTCTAAAGTACTATTATATTTGGATTTCAAAACTGCTGGATTAAATAAGATATTGAGCAAATAGCAGCCCTGAGCACGCATTTCACAATATACCACATCTGTGGAACATATTCAAGCGTGCCTTTTGTTCCAACCCTGTCCATGTGGCTCGCGGTGCGTTTACTCGACGCTTTTTCTGATGGTTTTTTTTCCACCAACGAAATTTAAAAATCATTCAATTGCCTATTTGTGTATCCGGTCACTAAAATAAGCCTTTACACGCCTATGAAGAATGAACGGATATTGTTTCATTTAGTTACATCGTAGAGGAAGTGAGAAATGAAACTCATTTAGTTCGTTATACAGATATGTGTTGTAGTTAAAACGAAATTGTTATTTATTGCTGATAGGTAAGCGCTGCACTGTATGCTAAGTGATGATACAGTATAAGATGGAAGTGTTCTAACCTGGTCAGAGGTAATTGACCTCTTAGGGTTTCTACACAACATCACATAGAATCTAAAATATTTTGCTTGGCGAGAAGTCTTAGCTGGTAGGGTGATATTTAGCAATCCCACTAGTCTGGACTCTGATACATTAGAAAAAGCTCTTTTCTGAGTTAACACTGCCGGGTATCAAACCGGGATCTGAGATAGTGAAACGAGTAATTGAAGCATTGTGTCCGCGACGGTGTCTTTTCCGCCTCTTCTGTTTTTGAGCTAAATTATAACGTTTAAATAGCCTACAGGAAGCTAAACTTTACGGAAGCTCTTACCATTTAAATAAAAAGGGATATCTTCATCTTATTCTCCATCTCATCTTCATCTGTTCTAGGGACAAATGGCTTAACCTGAGCTGTTGGCCTTTTCATAGTAGTGCTAGTTTGTATGTATGTATTCTTATTGTATGTTATTAATTTCAAAGAATCCTACTTCATACATTAAGACGAATAAACAATTTTCTTTTTTTCTTTCTTTCTTTTAGTTGACCTTTATATATTCCTTGCATTAAAGCTACGTAGCAGCCCATTAACGGGTAATTTACTGCTGGGCACGGGTCTCTCCACTCTTAGAAGATGGGGTTTTTACAGCATAAACCCACCACTACGGGTATACTGGTATAGTACAACTGTAGTCACTGATACAAGTGCACTCAACATTCTTTTACTCTCCCATTCGGATGGTATGGCACACACGAGCGGAGAGAGATCAGGCGCAGGACCGTCGGCTTAACGTGTTCTTCGAGGCACAGAAGTGGGATACACCGCCAACTTTCCAATATAGAAGTCTCACCCATCGACTCAAACCCAGGACCTTATATCTGTAGCTGAACAAGCTGACCACTAGACCAATAAGGCAGTTTTTCATAAAATTTTCATATCAGCTTTTTTATATTATGTTAATTTTGTACTTAGGTCGTTCTTGCTGTCATACCCTCAATTAGCTTTATAGCGATTCCTAAGTAGTCACATACTCCGGTGTCAAGCGTCAAGCACGTGGTGTTGAAGAGTTGCCAACTCGGCACTCGCATGCAACGCTTCCTGTTTACTGCCAGCGAGTATACCATCTGCGTTTGATTACAAACCTGTACATTTGTTTTTATTAAGAAATTTAGGTATTTTTATCATACCTGTATCGAATGTTAATATTTTCGACGAAAGTGCCACATTACGTTCCGAATAAAGAAATGCGTAATTTAGTGCGCATGCGCGCTTGTCTTATATGTCAAAATATAATACACTTCTTCACTTAATATATTTACTGTGTTTTTCATTGCATATCTAAACTTATTTTAAGACTGTAATATCGTTTTTGTTTGTAAATTATCATAAATAAATGAGTAAACAACCTGTTCCTTAGTTACTTGGTCGAAAGATGCGAGTTATTGCTTTAGTACCTAATTTTATTTGATATCAGTTTAAACTTTATTATTTACATTTTTATCGAACTTCGATCCCGGTCTGATGAAAAATTGAAAACGCACCACGGGACGAAGGTGTTGCATTGACACCCGCATTTTTATCAATCTCGTCTTCGGTTTGAGAGACAGTTGTCACGCAGGCGGCAATGTCATACTTTCGGCCTTAAATGGGTTACATACTATTTTTCCTTGATACTGGATCTTATCTAATGGTAAATCGTGATATCGAAGGTAACTAGTTGTACCCGGTTTTATAACAAACTCCCAGAAGCTATTCAAAATATGTAACTTAATATATGTAAAGACTTAACTGATTTGATTTAATTGTAATATATTTAAGTTTATTATGTTCTAACTTTAAGAAATTTGTGTTAGATGGCCATAGTATCATATGTTCCATTTAATTGCCTTTAGGTGGCTCCGGTCGAAGTCCAAAAAATGATTTAATTCTATCCATAAATGTCGTTAACATTACGATGAACACTCGAGGATTGGGATTTTGGTTACACCCAAGTTTTGGTGGTGTTGAAGACTTATTTTGAATTTACTAGTTTGCAATTGCGAAATAAATCTTTTGTGACTGCCTCATTGATCTAGTGATGTTACAGACATGAGTTCCTGGGTCCGAATCCCGAGTCGGGCCAATTCAAATAAATTGAATTTTCTATTAAGATTTTCTCAATATTTGCCGGAAATTGGATAGTTGGCGGTGCGTTCCACTCCCTTACCTCGGAGAGCACCTTAAGCCGTCGGTGCTGCACCTGATCTCTCTCGGGTTTTGTCGGATTTCCGTCACATCGGACTATGAGAGTCAAGGAATAAAGAGTGCACTTGTGTACTATGCTTGCCAACCCACAGTGGAGCAGCATGGTGGGTTTATACTTTAACAACCCCCTCTCATATGAGTGAAGAGACCTGTACCCAGCAGTGGGACATTACCATGTCAGAACATAGGTAATCCTACTATTAGTTCACCCTATAAATAGATTAATTGAGAATTAAATTCTTAATTAAGTAATTAGTTTTTAAAGTGAAACTTTTTTAACTGCCACAACTTAATTCGTCCATTTATCGAATGATGCAGAGCCAAGGCCAATATGGCGGCGCCCATGGCTCGCATGAGCTGAGGGTGTAGCTTCTATTTATTTCTTTTTCTCACTCATATAACCACACTTTTTTATATTTAACAGATGTATACTAAATCAAATTTCATTATGCATACACTCGGTAAGACGTGATGCGCGTGAACAATGTTGCATTTTCGATATTATGTAAATAGGTATCCTGTTATCAGATCGTAAAAATCTTTAGCTCGTCCTTAAAGTGTCCCCAGTAACATATTTGACATTGACCAACTCTCGTGTACATCAATATTGAAAAAAAGAAGACAGAATTCATGTAAATGTGCAATGGTTCCGTATATATAAAAATCATATATTCATATATCGCTAATCTATGTTAACAATGTAATTATTTTCGACTAGCTAACCTGGCAAATTTTGTTCCGCCTCAGAATCAATAAATAAAAAAACTTAGTCGGAACAAAAGGAATCAAAAAAACGTGACCATTACGCAAAAAATCCCGCTAAAGACCGTCAAATATTATAGTTGCGATCAGAAATTGTTGTAAAAAGAACAATAGTTTTAAATTTAATTTGATTTCTGAACGACGGAACGAACTTTAAATATTTAACAGGTAGAAATTGTTTCTAAGGTAAAGCGATATTGTTGTTTTTACGATATCCCAAGATTGTTTTTTTTAAATATACTCAATTTTTAAGCTTTCCCTGGACGTCCTCAAATAATTCAAAACTAAAATTAGCCAAATCACTCTAGCCGATCTCGAGTTTTAGCGAGACTAACAAAGAGCAATTGATTTTTACATATAAGATTGTGCAGTGGAAATGTAAGAGACTTTTTAATCAATGACTAAAAATTTTATTATAGTATCGCGTTTCGATACAAAACAAGACGTTACTAGATTACCGGCAGGAAAAGTGAATTAGGTTATGGAATGAACTGTCCAATATTAATAGTTTAAAAAGTATGTTACAGGTGGTGAAACGGTCTTTAATAAAATATCATTTAATAGGGTAAGGATTATTACGGAGGTATGAATAATATGATTTGATTTTAGTCGACACTTTTATTAACTTTCACAATGCATAAAA
The DNA here is from genome assembly GCA_015832385.1 of Elymnias hypermnestra. Taxonomy (NCBI): domain Eukaryota; kingdom Metazoa; phylum Arthropoda; class Insecta; order Lepidoptera; family Nymphalidae; genus Elymnias; species Elymnias hypermnestra. The sequence continues at coordinate 3,405,951 of JACTOM010000054.1, forward strand.
GTAGTTACAATGGCATAACTACAGTAGTTGGACAAATGGTATTTTGGCTTTTTTTGTAGATATTATTACGTTCTATAATACTGTACATATTTTTGTTCTATCTTGAATAGTTTTCGCAGCGCATGCGATAACAGATTTTTTGTGTCACACCTCGGGTTACAATAATGCATTTTTCTTAGGGATCCCTATTATTTTTGATAAAGTAATACAGCCTATGTCGCTCAGTAAAAATCCAGCTTTCTAATGTTTGTAATTTTTTTTAAATCGCTCCAGTAGATTTTGTGTGAAAACGTTGCAAACATACATACAAAAACACAAATGTTTCCTTTTTATAATATTAGTTTAGATTATTGTTAGGGGATATTTTATTATGCATCTCTGAAACGTTTTTTAATATTACGGATTTGTAAAGTTGTAGGTTCCGCGTAAGTAAGGTCGGCCTTGGTGTGTGTTGACTAAATATTTTTCTTCTAACACAGATAACGCATTGTTGCCTTATCAAGAAACGATTTCGACATGCTTTTTGGATAGAATAGTGCGAATGTACAGACTGTTTATTTAAAACTAGCTGTTTCTCGCGGCGTCGCTTGCGTACTTCTCGATACCGAAGGAATATGGATAAATACGTTTTAGGCAGTGTTGCCAGCAATGCGAAAGGAGTTACTGTTATATTTTAAGACAATCGCCAATAGTTTTAGATATCTCGTGGTGAGGGTTTAATAATCTAAATCCATCTTTGCTTTATTACCTTTCTATACAAACCAGTTTAGGGCACATGGGTTGGTACGTTACAATCTATAATAGATATAAGTAAAAACAGGTTAATGTATTTCACATACTGGACAGTCACTTGCGTAGTTCCCGATCTGGAACAATTATGGAAAAGTTCATACTTAGTGACCGTTATTTCGAAAGGAGTCTTCTAAATTTCAAGACAATTGGCAATAGTTTTGGATATTTCGCGGTGAGAGAGTAAATCAGTTTAGTTCTAAATCATGTTCATTATTGTTATGCCTTTGAAACAAACAAAACTACATCGGCTGAACAGTTTTAAGAACTAAAGCGGTTTTGTAAAAAAAAATCCTTTATATATATTAATATCTATACCACTTTTTGTTGTAATTTTATAACTCAAGAACGTGGTCACCTATCCAAACCAAATGCTGATGCTATGTGAAGTTTGCACAAAATTGGTCGAGCAGTTCTTCATTTATCACATTATTTGTAACAAATGAATTCAATTAGTGGCGGATAAATTCAATGTGTGTGATCACAGACTGCAGACAAATACATATTTTACATTTGATTTATATTCATAGATTAAATAATTAATATTGAACAAATGACGTTTATTGTCTACAGTTCAATTCAAGTATGTTATTAAATAAATTACTTCAAAAGATTTTAGCCATACATTTGGATAAGCACGGTTTCCCTCATCACGATAAATCATTCTTCGTGACAGGCTCACTGGCGCAGTGGTGCGAGTACTCGCTTTGCTAGTAGAGGTCCTAGGTTCGATCCCCGGTAGGACGAAGTTAGGAGATTGTATTTTCTAATTTGTCTGGACTGGTAGGAGGCTTCGGCCGTAGTCAGCACCCGACCAGCAAAGACGTACTGCCAAACAATGAGATTTATATTCCGATATGATGCTGCGTAGAAACAATAAGGGGTATATCGCCTCTTACCAAATTAGCGCGCTTCCATCTTAGACTGTATCATCACTTACCATCAGATGAGATCACAGTCAAGCGCTAAACTGTGTGCAGTAAAACAAAGAATTAAAGAAGAATATGGTAATATAAAACTAAATACGTCAGTGTTGTGTGGGCGTTATATTTTCTGTTTTATTTTTAATAAAGTTCGTAAAGACCTCCTGTAAGCGGAAACACTTAAGATCCTTTTTTTTTGGGACGGTAATAGGTCGCAGAGAAATCACTTTATATACTTGTCGGACAAGTTATTTTAAAATAAAATAAGATTAAATCGGTATATCCTTTGCGTTAGGAGGCATCGGCTACGGCTAGTTACCACCTTACCAGCAAAGATTTTACCGCCAAGCAAAGAGATTTGTGTTCCGGTACGATGCTGTGTAGAAACCATAAGAGGTTAATTGCTTCTTATCAGATTACCACGCTTACATCTTAGACTGTATCATCACTTACCATAAGGTGTGATCACATTCAATACAAAATCAATTTCATCTTTTTGACTAATTTTTTAAACATAATTTAAATTTGGCATTATTAACCGACTTCAAAAAAAGGAGGTTATCAATTCGACTGTATTTTTTTTTATGTTTGATACCTCATATCTTCCGATTGGGTGGACCGATATTGATAAATTTTTTTTATATGAAAGGTGGTGCTCGTCATGGGGTCCCATTTTTTTTAACCAGTTTTGATGATGGCATCCGGATAAGTCTTAAATTTGCATAAACATGTGCGCGACAAATGGACGAATAACTCAAGATCACGCTAACCGATTTCGATGAATATTTTTTTATTAGAAAGGATATACTTCAAGGGCTGTTTTGTGATAGTTTGGTTAGGTTCTGATGATGGATTCCATGACAAAGTGACGGAACTCTTCAATTCTTAGGAGCAAATGAACGATACTCGACAGAATCTTCTATAAGCTATCCAGTTATTTGAGTTGCCTACCGTAACTTCGGTATGATCAAGTGCTAGTCGTAGTTAAATATGAAGATCAATGGAACTCCTCATCGGCATACAGTAAGGGTGCGGTTAATGGCAGAAAATATAAGTGTCTGTAATCAAATAGCAATGAGCTTACGTTTGTTGCTGCATTGCAACACGTTTACTTCAGATGCACTAAAAATCAAAAAATAAATAAAAATTTTAACGAAAAAGAACCGCCTTCAACACTATAAAAGAATACGCAATTATTTCTTACTTTTTAGAGCATATTAATATATTTGTAAGTCTATTTTGAAGGCGGTTCTTTTTTTTTTTAATTTTTATTTATTTTAACAAAGATAATCAAAAATCCACATTTTCCTATTGTAACTTCACACTCTTCATATAAATATGTTGTTCAAGTTTTCAATCGTTAATAAAACACTTTTTATTCATCCATTCGAGATGAAATACATTTTATTTTACATTTGGATGTGATGATATTAATATAGTTTTAAGAGTAATGTTATATCGATTTTCTTATCCACAGCAACTAGAAACTAATCAAATAACTTATACATGATTATGGTGGTAACTAATTTTTTTTATATATTTTCTTTCATTAAAGTCGTCATTAAATTGATATATAATTAATAGATGCCAACTGGAAATGGCGCAAAAAAAATCGATAAGGTTCATTATATAAAAAAAAATAATCATTAATTCTTATAAAATGATTCCTTGCCGATGCCGATAGATATAATAGTTTAATTAATAATGGTGTATATGGCAGCGTAATAAGAATGATCTTAAGGTTCGCTCCAAATAGAGAGCATGTGCTATGTCGCTAGAATCCGGGATAGACTTAACGGGGGACGCAATTATGATGATTAAAGCAAACTGGTTATTTGAAGCAGCGCGTGTTGTCTCCGGCATTTGGTCGTGCGCTTGAAACTTTGTTGAAGGCTTTTTACTGTGTACCGGTTCATCCTGCTTAATATAATACAATTATGAAAAAAAGGTAAATAGAAGCCCCTTAACGTCCCACTCCTGGGCACGGGACTCTTCAGTCATAGAAGAAAGGTTTGTTAAAGCATATACTTACCACGCTATTCCACTGCGGGTTGGCATGCCTGGTACCTAAGTGTGTGCACTGACACAAGTGCACTCTTTGTTTTATTATGGTGCTGCCACACTGCTGTTTAAAAATGTTAATAAACAATAGTACACATTTTCTAACAAACAATTAAAAAACGTCGTCTTAGATAATAATAATAAAAAATTAATAAAGTGTTGTAAGAAACAAAATCATTAGTTTGGAAACATGTATACAGCCGTTGCCATGTTTTCAAGTATTATAAATGTGTGTAAACATTTCTATCATTGTAGGAACACTCAATTGTAACAATTTCTAACATTGGAAAATGTTTGAAATTTTTTTAAACAACATTGTAGCAGCACTATTAATCTTATAGTCCATTGGAAAGGCAATCGGACACGACCGGAGAGAGTGTTCTCTCTCCGGTCCGGACCGACGGCTTAACATCCTCTCCAAGGCGCAGGTTTTTTTGTCGCTGGCAAATGCTTTGTTGCAAAAAATTGCACTGAGGGCCCCAGGGCGGACATTCTGTGGCCGTGTGGTGGGCTGTATCTAAGGAGGCACCACACTCTCAGAGCCGGCATACGACTCACAGCCAGCAGTTCCCGATGCACTTGGTGGAACACACTGCCAACTTTCCAACTTCGGGCAAATACGAAGAATCTCTTAACAGAGAATTCAATATCCATTTCTGAATTCGTCCGATCCGGGACTTGAATCCAGGACCTCATGTGTTTAGCTGTATCTAAACAAGTTGACCACTAGATCAATGAGGCAATCCAACACGGCAATGGTGAGAGTTCCCGCTTCGATTGCAAAGGACAAATTTAGGAAATTGGATTTTCGATACATCGATATATCGATAATATTTTTTCAATGTATCGAAGTTTTTGATTTTGATATATCGATACATCGATATATCAAAATCAAAAACTTCCATAAACTTCCAAATCAAATTCCAAGTATAAAAAAAGGTATAAAAATCGATATTTTTACAGTTAACCAATAAACATTTTTAAATTTTAAGATTTGAACAGTCAATACTTTTTCATACATATTTTTTTTTAATAATATATTACAAGTAAACTAACTTTTAGAGCATAAATATTCTTTGTTAAACCACACTGATACATCGATATATCGATGCTTTTTAACAAAAATATTAATATCGATATTGATATTTTCAAAAAATATCGATATGATATATATTGATACTTTATTACATTTTCGACATCCCTAATTGGAAGCTTTTGCCGTGGCTAGTTACTATCCTAATTCCTACCAGCAAAGACGTGCCGCCAAGCAATTAGCTTTCCGGTATCATACTGTATAGAGATGATAAGAGTTTAAACGATAAACTACATTTTGCAAGATTAGCGCAATTTCTCCGTGGACTGTATCGCCACTAACCAGCATTCAAGATCACATGCTAGCAATAACCTCTCAGCGATGAAAATATGTGTATATTCCTGACAGGACGGTAAGTCTATTATGAGTTAATTTTGTTGTTGATGGTTCTCCCGGACAGTTATCATACGAACGTCTGTTTTTGCTTAAAGACTTGGCTGCTGGAATGATAATTATAGCTAATAGCTACTATTGGACCAGTCTTAGACGACTTCCGGATTCCGGAATTTGAACCTGAGACCTCTAAGCAATTACTGGCTTCATTATGCCAAAGAAGCTTTCAAATATACGACTGTATCCACCACTGTATTGAAAGTTGGGTAGCGTGACAGAAGAAATAAGCACAATACAAAAATTGTTTCTTTTAAATTCTTGCGCAGTGCAGCATCATTGTGAATTTTAAATATATACTAAATATTATATGTTATATTAATACCAGAGTCAAGCTACTGCTGACTATCGTCAGTTACTGAGTGCAGTAAGTTTAGAAAGGCATGTTGTCATTAGAGGAACAAGCATAAATAGGGCTCGAAAGAATCCTCTTAACTTTATACATTTTAGATCGTTCTTTAATATCAGCGATTTTTGTCGATTCAAAGATATTGTAAAAGCTTACTGGAATAAATACATTTGAATTGAATTGAAATTAACTTACTTAATTGGTCTATGGCACTTGGAAATATGTCAAAAACACACTTTTCCAAAAGGCATCTTCATTATCATATTGAAGATTATTTAAGCGGTAAAAATTACTTGACTCCAGTTGCACACAGAAGCAAAAGAATACACGTTGTAACAAAAGAAAAAACTATATTTAAAAGAGTAACCATTGACTTTGTTGCCGGTTACTTTTCTGTGGATACAACTTTCCGAACCAGTGGTAGATTTGGTACTACACACTATAAAACCACCTTTTCCAGGTGGTGCTACAGACACGCTGCAAATCTAGACTTAGAATACTGTTTGTACACTATTACATAATAGATGTTTCTTTCTTTCTTCATTCCCATAGGGGCAGGCAGAGACCACGTTCTTCCACTTGCCACAATCCTTGCATATCTCCTTCGCTTCTTTCATTCTGATTAAACCTTTCATACGAGGTCGTCAGTTTTGAGTACTTGACCTGGCTCTTATTTAAAATGTCCTGGATTTGGTCCAGGAACGTTAGCCTTGATCTTCCCCTTCCAACTTTCCCATTCACTCTTGACACATAAATTATTTTTGTCAGTCTCCTTTCGTTCATTCTCTCTACGTGCCTGTACCATCTAAACATTGAGAAAGGTATTTCTCAATTTTAGTCACTACATCTTCTTTTATTGCTACGTGTAAAGAATACTAGATGAATAAAGAATATTTTGATTTATGGGACATGGGAATCAACGTTAGGTGAACGAGGAATGCTCGCTTTTCTATATTTCTCTTAAAATAATACACTACATCAATAAATGCAATGAACAATATATTTCTACGAAAAATTCAGCGTTGCCTCTGTCGATAGTCCAATTTGTCATGTTCGAAATAAAAGATAACTTTGTTATTTATTTACGTAATTTTTTACGTCAGAAACTCACGGAATTAAGTAAACTGTGAGTGAAAACATGAGGGGCGGTGTTTCAAAGGGTATAAAAATAGAGAGGCGCCAGCTGCATCGATAGCGTTCCGAATACTTATAAAATTTCTAATATTGAATTAATCACAAAGTTTTTTGTAGCTAATTAATTTTACATTGATTTTAATAGAGCATGTGTGATTTATCTTTGACACTGTCATTAGAATATTAATTTTTGATATATACTTTGCTTATTTTGTGGATACTGATAAAATTGTACCGTCTCATATTGTTTTTAAGAGAATCAACTTCACTGCTATAATATCTATACATATATGAGAGATATCCAGGTATCTATTAACTCATCACGATATCTCTGAAACCATAAGACGTAGAGACTTGAAATTTGGTAGGAATATTCCATTTGCCAAGTTGAGGCCAGCTAAGAACGGATTTTACGAAATTGATTGAAATTTGGTACAGCGATAACTTAGGTCCTGAAAAAGAACTATAAGCTGTTTGCAGTAATGCACAGCAAATAACTCACTGAAGTAGTTTTACGTATGTTTTTAATTTTTAAAGCACTTTGCCTTTCATACCAATGAAAAGAACGCAGGCGAAGTCTTGGGTTCAGCTTGTATAAATATAAGAGATATCCAGGTATCTATTGACTCATCACGATATCTCTCGAACCATAAGGAGTAGAGACTTGAAATTTCGTAGGAATATTCCGTTTGCCGAGTAGAAATTAACTTTTTTTGCCTGAAACAATTTGCCTAAACTAATGAAATTGCTGCCCAAAAAACACTCCAAGCAGAAGAGTCGCAGGTTCAGCTAGTATTGTATATAACATTACTGCCAACACAGTATTGGCAATAATTTATAAACCTTTATAATTGTATATTAAAAAAAGTTAACTTTATGATATAGGAATTACAATATTCCCATTAACCTCGCCCAATTGAAGTTTACAATTTTGTCGTGTAGTTTAAGCTCACACCAAGACTATTTATGGTTTTAAACATAAGATATTTAATTTAAAATGTTATCATTATATTTTGGCGAATTAAAATATAGTAAACCCACAAATCTCGGAGTATATCTCCCTTGAACACCCATAATGGTGTAGCTGGTGGATCTGAACTTCAAACCATCTATATTTGAATTTATTTGAATCCATTTCCATAAAATCAATCTCTTATATTTAAAATGTTCATGGGAAAGTCAAGCTTCGGAACCGTTTGGATATTCTAAAACTTGCTTATGAAAAAGAGTTTCAAGCCTACTTGAATGAGGATTTTAAATCGTTCTATATCAACATCAGTTCATTGGAAATGATATGTGGAAATAAAGGAAATTTGACGATTCAAAAGTGCTGTAAAAGCCTACTTTAATATAGAATTTCTAAGTATTACTAGTATTGGTTGTAATAAAATACAGGTGGGTTTAGTATAAATGAATTATTAATACCTCTACGTATACACTGTCAAGCAATTGACGTTCAAAGCTCAGAAAATATTTGCATTAGATAATGTTACAAGAACTGCGTACTCGATTGCGGAGATAATAGCAAAAAAATTGAAGGTCATACGCCAGCATTTTTAAACCCCACTAATTCGGATAGACGTTACACTAAAACGGCCTCGTCACCAGATTTGTATATTAATTCACCTTTTTTTACAATACCTACTATTACATCATACTCTCCCTATATATGTATATGTTGTGCTTATTTTCAATTTAATAATATAAATCAATGGCTGTTAGTCTCCCTAAAACTCGGAGTCCAAGGAAGGTTTAAAAAAAAACCTTTTATTCGACTCAGTCACACTTAACTACCTACAACAATACATAATACAATAGACAAATATAACTAGATAAATTATAGATAAAATTTTATTCTAGTTAAATGTGACACCGACCTGGGAGCACCGCTCAGCTACTAATGTTGGACTTTAACCCAACGCTGGTTTTCAGCGGCGACCCTAAACATATCCCATGATAGATAAATATACTAGGAGTATATAAAGGAAATAAATACTTAAAATATAAGACAGAAACGTCAGTATCAGCCTTCGCTGTTGTATAAAATAATTACTTAAAATTAAAAGGGGATAGACGTGTGTATAAATAATGGTTATAAGATGAATATGGAAAGATGTTATATGTTTCATATGGAATAGGCGGATGAACTAAATATAATATGTATTAAGCAATGTAATTATATAATATATAATAAACTAAATATAATATAAGATTGCCTCGTTGATCTAGTGGTTAGCATGTTCGACTACAGACATGAAGTCCTGGGATCGAGTCCCGGGTCGGGCTAATTCAATAATCAATATTGAGTTCTCAATTAAAATATTCTCAATATTTGCCCGAAGTTGGGAAGTTGGCGGTGTCATCCACCCCCGTGCCTCGGAGAGCACGTTAAGCCGTCGGTCCTGCGCCTGATTTCCCTCCGCGAGTGTCGGATTCTTGTCACATCGGACTATAAGAGTGAAAGAATAGAGAGTGCACGTGTGTACTATTTCTGCCAATCCTCGGTGGAGCAGCGTGGTGGGTCTATGCTCTAAAAACCCTCGCTACTCGGAGTGAGGAGGCCTGTGCCCAGCAGTGGGACGTTAACGGGCTGCTACTTACTTTTTTTTAAATATGAACCCTACTGGAGTGGAAAAAGACAAGGAAGTAAGGGATGATAATTGCCTATGAAGTTTGGCGCTGCATGCTAAATAAGTGCCGCTTACACTTTATTTTAAATGATTTGGCCGAACTTGAACGCTAAACAGGAGTGAATAAGAAAAAAAATGCTTGGAATTTGTTAAAAACAACAATTTCGCTTTCCCTTAAAAAGTATTCCTGTCAAACGTTTAGGAATTCATTAAATTTAAAAACCTTCAGAAAACTTTTGTCGTGGGCTGGTACATAGGTTTAAGACCTTGCTCTGCTCAAGTCTTTGGCATAGACATTACTAAATAAATTAATTTAAGGTAATTGTACGCGTATCTATAAAAAACTCCCAGAAGACGTTATGGAGATGTCACTTTTAAAAGATTACTAAGACGATATAAAAGCGTGGGAGTGGGATTGCTCTAATCTAAATCTTATAAATTAATATTGTACTATAATAGACTACATGCCCATGGAAAAATTAACCAGTGAAACGAAGTAACGTTAAAAAAAAAGTTGCCGTACATAAATTTATGATCTTAAGCAGTAACTTGGAAAATCCTGAAATGTAGCTAAATGCTGTAAGTTCATAAATTTATGTACAGCAGCTTTTTTCATATAATGTTTTTAAATACTACCGTTTTACCGTACATTAAAAATGGTAAAAGAAATAAAATTATTAGGATAAAAAAATGATTTACTGGTGTACTCGCCTGTACCGCTCAGAAATGACGACAAAGCACTCAAAGTTATTTTATGATAAAGTAACAGTCTTCTAAGCAGTATTCACGTTGGTTGATTTCACTGGTTATTTTTTTCCATGGGCTTGTAGTCTATAATAATAATGATAAAAAAACATACACGACTGAGTTTGTTGTGGAATCTTCTTAGATTAGTGAGCGAAGTTACCCTTGTAACTCTAAATCGTATGACGTTCTTTAATATGATCATCAGGTGTAAATTCGAAGTAATGTGTGGACACTCTTACATTTAACTACTTAAAGAATAAAGAATTTTTGTATTTGAATTTGATATACTAAATCTTTAATTTACCTGCCAGGATTTGTCTCTGGGACCATGGTGTAATGGACCACAATTTTGTTGCTTGACTACCGATCGGCAAAGATGGCGCAACCTGCTTTATCGGGAACATCACAATGCTCAGCAGTGCGCGATGACCAGAGAAGAAAGAGGGTTTTCCCATATTCCCATCGAGTTACGTAATCGAAAAATACAATTAACACCAAAATATAGTTGAGAAATAAGATCCATTGGCTCACACTAAGAAAGCGTTTACCCATATTTCTACGTGGGTAACACTGAGGGAAACAGCTAGTTAATTTATAAAATCACATCCTGGGAAATAACCACGGACGCCAAAAAGCTGACCCTAGACAATATAGAAAATACGATTTCCCAAAGTCACCCAGTCTGTAATCGAATCCTAGATCGTAATATCACTTCATTAATATCCTCAAATAGAGGAATGGAATTTAAAGTATTTCTAACAGTTCAATGAAGTCCGGTTTCCATTTTATAACGATCGTTATCAATGTTTTTACACAAATGTCTGATAATGAATATTTTATGCTTAAGAAGAAACTGGCGCCTGATTTAAGCTATGAGTAGTTGAAAGTTTTTTCCAGTTTACGATGTATACATTATTGTACTTTTAGAGGACTAACTAGTTACTACTTTCTTCTTCTCGCTCGTATTCTTGAAGATCGTGTCCGTACTTTACTATCAGGTAGCTTCGGATATCATCTAGTGCTACAATCCTCATTCCAAACTGCAGTTCCAGTTATTCCAAGTGTATAGGGATCAAAACGGTATCAAAATATACCATACATTGTTTTGTTATATCTAAGGAATTCGACAGCGTTTTCTATAGAAGCATCGAAGTGGCATGTCTTTTTACCACCACTTTTAACAATTATCGCTTTATTTCAACCAATTAACACGAAACCTTAGGAAATTATATTTATGAACCTTCCTCAGGAACAACTGCATTTATTGGTTACTGTATAACTTTCGTCAATATCACCTTCCATCCCGTTTTCCTCAGCTTTCGTAATAGCGGCAATCAATAGAAGGCCAGTGATCGCTTTGATTTATTGACTTACTCTTGAAATCCATTTCAATTCTCATTATCCTGCTTTAAATGCAATGACGACCACCGTTTAATTTACTATAATTCCCCTATCAGCCGTATTTTGCATTTTGGCGCTGATTTTGTTTCCAAGACAACGAAACTTTAAAATGAGATCGTTATTCGTCAGCCAGCTGGTTAGACTATCGATAGGTAATCGCCAGCATCATTGCCAGTAATCATTAATTTCTATAAATTAACAAGTGGCCACACTAGCTGAGGATATTTTGAATGTACTTTGTGGAGAGTCTGGAGTTTACACGAATCTGCTCCAAAATCGACTCATGGTCCATGATATACGCAACATTGTTCTCCAGCACTGCATTTCAAATGCTTCAAATATTTTGCTTCTCTACTAACTATCTTATCAAAGGCCATTTATCATAGCTCTCTCTTATCCCTGTAATGTCATCCATGTAGTTCCCGATCCCTTGGGAATATAGGGAAATCTGTCAAAAACGGATCGAATTTTGTACATTTTAACACATATTAATATCCAGCTTTTTCGAAGTGCACTATAGCAGCGTACAGAAGAATTGTAATGGTTTTTTGCGGATTCACTTGTATCCTTTCGAATTGCATGGTAATATAGGAAAACCCGTTACGCACCGGATCGATTAGGTAATTTAAATCTTTCTTTAATCCTAAAACCGTGGCCAGGCGATTAGGAGGAATTCATTCCCAAACACTCGTAAAATAAAAAGCTTAGTCTGCTAATTATATTTTGGCGTGCCTCTAGATGAGATCGATATTTGATTTTGAACCTACAACCAAGAAGAAGTGTATAGCTTCTAAATGATAACGCACCAACGCATTCTCTCATGACAACCGGTAAGATATATCTACCAACCAAACAACTTGCTACATACCCGAAATTAATTCACAGTAATTATGCTTAAATATTTGATATTATAATCTACGTTGGTTAAGATTAAGAATTATTTATCTGTGGAGTAATATTCTCGATGGTGCGGGTGGGCGTCGAGAATGTGGATATTTCGGGCCATTATCACGCGCCCACGCCGCACTATTGGCAGAAAAATGTTACAAAAATACATCGTCGCAATTCACACTCCGTCTTACACGAAATCAACTGACATTGCTTCTATATCTGCTGAGGATGTTCTTGATCCGCATCAATGAAGCTTTCAACCAGTGTATTGAAAGGAGTACATAATACATACGGTATCCCTGCCTTACTATACATTGCTACTCGTTAGGGTTGCCTACTTCCAACAATACTGTTAAAACCATCTATTTATATTCGTTTTATTGTACATATTTGCAAACTTCTTATGATTGTCTACTATAATTGTTATAAATTCAATGAAAAGAAATGTTACTAAAACGCAAGGTCCTAATTCGCACTACACCTCACAACTGTTATCGATCATAATTGTTATTTGTGGATTTTATATCACTGAAACTTTCACATGCACTACATCCGATTTAACGCAGTCCGGAAATTCTCAAATTTAAGAAGTCATCGTGTTAACACGACGACTGTGATTGGTGGATTTAATTATTTTGAGTGGGGCGATTATTTTGACTGGGGCGTTTGGTCTAAGAGGGGTAGCACAGGGGAATGAAGCAATATTCGCCTAATGACAGTTGTTAGTTTGTATCAACGTTAGTATTGTGTTTTAATTCAAAGTATGAAATATAATAATGAAGAATATGAGAATAGTATTAATTAGCCTGCAAATTAGTGAGCGACTCTAAAACAACAAATTCATATTTCTTTGATTGGTATTGGTCTTACCAATACGGATATGTTTTTCTAGAAAAACATTTATGATATTTTAGCTATATTTATATAGGTTTTAGATTTAAACTCTTCCACTAATATTTGTTAAGATAAGCACTGAAGTATTACCCCCAAGAAGTACATCACCGTTTGATCGATCTAGACTATCATTTAGAATTGTACTTATCTAATTTAATTACTTTTCTTATTTTTGTTGTTCTTATATTCTGTATTAATACATCTTTTTTATTATGCATGCAATTTTCGTTATTATTACTACTTTTCTCTATTATCCTTTTTATGGCATTAGATTAGAAAGAAAGATTAGATACCACTATAAAAACGCTTTTCCCTTTGCTTTATATTGTTATTTTTGTAAATTTGTAGCACTGTAATGTACTTCTACTAACGACTTTTCTTCTACCAGAAGTTGGATGGTAGATAAAGCTTTATAGCTCGCAGATTACCGTTCCCAAGCAATTTGTTACTTTCATATTACATTCATCTATTACGCAATCCAAAATTTTCAAAATTGTAGTTACAGAAAAAACCAGAGCCCAGAATAGTCTATATTCTGTTGGATCATACTCACATTAGCCCTCTTTGAATAATGCCACTATGTTTCGAAATCAGCGATATGTTTTAATAGTAAAAACATATTTATACATATTGAAGACGTGTAAGCGTTAATGCACTCCTTTTATAGAACCAATAAGATTTCTACCTATATGCTTTTAAGCTACTACACCGGAAGATAAAATCGCAGTAATGGCCACCTTCGATACTTTTTCCCATATACCTCGAATTGTCTCTGAGTCTTATCTCCTGCTTATCGTCTTTACAGAGAGCCTGAGGCGTAATGGAAGATATGTGTTTCACATCGCCACGATCTCTACCCGTTTCCGGTGGTTGTTTACAGAAAAAAATAATATATTTATCTATATATAAACTTGTTGTCCGAAGCGGGCTTACGAACCGGCCGGCCGAGATACTTGAAAATCGTTACAACTTCCGTTCGGCTCTGAGTCTCGGAGCGGAGGCCCAGATAAAAAGATAAATAAATAAATAACATAAAGATCGATACGGCGGGACGGTGCTACCTGTTTTTTCACCGAGCTTAGAGTCAGAGGCAATTGAGCCGGTTGTGTCGCTTGGCCAACTTATTTCATAATTGATAAATAGCCGCAACATTGTCCACGTAAAATTTGATTCTAACGTTTTTTTAAAGAGACTTCTTTACGCATGCTTGACTTGGGGAATAACCTGGTGAATGCGTCACGACGTATCGACGATGGACGAGGCGAGCATTATAAATTAAAAAACTGCATGCGTACAAAGTACACGTGTCAGAAGTAAAACTTCTTTGACAAACTAATTTTTAAGTCTTGTTTACATGTATACAAATCTAAAACTTTAGATTGCCGAGACTTAGAAGGAGGGAAAAAAGATGATATATTCGAAATGTCATTGTCAATAAAGTTGTAAAATTTCCACTTGTTTTTGTCATTATTAGAAATTCCTAATTAAATTTTGTTTTTGAAATTTAGAAAAGAGAATTTATGAAATATTTATTTTATATTTTATGAAAAATAGTTTATCAGTTTATTAAATGACGAGTGGCACATTAAAATGCCATGTGTCATTTGTAAATATGAAAACTACATAATCTTAAAACAAACGAATAACGCGTTTCATCAGTAAAAATTTTTAAACGCCAAAAGGAGTTTCACTTCAAAAAATGTACAAAATCGGTCCAACCGTTTCGGAGAAGTTCAATGACATAAATATACACATAACTATTATATATATAGATATGTTTTCCTTTCCCACAAAAGTTTATTCCGCCTTTATAGATTTAGAAAAGGCCTATGATCGAGTGTTGAGGAATGAGCTGTGGTCAACGTTATCTACGTATGGGGTGAACGGTGATCTGATTCAAGCATTGAAGTCTCTATGAAGATTCTAATGCTTGTTTCAGATAAACGGGGCAGGTTTCCTGTCAAAAGAGGTGTTGGACAGGAATGTGTTGCGTCACCATGGCTGTTCAACCGGGGATATATTCGTGGATAACTGTTTGACAGATTTAAAAGAAAGTATGTATGGGTTAAGAATGAATGAATTACTCATCAAATGTTTACTCTACGCTGATGATCAAGTAACACTTGCGTCATCTGCTAATGAGCTACAGGAGATGGTAAATATTATGAATGAAACTTTGAAAGGGAAAGGAATGAAAGTGAACATAAACAAAACGAAAGTAATGCTTTTTGAAAGTGATGAATCTATGATGAATGGCAATATTTTGATAGATGGGGAACAAGTGGAAGAGGTGAAAGAATTTGTATACTTGGGATCTAAATTTACAAAAGATGGAACATGTGAAAGTGATATCGAAAGGAGAGTGAATGCAGGGAATATGGTAAATGGTGCTCTGCATGCTTTTATGAATAGCCAGATGGTGTCTCAAAGGGCTAGACTGGCAGTGCATGCTGGAGTGTTGGTGCCAACACTTATGTATGGTAGTGAAAGTTGGGTATGGCAGAAGAATCACAAAAGTAAAATAAATGCGGTAGAGATGAGAGCGTTGAGAAGCATGAGTGGATTAAAACTGAGTGACAGAGTAAGAAATAGTGTGATAAGAGAACGTTGTGGTATAAAAGAAGACGTAGTGACTAAAATTGAGAAAGGCATGCTTAGATGGTTTGGGCATGTAGAGAGAATGAACGAAAGGAGACTGACAAACAGGATTTATGAGTCAAGAGCGAATGCGAAAGTTGGAAGTGGAACACCAATGCGAACTTTCCTGGACCAAATCCAAGACATTTTAAATAAGGACCAGGTCAAGAGTACTTCAAACCGACGCACTTGTATGAAAGGTTTAATGAGAATGTAAGAAGCGAAGGAGATATGCAAGGATCGTGACAAGTGGAAAGACGTTATCGATATATGTATGTTTTCCTTCTGTCGTGTCTTCTAAATCACACTCACATTTGAAGTAAAACTTCTTGATGCACGCTTGACTTGGGGAGTAAGTTGGTGAATGCGTTGCGAAGTACCATTCTTTCAATTTGTGGTTTAGAATTTGAAGTAAAATATATTTACGCACGCTTTTCTTTGACTTGAGAAGCAAGCTGAGGAATGTCTGTCGAGAGCGATACGAAAAGTGTGATCAGTAGAGGCTAACGGGTATAGCACAATTATTTTTGAATAAAGCTTCTTGAGGCACTTTTAACTTGGGAAGTAAGGTGGTGTATGCGTTACGAGAGTGTTTCTTTTTGACGATTCAAATGTATTCTAAAAGCTTACTTGTTTAAAGAATTTCGAATCAAAAGAAAAATATTTAGTATTAATTTTACAAAATCCACAACTCTAAATAATAGATAGTATAATCATCTATGTACGTGCGTGTTTGTCTGTGTTTATGTGTGTGCCTGTAAATATGGGCGTGTGTGGATGTGTGTATGATTGTTTAAAGTTTATTTCATCAACTGTGTGTGTGTGTGAAATTCATTAATGCATGAATATATTGTATTAATTTTCTTATAATGTTACGCGTGATAATTGTTACGGGTGGCAATGCCATATTTTCGTCCCGTGCGTATACTATTTTCCATCAGATCGGGAACGAAATTTCGATAAAAATGTATAAAATGATATGAAATAAAACTAGATATTCAATCATTTGCGTGTTGTTTAACTCATTTATTTATAAAAAAATTTAAACACAAACTATATCTTAGCCAAATATGAATTTATATATGCAATCAAAAACGCAATGAATCTACAAAACTAATAATATTTTAAATTAAACTAAAATTCTAATAAACCGTAACAAGAATATATTATATTATTTACATACGTATATATAAACACGCGCATACACTCACGTGCGCACACATGCACACACACATATATACATTATTTGTTAATAAATTTATGTACATTTTATATATATTGTTTAATTAGTATGTCTTATAGAGATATAACGATATAGTGTCTGTACTTCTTTGCACCTCCCGCTTCTGCTTACTTCTCTCATCAAAGGTTGCCTGTAAGAGATCGCTATAGCGATAAGGCCGCCTTTGCGCACTTCGCTATCCTTAACATTGTTTATTTCTAAAAGTAACTTGTAATGTATTTGTGTGCAATAAAGTATAAATAAATAAATAATTAAGTCATTGTCACCGTCCAATATCTAAACAAGTGCAGTAGCATAATCAAATCAACCATAAACATTTCATAAATGTTTTTGCGGAAATCAAACACTTTTTATAATCACTCTGTTTATCTCAGATAAACTATAAACTAACAAAGATATCTGTCCACAGGAGCAAACTAAACATGGGCAGCGAAATGTTTCCGGTCATTAGGTCCAGTTGATCAATGACTTCATGTACCTTTAAAAGAGATTATCATTCATTACTTGCAACTTATACTGGCTGTGCTTTAAATCTTACCAAGAGCCTTTCCTATTTTCCAATGGCGGCACCTAAAACAACAATTTATTGCCTCTCTAGCTTTAAAAATTAAGTACAGGGGTATTTTATACTGGTTATTATCACGCACTATACGGATTATTACGTACTATCGAATGAGATGCAATAAACGTCGTTAGATATTATAATGCGTTCGTCTCGAATGACACACGGGTAACAAATTAATGACGCCATAAATACCACATTTGCATTTAAAAGCATTAAACTTTAATAAACTGATCGCATGGAGTGTTTAAAAGATACAGGACTGGTTGGTTTTTAAGTAAAACTTTTTTCTTTGGGGATTAAGCTGGTCAATGCTTTGGGAACTAAGCTGGTGGAATTAACTACAAAGATGTCGCTGAGTAAATTTAAATCTTTCATTAAAAGAAAGCTAATTGAGAAATCATTCTATAATTTGAAGGAATCCTTAGACGACAAAAGGGCGTGGGAGTGAATGAATGAATAAATTTAAAAAATATATATACTGTAATGATGAAAGAAAATAAACGTACACCCAACTGAGTTTGTTGTGGCCTCTTTTCAGGTCAGGGCGCGAAGGAACCCTCGTAACTTTAGATTGTAAGTCGTTCTCTATTGTTATCATCAGTCATTCATTTGAATAATATACGGAAAAAGCCCTATATTTGACTATTCAAAAGTGCTGTAATAGGGAGTAAAGATATTTTGACTGTATCACCACTTACCATCAGGTGAGATCTTACTCAAGCGCTAAACTGTCAGCAATAATAAAAAAATACATTGACAATGCACGAAGAGAGCGTTACGAAAATTGTGATCAGACGAGGCAAGCGAACGTTTGTTTAAATCGAATCTCTATTCAAGTGGTAGTAACCTTTTAGATAATCGTAAAATTATATTATATTATTATGTCAAAAGAAAATCATCAAATCATTAAATAATTGTCAAATGATATAGGTATAATATATTACACATAGAAATTTTACTCGATACTAAGAAGCGCCTTAAAAGTTACGAGGGTTTCTATACACCGAGAAGAACCCACAACAAACGCAATAAAATACCCTATATCATTTTTGAGATAACACATTACTGATGTAAAAAAGCGATTTAGATTTCAAACTTTTATTTTTGAAACCTGCACCTTTGTCCAGATATGCCAAAGATATATTTATTTGTCATGTATGTTATATCTTATATATAAAAAATGAATTGCTGTTCGCCGATCTCGCTAAAAGTCGTGAACTGCTGGACCGACTTAGCTAGTTTTGTTATTAAATTATTTGTGGTAGCCTAGGTTTAAGGGGGAGTAAAAATTAAAAAAAAATGCCTACATTATAGTAAAAACAACAATTTCGCTTAACTACAAATATTTTATGTTCGTCCCGTTGTTTAGAAATCTATTAAATTTAAAAGTCGTTCGGAAATCAAAGTTAAAAGTGAAAGTTTTTCTTTCATTTCTTTTTTGAATGACAAACGTTTAATGTTCGGCCCGTCGTTTAGAAATCAATCTTTTTGATATTTGACATTGACAACCAATAAATTCTGATCGCAACTAAAATATTTTACGGACATTGGCAGAAATCTAGGCGTAAAGGTCGCGTTTTTTTATCAAGAATTTTTGTTCTAATTAAGTCTTGACCACATTTTTTACTAAAGTTGAAATATTCTGCAATTAGCATTCTGCTTTTTGAAGAGAAACTTCTTTAGGCGCTTTAGTAAAATTATTACGAATGAAACGCGTGACGCGTTACGTAAATGTGCAGCGTTTTAATGCTAATTTCTTTAAAGATTAGGTAGTTTTAATATTTACAAATAACATATGGCATTTTAATTTGCCACTCGTCATTTAATAATGTATTATACTATTTTTCATAAAATAAAATATTTCATAAATTCTCTCTCGAAATTATAAATTCCAAAAAAAAATATTATTTAATAGTTTCTAATATTGACAAAAAAAACACGTAGAATTTTTATTTACACAATTATTCCTAACATATCTTCCTATTTCCCTCCCTCTAAGTCTCGGCAATCTAAAGTTTAAGATTTGTATAAATAAAAACAAGACTTAAAAATTAGTTTGCCAAAGAAGTTTCACTTCTGGCATATGTACGTTGTACGTGCGCACTTTTTTTATTGATTGTGAAAAAGTGTGTGTGTACTTATGTACACGCGTTAGAAGTTATACTTCTTTGGCGTAACAAGATAAAAAGCTTTTCAAAAAATTTATTTATCGCCTTGTTCTACGTTTGTAGAAATAATAAACGTACTGAATAATTAACTTGCATTGGCTATAAATGTCATATAATAAAATAATTATAAAATAGTAGCAAAATTAAAATGTTGGCTATAGCTAACTTCAGGGTGTTGATTTTTTTATTGACGGTGTGTGTGTGGTATAAATTTACTCTCAACATTTTTACCTGACGCGCCAAAAGAAGTATAACTTCAATATGCATCGATTACGTCTCGTGTATCTATGCATCATCTAATCGGACGTGGTATATATTTAAGTTAATTGTAAACGGTAATAGACGATATTAGATTGATAGAAGACGTCGACGAGAGATCGGCAGCAATTTCACGAACGGTGCGCCATGATAATTAAGTGTTCGTATGCGATGGTGTGTGCGTAGGCCCGGGCGGGGGAGGCGCGCGGTGCGGGCGGGGGGAAGGCATATCAAGTCTGGTAACTATGCGGCGTAACTCCGGTAGCAGTGCAACAGGTCTGAGGCAGGGAAGCGCGGGCGCAGGCGCGGGACGGTAGGAAATCCTTTGCACACGCACGCACACATACGTGCCGCCCCAGTGTGCGCCATCCGGTTCCAAGCATGGAATAAACTATCCGTTATTACGATACAGATACTATATCGAGTAACGTAAATAACTGAAATTTCAAATTAGTTATTCAGCTGTTATTATGGATATAAATAAAAGTATTTACGGTTTGCAGTAAGCTTTGTGATTTTAAATTCTTTTTGCATGTTCCACCACCGCCTTTGATGGCGAATCCATTTTCGTTTTACCCTACACTATACTATAATATCACTTTGCATGCTTAGATTTTAAATGCAATTTCAAACGGTCGAACATTCGAACGAGTTGTTTGAAAGACAATAAGTATTGTTAAGCATAAGCATTGACTGTTGCACTAACTGTCCCTAAATGAATGTGCAAAGTGATATTATAGTGTACTAATTGAATTCAAAGTAGAAATAGGGTAAAATAAAAATATTAAATTGGAATTGACTTATTACAGGGTCGACTGCATCATTAATGTAGTGTTTAGTATGTTCGGCCAGAAATACGAAGATACACTATCAAAAACGCAACAAATCTGCGAAACTTCATAAAAAATATTAAAGAAAATAAGTTATGATGAAACGTAAGAAGAATTAAGTGAAGAAGAAATACTTACAACTTTTGACGACCCAGCATAACAAATAGCCCAATATTTTGATATATAAAACAAGCGCGCATGCGTCGAATACTTGTAGCACTAACTTATGTACTTACTTCGGGCCTCGATGCGTAATATACTATTTGAACTAGTAAATTTTCTACTGATTATGGAAAGAATAACTTTTCAGTTATAAATATCTTATTAGTTATAAATAACGTTATTGTATTTATAATAACGTCTGAGTTACAGTTATTGACAACAAGCAATAACTAGCTTAGTGTGCGCCATCCGGTTCCTTACGCTAGTGAGCGCCGTGTACGTACACACCGCGCCTGTATTGGTGTCTATCGAGTCGATCGATCAATGAGCTCGACATCGACTCGGACTGTTGCCTGCATGCAACTCATTGATTAACGCTATGAACGTGGAATTGTTTATTCATTCATGATGAATATTTTTATTTCAAATAAACGTTTTTGTTGTCCGCTACCTACAGGCTGACCTTCTCGAAACAGAGTTGCAATATTGTATACACGACAACATTAAATGGTCTCGCTTCTATACATACAGTACATATGGATATTGTGGTCGTCAGGTCAATGTTTTTCTATTCACTTTTGTATTTCCCTTTGTAAAATCCGTATGGCATGAAATTAGACGTCATATTTTTACCAATTATTAACATTAATATTATTTAAAACACCACTGAGCGCTCTGCCAAGGTCACGTGAGTGGAAAAGACACACAAGAGATATCAATTTTGAACTTCCCTTTTTTTCTTGTCGCTAAAACAGCATGGCGGTGAAGCAGCTAGTTTATTATCTACAACAATATAAATACAAATAATTATAACTACAACATAACTATTATTAAATCAGGAAACATACTTATCTAATCAAAATTACATTTAATTTGAGCTTTATTCTATTATATTTAATATATTTACACAAGAATTCAAAATTATTAACATATTACACATTATTTATATTTTTATGCTCTGATGACAAGTCATAGGTTGTCCTATTTATTTCCCGCTAAAAACTGAACGCACCCTTGACGTCCTATCTATTATCTATGGCTTCTAGATATTGTCTTTTATTTTAGTCATTTATACTTTCTAATCTATGGCCGGTTATTACAAAAGGTTTGTTCCTATGATATTAATGTTAATTATATTGAGTTCCCGATTCTTTTGCATTGAAATATCACTGTTAACGAGGAATTTTCATATCATTATAACTGAGAATTGATTTTTTTGTAAATTACTAACTAAACGACCTTGAAGGTAAGTGGTGAAACAGTTTAAGATAAAAGCGTTCAGCTCGCATGAGGTAACTTACCACATGATTTCTACACAGCATCGTATCAGAACGTATTTTTATGTTTGTCATAGGTTTTTCCTCCTAAAGTAGTACCCTCGGCTGAAATATTTTACTAGACTCAGATAAATTAGACATTTCCATTCTTGCTTGTGTAACACTTACATTATTGCACCAACGATGTCGTCTATATTATAAGGAAGATGCCTGTAATAATGATAATTACAATGCAATCCCGACACTTTTACATCAAAATACCACTGTTATAGAGAATTTTAAAACCTTTGCAACTGAAACTCGATTTTTTGCGATGTTTACCTTTATAATTGGGACTTTATAGCTTAAGAGCCCGAATAAGTGAGACGATATATTGAGTCTTGCCAAAATATTGCATGTAAAAAAAATATTTCGACCTCTAAATATTAGACAACTGCAATTGAACACCTACCAATTTGGGAAACTGTTTAAATGAATCCTCTTTAAAAATTACGGGATCCTTCAGATCACACTTACCTAGGTTATATGTTTTATAAGTAAGTAACTACGTAATAGGGAGTTGTTTTGCAACACTGCTCCCTTATACCCTAAAATTACTCTTGGAATATGCAGTTGTCCTCATGATATTTCCCTTCACCGAAAAGCAGCATTAACAATGTACAATAAACCGTCACGGCTCTCCATGACAGGAATCATAACAACGTAATATTATGTTGACGTATGGTTATTAACAGTTTGCGGATTACGGTAATAACGTGGGAAATCAATTGTTTACCACGTTTGTATTGACAGACATGTAATCATGTGATTTTTCTAGAATATCACATAATTTTACGACCTTATACGCAATTGTTAATGTTAAATTGTTCGTATTTAATGCATTGACACAATATTTATGCTACTGTAATAAAAATTTTCCACTTTTTTATTGGTGACCGGTTAACACTTGACTGTAAAGGTAATACCAGCCCTCCTCACTTATATGCGAAAGAGTTTTTTAGAGCATAGACCCACCACGCTGCTCCACTGCGGATTGGCAGGCATATAGTACACAAATGCACTCTCTATTCCTTCACTCTCATAGTCTTAGACGGCAATCCGACAGGACCGGTAACAGACTTTGCGCAAGACAGGAAAAACTTAATATCGATTTATGAATTGACCCGACCCGGGACTCGAACCCAAGACCTTATGTCTGTAGTCGAACATACTAACCACTAGACTAATGAGACAGTCCACTCTAAGCTGGAATAGCGCTAATCTGGTAAGAGGCAATTTACTCCTTATGGTTTCTACACAACTTCGTACAAAAAGACGATCTGTCTTCTGGTTTATTTTTAATATGTTAGCGCTTAACTGTGATCACACCAGATGTAAGTGAAGTTACAAGATAGAAGCGCGCTAAGGATGGTAAATAGCCGCTGTCGAAGCCTCCCACCAGTCCAGACTCACACACTTAAGAAAATGAAATTTCCTAAATTCGTCCAGCCGAGGATCGAACGCGGTACCTCAGATATTAAAGGGAGTACATGTACCACTGCGCCAGCGAGGCCGTCGTCATTTATGCGAATGAGGTTCAGAAAATATCGATTATCGTCTATATTTTCCTTTTTATAACGTACTACGCGTTGTTAGAAAAAATATTTCCTTATTTCAGGTATAATATAATTTGGAAACTGTTTATCTTAATCGTTACATTACGCTTATTTTATGTCAAATTTGTTTATTTGAACGTCATTCCAGATTCAGTTAACTTACAAAGCATGTCGGGCCTTAGATAGTATCTACATAGTATAAAATATAGTCGCTTTCGCTGTTTTTTAGCTTATGTCCTTTAAATTATAAAACGGATTTTAATGCAGTAATGTATAGAGTGATTCAAAGAGAAGGGAAAATAATAACTAATAAACTCGAGAAAATACTTTTAGAAAATTGATACTACATTTTATAATATTGTAACACATATTTTTGTTCTATCGTCAATAGTTTCCGCAGCGCACGCGATGACAGATTTTTTGTGACCAATTTTTTCACACTTTGGCTTACATTAATGCACTTTTATTAAGGATACCTATTTTTTTTTTGTTGAGAAAGTAGTAGTAGTAAAGTAGTAGTACCCTATGTCGTACAGAAACACAAATGTTTCCTGTATATAATATTAGTTTTAAAAAAGGTCGATAAAAATTCCGCGATAGTATATTTATCTCTAAAAGATAGCGCACTATATCTTTTACATATATAAAAATGTGTTATTTACCTATCTATTTTATACAATACAGTATTATTCATTAAAATCGATATCTTAGAAGATATCAAAGATTTAATAAGCATCAAATAGACTTTAAGACCCACATTTTAGTTTATCATAAAATTTCACTAGTCTTGAATAAAATGCCTATTGATATTTGTAAAATTAATTAATTTGTGTAAAATATAACTTTTCTGATTTTTTTTGTTTCAGATTTATGTCGGTCTCCGAGTAAAATGTAGGTAAGTGATCCAGCAGAAGACATTTTGACACTCTTTTATCGATGCAATACATAAGTGATTCTACGATATTACGTATACTAAAGTTTCCTGAAAGATTTTCTTAATTCTGAGTCAGTATATATTACAAATATCCGAAATATACTGCATATAAACTACTAGCTGACCCAGCAGACGTTGTTTTGCCTTATAGTAACCATTATCGCTATTAAAAAATAGGGGTTGGTGGTAGAAAGGTGAAAATTTAGGGGCAGATCACCCTTAACATTTAGGGGGATGAAAAATAGATGTTGTCGATTCTCCACCGTAGCCGAAATGCACGCGAAGATTCACGAAAATCGATTTTGAGTTTTCTATTAAAATTTTCTAAATATTTGTCTGAAGTTGGCGGTGTGATCCACCCCCGTGCCTCGGAGAGCACGTTAAGCCGTCGGTCTTGCGCCTGATCTCTCTCCTTTTGTGTCGGATTCCCGTCAGATCGGACTATGAGAGTGACAGAGTGGAGGGTGCACTTATATACTATGCCTGCCAATCTGCAGTGAAGTAGCGTGGTGGGTTTATGCTCTAAAAACCATCTCTCCTATGAGTGAGGAGGCCTGTGCCCAGCAGTGGGACGTTAATGGGCTGCTACTTACTTACAGCTAACTTATACTTACTATTAAAAAAAGATACAATACTATAGAATAATTAATTATATATATGTCGGAGAATAAGAGAGATGGAAGCATAAAGCATAGGGGCGTATGGTTCTTCGTCGACATCGTCATTAGTGGCATCCATAATTCCATCCATAACTGTGGGCTTTGGTGGGTAATGTTGGTTCAATCAAACACTTTATTAATTAACTCAGATTATGATGTTCAATCACTTAATGTACAACACAATTTAAACAAACTCATTAATTATAATAGCAAGGAACGCGACAGTTTCATTAGTCGACCGTTCTGGCGGACCGTCACCCGAGAACTGGAGATACGCGCATTGTCGAATCGCGAAATGGTTATATAATCATTGCTTAAGCAGAATGACTCGTAATATTTTAATATGTCTCGTATTTAACATTGCATTGGGTTTTAAATAGAAAATGATTAATGTGAGCATTGTTAACTTTACTAAAAAGGTATTCCTGGAAACCTATACGCTTATTCAATCGAAGATTGCCTCACAATACGTGATTGGAATAACAGATTGCAATTATTGATTAATCTATATGTAACGAGTGTTAATTTTGTTTGAAACATTCTTAAAGAGGGAATATATGAAACTAACATCATCTAAAAAACTTTTAAAGCTTATTTGCGTGAGCTTTCTATATATACCGCTGTAGATTTTTTCTTGCATTGCCAGGATTGAAAATTTAAAAAGCACTAGAACTTTCGTAATAATATATTAAAATGAAATTGTGTATACTAAAATTTTTTGTATTACAATTTTACGTTTTTTATAATCAAAGCACTGGTTTCGCAAATTTAATCTTATATCCTTATACATTAAAAATAAAATTAATTCTTACTTTTAACACGGAATAAGACAATATTTCAAACTTCAATTGTGCTATTAAAAACTCTTTTGGTTAAGGATATAAATTCCAATTTCATCGCGTCAAATAGCGTTCATGTAATGTCATATTGATACCGACTGAGTTTATTGTGGCCTCTTCTAGAGACAGAACTCTTTGTAACTTTAGATTATAAGGAATTCTTTTATATTTGCAATTAATGTGTGAGAAAAACCGTATTTGGTGATTTAAAAATGTTGAATAAAGAATTTTTGAATTTGCATTTTCTATTTTAATAAATAATTAAAAATCTAGAACAATTACATCGCTAAAGTAGCAATTTCTTCTAGGCATCTATTACCAGATAGTAGTTAACTACATTAGTAGCAAGAAAATTTATAGCTTGCAATATTCTTTATTCTTGTAATATTTATATTTAATATATAATTTATACCACCAAAAAGTTTATTGCGCTTTTATAGACTTAGAAAAGGCCTATGATCGAGTGGTGAGGAATGAATTGTGGTCAACGTTATCTACGTATGGGGTGAGAGGTAATCTGATTCAATCATAGAAGTCTCTCTGTGAGGGTTCTAGTGCTTGTGTCAGAATAAACGGGGCGTACACGGAGTGGTTTCCTGTCGAAAGAGGTGTTCGACAGGAATGTTTTGCATCATCATGGCTGTTCAACCTATTTATGGATAACCGTTTGACAGATTTAAAAGAAAGTATGTATGGGTTAAGAATGATTGAATAACTCGTCAAACGTTTACTCTACGCTGATGATCAAGTAATACTTGCGTCACCGGCGAATGAGCTACAGGAGATGGTAAATATTATGAATGAAGCTTTGAAAGGGAAAGGAATGAAAGTGAATGTAATCAAAACGAAAGTTATGCTTTTTGAAAGAGATGAATCTATGATGAATGGCTATATTTTGATAGATGGGGAACAAGTGGAAGAATTTGTATACTTGGGGTCTAAATTTATAATAGATGGAACATGTGAAAATGATATTGAAAGGAGAGTGAATGCAGGGAATATGGTAAATAGTACTCTGCACGCCTTTATGAATAGATGGTGACTCAAAGGCCCAGACTGGCTGTGCATACAGGAGTGTTGGTGCCAACACTTATGTATGGTAATGAAAGTTGGGTATGGCAGAAGAATCACAAAAAAATAATAAATGCGGTAGAGATGAGAGCGTTGAGAAGTATTGAAGCTGAGTGACAAAGTAAGAATAGTGTAATAAGAGAACGTTGTGGTATAAAAGAAGATCTAGTGACTAAAACCGGGTCGCCGCTGAAAACCAGCGTTGGGTTGATGATACTCAAAAACAGCTGAGCGGTGTTCCTATTTTCGGCATCACAATTTTCTGTAATAATTACTGGCATGACACATATAACATACACTGTGGTTAGAAACGTAGTTTGTGTTTGAATGTGCAGAGAAGTGTGAATGTGGAAAAAAAGGTCTTTTATTTTATTTATTTAAAATTGAGAAAAGTATGCTTAGATGGTTTGGGCACGTAGAGAGATGTAATGAAAGTAGACTGACAAAAAGAGATTTATGAGTCAAGAGTGAATGCGAAAGTTGGAAGGGGAAGACCAAGGCGAACGTTCCTGAACCAAATCCAGGACATTTTAAATAAGGGCCAGGTCAAGAGTACTCTAAATCGACGAACTTGTATGAAAGGTTTAATGAGAATGAAAGAAACGCAGGAGATATGCAAGGATCGTGGCAAGTGGAAGTACGTGGCCTCTGCCTACCCCTATGGGAATGAGGCGTGATGCTACGTTCGTATGAATTTGAATTTGTCTGTAAGTGAGATTATTACACCATTAGGTGAGATTGTAACACCATCGATCGTATGTGGCAACACTCTGGTGACGGTAGGTGCAAGTGTGGGCTCGGAATGTGCGTGTCCGCGTGTCGCAGGCGGTGCGTGGGCGGCGGTTCGCCCACGGCGCCGCACCTAGCCGTCGAGCCGCCGACGGGCCATACGCACTACAGTACGCTATACGTACTTTTTACGAAATGCCCTTAATAGTGTGGTTGGGGGACTAAAAGATTTCTTTTTTTCCTGACATAATCAGAGGTGAAATATTAAAGTGAAACTTCTTTAGTTGCATGAAGGTAATTTTTTTACGGATGAAATGGGTCACGAAAATGTACAGCGTTTTTATGATAATTCATTTGAAGATTAGATAGTTTTAATATTTGCAAATAACATGTGGCATTTTTAATTTGCCACTCGTCATTTAATATACTATTTTTCATAAAATATAAAATGGAAATCTTTTATAAATACTCATTTCTAGCAAAACACGTTGCATTTTTATTTACAATTCGTCATTTGAGATTTCAATTAATTATTTGTATTAATTTTCGATACTTTTAATAGTTTAAAGACAATTAAATTCCTAACATGTCTTTTTCCCTCTCTCTAAGTCTCAGAAACCTAAAGTTTTACATTTGTATAAATATAAACAAGACTTAATTAATTAACTATTTTACCAAAGAAGTCACTTCTGACGTGTGTACATTGTACGCACGGACTTTATTTTTTTTATATGATATCAACTTATAAATCAATAGTTGTCAGCTGCACTCAGTGCAAAACATGTCTCATAGTAACGATTCGTCTGGGTTGAGTGAACAAGCCAGAGCGCAGAATAACCGATAGAGAGGCGCGATCGGCCTAAGCGTTTGGCTTGTGAGCATCTATCTTGCGTAGCTATTATTGTAAGATTTTTTTTGTTATCACGTATAATTATCTTGAGTAAACAGACTACATTTTTCTTGCATTGCATACCCAAGGGACACTAACGAAACGACATGGAGGGCTGTTGCCTCGTTTTGTGTGCCTGTAATTTTACAGATGGAGGCAAGTTCAAGGGCGAAAGAGGCAGCAGCTCCGTCCGATGAGATTAAGGAGCTGCAGGCATATGAACGCCCACCTGTTCCAGCTTACTTGAACCTTATGTTGGAAGCATTTGGGGAGCAGTCTGAGTCGAATGCGTAGGTGAACTTCGGGTCCTATTAGATGAATGGTTCTGGGTTTTAGTGGGTATTCTGATTTCAGTAAACAACAGCAATTCACCTTCGCAAAATAGTCATGCAGCTATACAATGAAATGATTATCATCTTTAAAGAAAATAAATGTAGCCTTTTATAACATGTAGTGCGTCGGTGTCCTTATATGATAAATCGCTAATCACTTCTCCATACAAAGCATGTTGCCACCCGTTCTATGATTATCTACAGATATACCTTCAATATTTATATGTATTACTTGAGATACATATATGTTACATTTTGTATTACTAAGTTACTATAAAAGTCAAATTTCATTCGTAAGAAACTGTATTTGCCATCAAAAATATGTATATTTTTTATTGCTGACTGGTTAGCGCTTGACTGTGATCTGCGGTGATGGTAAGTGATGATACAGTCTGCGATGGAAGCGCGCTAATTTGGTAAAACGCAATTTACGGAACTAAAATCTTTGTTAAACGGTACGTCTTTGCTGGTAGGATGGCAAGTAGCCACAGCCGAAGCCTTGCAGTCCACATTCTGACGAATTAAAAAATGCAATTTCCTATATTCGTCCTACCGGTGACAGAACCTATGCTAGTAAAGCAAGTATTCGTAAGCACTTGATGTGAATATAGTTTTGAGTAATAACAGGCTTATTTTATAATACTTTTACATATCAAAAGTAATTAGTTAGGTAATATGTTGTACAGCTACCCTTAAGAGGTAAATTATCTTTTATCACGTCAACACGCTACCATTTAAGACTGTGTCATCACATATTATCAGTGGAGAATATTTAACTAGTAATCTATCGTCAATAAATTACAAGTGTG
Organism: Elymnias hypermnestra; assembly: GCA_015832385.1. Taxonomy (NCBI): domain Eukaryota; kingdom Metazoa; phylum Arthropoda; class Insecta; order Lepidoptera; family Nymphalidae; genus Elymnias; species Elymnias hypermnestra. The sequence goes on from JACTOM010000054.1 coordinate 3,436,250, forward strand.
TGCGTACAAAGTACACATGTCAGAAGTGAAACTTCTTGGGCAAACTAATTTTTAAGTCTTGTGTTACACGCCCTTGGATCCAGCTTTAGCAGCAAAGTGCGATAGTTATTATTTTATATTGACGGACAAATGGCAGACGGTATGCAGAGTGCCAAAGAGGATTTATGCTGTGTCCAGTGGTCGGCGCGTTGGTACTGGCAAGCAAGGCTGGAATTACGTTCCGTATTGAAAATTAGAAGAAAGTGATTTATGTTTGAATTACGACTTCGATTGAATGGCTGTAAAACTGTTACTAACTAAGAAAAATCTGATAAAGAAGGAATAAATAATTGTATCGAGACGAGTATGGCTTTGCTTTTACACTTGTTTATATTTACACAAAACTAAAATTTTTGATTTCCACCACTTAGAGGGAGGGAAAAAGGAAGATACATTAGGACTTTCATGAATTTAATTGTCATTAAAATATTAATTAATACAAATAATTTATTGAAATCCCAAATGACGAATTGTAAATAAAAATGCCACGTGTATTTTGTCAATATTAGAAATGATTCATTAATCAGTTTACATTTTATGAAAAATAGTATATTAAATGACGAATGTCAAATTAAAATGCCAGGTGTTATTTGTAAATATTAACACCACCTTCAGACGAATGAGCATTAAAAACGCTGCACATATTCGTGACGCTAATCACGCGTTTCATCCGTAAACATTTTGGAAGAAACATATTTGGTAACCTTAAAATTGTTATAGCGAGGTATCCTTAAATGATACACATATGCTGTCATATACTTTTTTTTTAGTACTTTTAAACTGCAACAATTTTGTTATACATAATTTTGGTGAAACTTTAACCATTTATGCAACGTACTCAGTGGAAACTCGGAAACGGAAAAAAATTCGATGTTGAAACATCCATAAATGGTGCACCGCTTCTGTTAGTCTTAGCATGATGATGTATAGCTTATAGTGTTCTTCAATAAACGAGCTATCTAACATTGAAAGAATTTCTGAAATAGGACAACTGGTTACTGAGATTAGCGCGTTCATGCAAACAAAGTAACTCTTAAGCTTGGAATATTTGAACAAGATACATAATAACTGCACAATTTTCAAATATTAAAATAAACAAGTAGTACCATCCGCAGTGGAGCATAATAAATTTCAATCGTGTTTCGTGATAACTTGTGTGAACATTATACATCCTGGACGTACACGTCACTAGCTTGGAATTTTCTAATCACATCGAAATAAGATTTTGTCGTGGGTATTTTTGTTAGAGAAAGGAGAGCGTTCAAATGTACGTCAATCAATTTGATATAGAAATTACCTTTAAATATGTGTAAGCAAGTTATGAAAGTTTTCTCACAGGCGGACCCTGTTTTTAAAATATGATTAGCTATTACCCGCGGTCAGTGGCGTAGCTATACCATCTGGGACCCGTGGCAAAGTCTTTTATTCATTTATTCTTTCTTTATTGCACACATAGTATGAGTGATTACAATGGCTACAAAAATTATTAAAGGTATAGAATATAGTGCGCAAAGGCGGTCTTATCGCTTATAGCTATCTCTCACAGACAACCTCTGGTAAAGGAAAATAGACAGAAACGGGAGGTGCAAATAAAGATAAAGATTCATATATGTCTTTCGTATTATAATACACTACTTAAACGATACGTAACAAAAATATATGCATATATACATAAATTATATATACTAAGCGAACTTGCACAATTTATATACTAGGTATCATTAGTAAATGGTACCCTGCGCGCCTTTGTAAATAGCCAGATGGTGTCTCAAAGGGCCAGACTGGCTGTGCATGCAGGAGTGTTGGTGCCAACACTTATGTATGGTAATGAAAGTTGGGTATGGCAGAAGAATCACATAAGTAAAATAAATGCGACAGAGATGAGAGCGTTGAGAAGTATGAGTGGATTAAAACTGAGTGACAGTGTAAGAAATAGTGGAGTGATAAGAGAACGTTGTGGTATAAGACGACGTAGAGACTAAAATCGAGAAAGGTATGCTTAGATGGTTTGGGCATGTAGAGAGAATGAATGAAAGGAGACTGACAAAAAGGATTTATGAGTCAAGAGTGAATGCGAAAGTTGGAAGGTGAAAACCAAGGCGAAAGTTCCTGGACCAAATCCAGGACATTTTAAATAGGGGCCAGGTCAAGAGTACTCTAAACCGACGAACTTGTATGAAAGGTTTAATGATAATGAAAAAAGCGAAGGAGATGTACAAGGATCGTGGCAAGTGGAAGGACGTTGTCACTGCCTACCCCTATGGTAATGAGGCTTGATGCTATGTATGTATGTATCATTAAATAGGTAAAATTCCCTTAAGCGATGTTTGAAAAAAAGAAGTATCTCCGACTGGCGTATACGTAGTGGAAGAGAGTTCAACAGCCCAATCTTATTCAGAAGTTCTTGGGTCAAATCTGGGTAACAAGAACTTGCATAATCCATCATTTAATGGGGCAACCTACCGCAAAAATAGCTACGTACATATTTTAATTTTAATAGTACCACTTAACTAGTTATCCAACACTAGTAACAATTTTATTTTCATGAGCATGGGTTTATACATTTACATTAATTCACACTCACCAGCCTATATATGTCTCACTGCTGGGCCATAGGCCTCTCTTCTGTATGAATGAGCTATACTCTCCACGGAAGCCTTCATCTTCACATTCATCTTCCTCTTACCTCCGAACTTCCCTATACAGAAACTCTGGAGTTCGATACAATATTTTCTTACGATTTAGATTTTTAATATCGTTATATATTTTGAATGGATTGTCCGTCTGTAATAAAAGATTAATACAGAGGTATAAACAATATGGTTTGACGATTATTGTCGGCACTTTAAAATAACTTTTAAAATGTTAGAAAGTAGTTATAGTGGCATTACTACAGTAGTTGGACATATGGTATCGTGGACTTTTTTGTAAATATTAATAGGTTCTATAATATTGTAGAACATTATATTGTGTTATATTCAACAGTTTTCGCAGTGCACGCGATATCAGATTTTTGTTTTCACAGCTTGGGTTACATGAATACATTTTTTAATATACCCTATTTTTTTTTGAAAACGTAATATAACCTATGTTACTCAGTGAAAATGCAGCTTTCTAATGGTGAAAAAAAATCGGTTCAATAGCTTTTGTGCAAAAAAGTTACAAACATACATACATACATATCAAAACAGAAATGTTTCCTCTATATTATTAGTTTAGATAAGTTTTCACTTTTATCGGTAGTCCCTATGACTTCATTTTTTATTTAATCTTATAATCTATATATAAGACATATCCAGGTATCTATTGGCTCATCGCGATATCTCTGGAGCCATGAGGCGTAAAGACTTGAAATTTGGTAGGAATATTTCTTTTGCCGAGTAGAGGTCAGCTAAGCACGGATTTTACGAAATTTCACCCGCTAGGGCGGTTGCGGGGGTGTTGATCTAGAGTGTGAAAAAGGACTATAAGCTCTTTGTAGTAATACACAGCAAATAGTTCATTGAAGTATTTATACGTATGTTTCTTATTTGTAAAACAATTTGCTAAAATTAATGAAAATGCTACCCAAGAAACATTCCATGCAGACGAGATCGCGGGTATCTATTGACTCATCACGATATCTCTGGAACTTTAAGGCGTAGAGACTTGAAATTTGGTAGGAATATTCCTTTTGCCGAGTAGAGGTCAGCTAAGAACGGATTTCACGAAAGTCCACCCGCAAGGGGGGTTGTGGGGATGTTATACGTAAGTTTCTTATTTGTAAATCAATTTGCCTAAATTAATGAAAATGCTACCCAAAAACATTCTACGCAGACGAAGTCGCGGCGTGAGCTGGTTTCTTATAATTTAACTCATTCTAATCTAGTGATAGCGAGCGTGAAGTGCGGACGAGCGGCCTCACGGAAGGTCGACAGTCGACCGCGCCCGCACCGCACCTCTCCTTTACCCGCTACGTGGAATTTATGTAATTGCCTTCAATTAAAACGAGAATTTCATCCAGCGCATGTTCCATCTCCATGTGACATTAGTGCATTTAGATTTACTTCATAAAATAGTTAGATACATAGTGTTTAAACGCATTGATCACGTGTTTATTCGCTACCTACTACACACATCCGCCGCTCTATAACCACATGGGCATGGAAGGTCACCGTCGATGAGTGCGCGCCATGAATGGAGTGAGTCGTGCGCGACAACGTCCATTCAACGAGGTCCTTCATTCTAGCTTTTGTCTTACGTAACGATCATAACACATATGTTTTAGTACATTAAAATATTACTATAACCTTGTAATTATTAAACACACGATAAAAACTATGTTTTTGTAGTAAATAATTAGAAATAAGACTGCTATAAGAGTGCGAGAGAGTATTCAACGTGTCTTTGCCTATTTTTCTCTATTATTATATTATAATAAAATGTGTTAACATTTTATTATTTTTATAATCTATTATTAATACACAATTACAATTATATATTTTTGTAAACATTATTAGTTTATTATAATAGAAAATACTTAGTGTTATTAACCTAGCCTTGATGAACTTTACATTTCAGTCGTGTGATCATAACCAAGTCTTTTCGAACTTCTATATATTATAGTCAAAATCAAAATAAGTAAGTAGGTTCAAAAAGCAGGAAACTCAACGGTTACTCCCTTTAATTTGGTTTTTGTAGGTTACAATGTGTTTAACTTTCATATGCAACTGGAATCAAGTCCAAACATCTTTGTCGCTTATTGTAATAGGTCATTTTTAAAATATTTCTTAAAACTATGTTGAGGCAAATTGTTATACTAGGTATATACTACCTTGTATGTACTAGTTGACCCGGCAAACTTCGATCCGTCTCAGAATCAATAATTAATAAAAATGAATGACAATTGCAGAATGTTTCAACTTTACTAAAATTCGTGATAAAAACTTAACCGGAATAAAAAGGATTCGCAATAAAAGACGCCCAAGTCCATAAGATATTATAGCTGCGACGAGAGGTTGTCAATGTCAAATGTCAAAAACAAATGAAAAAATCCTTAGTATTCCTTTATATTTCATTTGATTTCTGAACGACGGGAGGTACATCAAACGTTTGACATTAAATAAAACTTAAATTTTAAATTTGATATGATTTCTCAACTTTTAAATTTAATTGATTTCTAAACGACCAGACGAGCATGAAATGATTGACAGTTAGTTTCTAAGGGAAAGCGAAATTATTGTTTTTATAATATATCAAGTATTTTTTTCACATTTACTCACCTTTTAAACCTTCTCTGGACTTTCACAAATAATTCAAAACCAAAATTAGCCAAATTAGTCCAGCAGTTTTAGAGTTTTAACAAGATTTATTTAGATACAACAAAATACTTAATGTTTACATCACATGATTTTATTTCAGTTTCTATATTATGTTGCATTCATCGAATAATTTAAAGGATTCCTTAGACGTTTAAAAAACTTGAGTGCTCTAACATAAATAAAATACATTATATTCTAATAATGATGATAAAGAAATGGATACCCAAATGAATTTGCTGTAAATAAATTAATACAAAGGAAGGGATACTTTTCAGAACGCAAATGGACCATTGTAACTTTTGAATTTGAGTCTGTGTGTGTTTATATAAAACTGCTGTAAAAATTACCTTGTTTATTAACGAAATTTTGATCTTTTCCATAATATATCCGCGTCATTGATGCAATATTTCCGCGCAATAACCGAAATTCGTTAGGGAAACAATATTTATGACTTAACTGTCTGTTTCGACATGAACATAATTTAATTTTTTCAGTGTTATTTCCTGTACAATATTTTGCGTATCGTGTGTTAATTTGTCATGTTAGCACACATGTTTACATGCCGAATGTCGCAAAAAAACATTGAGTATCCGCGAAACCGGCGCGACGCCCGGTACGTGTTTTTATTTATTTCTTAGAACTTGTGTTCGCAGAATTTCCGCGCCTCGGATAATGAACGCTTCATAATTTTATCGTTGGATCAATACTACGTAATTTGTTTACTTGGATAGTTTATACAGACTATACGTTTCCTTTATCTGTGTAACATCCGGCACAATGAGTGTTACGCGTCTTTATTAGAGCTGTAGCAAACCGTATGTATTTTGTACTGAATACCGGTTACGGTCAGCCTGGCAACCCTCAGTGGACGTGGACCACTCAACGTGGTGCTCTAGAAACCCTTTCCATTATAAGTGAGGAGGCCTGTGCCCAGCATGGTGGAAGTCCTTACGGCAACTTACCAGTGCAGGGTTGCCGGAAGGGCTGGAAGCGATGAGTGTCTTGATTTTGACGAGATCCGGAGGGTTAGGGCCCATGCCAACAGGGTTCTAATCCAAATGTGGAAGGAGGATCTCGAGTCCCCAATTGCGGGTGTGAACACGGTGGAGGCGATTCGTCCTCGTCTAGAACAATGGCTATTTAGGCAGTACGGATCGCGTTCTTTCAGACTGGTGCAGGTGCTGACCGGACATGGATATTTCGGTAAGTACTTGAACCAGATAGTGCGGCATGAAGAATCACCTGTCTGCCATCAATGTCGTGCATCCGTCGATACGACGGATCACACTGTGGCAGAATGTCCAGCATGGGAACTGCAACGTCATCCTCTGGTGTCGCTGATTGGAGAGGATCTCTCATTGCCAAGTATAATCGACTCAATGCTTGGCCGTGAGGTAGGATGGAATACAGTTGCCTTCTTTTGTAAATGTGTCATCTCGTTGAAGGAGGCAATGGAGAGCGAAAGGGAAAGTGCTGCTGATACCCCGCCCCTGCGATGGCGGAGGCCGGGTGGTAGAAGGCGTCTTTTTGAATGCCTTTTGCCTCCTCCTTAAACTACTCTTCGCCGGTTGCAACCGGAAGTCTCAGAGCGAATGCGTAACGGAGCCTCTGACACTTCCAATTCCGGTTGATGAGGGTGTCGCTGAGTTTTAGTGGGTACTCTAGCTAAGATATCGAGTCCCACACTCCCTGCCCTCGTGGTAGGGGTGTGTAAAAGCATTTCCCAGCGAAAAAAAGGCCTGTGCCCAGCAGTGGGACGTTATTCGGCTGCTACTTATCTTTAACAGGTACGTCTTCTAGCATAATGTTATATGCGAATATATAAATGTCTAGAAAAAAATCTATATTACATTATATAAAAAATCCACTTGAAGGGATATTATAATGAATATCATTTTATATAACAAAAAATACTAGTGGAGGCATAGTGATCGAAATTCGACCATAATTAATTCAAATTATAAGTTTGTACATTATTAAAGTTATATTGTCAAAGACTACACAAATATATAACACTAGTGGTCCGGTACGTGCTTCGCAATATCGTATAAAGTTCAAAAAAGTAAAAATAAAGTTCGTAAGTGTGAAAAAAAGTTTCAATTTGACAACAAAGTCCCCATTAACAAAATGATTCGCCATTTATTAAATTCATTTGTTACAAAAAATGTGATAAATGAAGAGCCGCAACGAACCATCTACTAAATAGTCCGAACAAATCCTAAATATTTGGTTTGGATAGGCAAGCCCGTTCTTGATTTATAAATTTACAATGAAGCGGCAAAAAGTGGTATTGATTTTTATATATATAAGAAGATTATAACTCCAGCCGATTTATCAAAGATTATATTCATTAAAAGCTGTTGCGATATTCTATTTATATAAAAATGAGTCCCTATTACCCTATGTCACGGCATATAGCTGGATAATTTTTTCGTAGTTTTGCTTGATATACTCAGAAGAAAATAAACAATACAAATTAACGTAAAGCATCACAAATTTTAAGAAAATTTAACCACTCCAGTAACTTTTCAAATGTAACCTCCGTAGTGCTTTTGACAGTATAATCTTTTTTAAAGTAACCTTATGGCGTGTGACATAATTCCCAGCGATTGACAAATACGCACATGTACTCTAGATGGGTGTAATGTGTTTTTATTGATTAAATGTATTTCATTTACATATTTTTTAAAAAATACTAGCATTGAGTACTCTTTCTCTATATAAACTATAAATGTGCGAAATTTCATACTTCTCAGTCCGCGCAATTTTCTTAAAAACATGTATAAAGTTTCTGCTTCACTTATAAATGTATAAATTTGCTAATAACCAACAATAATAAATGTGCCACTCTATATACCTAGTGTTTTCTAGAAAGGAAATCCATCTAAATTTCAATTCAAATCTTTTTGAATTCAACTAGGCTTTACATACATACACGCCTCATTCCCATAGGGGTAGGCAGAGACCACGTTCTTCCATTTGCATATCTCCTTCGCTTCTTTCATTCTTATTAAACGTTTCATACAAGTTCGTTAGTTTAGAATACTCATGACCAGGCCCCTATTTAAAATGTCCTAGATTTAGTCCAGGAACGTTCGCCTTGGTCTTCCCCTTCCAACTTTCCCATTCACTCTTGACTCATAAATTCTTTTTGTCAGTCTCCTTTCATTCATTCTCTCTACGTACCCAAACCATCTGGGCATACCTTTCTCAACTTTAGTCACTACATCTTATTTTATTCCACGACGTTCTCTTATCATACATTCATTCAATCCACTCATACTTCTCAACGCTTTCATCTTTACCGAATTTATTTTACTTTTACCCTTCTTTTGCCATACACAACTTTCACTACGATATACAACTTTTGGCACCAATACCTCTCCATGCACAGCCAGTCTGGCCCTTTGAGATACCATCTAGCTATTCATAAAGGCGAGCACCATTTACCATATTCCCTGCATTCACTCTCCTTTCAATATCACTTTCGCATGTTTTTAAGTAGGCTTTTACGGTACTTTATGTACTAGGCACGATCAAAGCCTCCCAGAGATTCACACTTAGACAAATTTGAACTCGAGAATCGAGTCCAGGACCTCTGCTGGTGCAACAATTTCTTCAGCAGGCCTTATATAGGAACTCAACATTATTAAACCTAAGCAGTAACATAACGATAGTAACGAGTAATGATTGGTATAGTAACGAATGCATACGAGTACGGTTATCGTTACTTTAACACAACTGGTCTTTTTAGTGCTGTAGTTATCACACGGGTTTCGGCACACACTGTGATAGTAAATTTAAAATAAACAGCCCTCTTATGAACCGCTTATCGGTCTTGTGCTCGCGAAAGATAATTTGGTGTTCAAAACAATACTATTTATCACTGTTAAGTAAGTGGTCTTGTTTCGTAATACTCTGTGGATATTTATATTACACTGGTTAATTATATTAAAAAAAAAGTCATACGAATAATATCGATAACTGAGCTTGACTCCAGAAGGAAGTTCATAGATAACATCATATTTTGAGAAAACATTCGCCTGATAATTAAGCGCCACAAAATGACTGACTATAACTGTTTCATTTTTTTGTATTATATACAAATTTATTAGATTTCAAAAGCCATGATTGTTTAGTGCCAAAACGCGTGGATTCTCGTTGAAATTTTGGGTTCGAACACTTGGCAGGCACCGCTTGGTTTCTCTTTATAAATATAAACTTAGGTGTATGATTGTTCTTTCCAATCTTATTGTGTGATGAAAGAAAACATGATGATGAAACCTGCATGTGGGGTGTTTTTAGCGATGGCCCAATCAGCGATGGAGCAGTGTTGTGGGTCTAGGCTTTAAAAACCCTTTCTCTTATGTCTGTTCCTGGTAGTGGGACGTTAATGGCGACTTACCTTTTTCTTATATAAATATAAGAATTCTATTAATATATTTTTTATATTTATTTCTTATGTTCCCTGCGGTGTCCCCATGTAGTTTCCGGGTAGTTTTTATGATCCCGTGATGATTAACTACTTTGATTGTGTAATCTCACCTGGTAGTGAGTGATACAGTCTAAGATGGAATGACACTCACTTTTGTAAGAATTAAATTAAATTACTCAACCAAAAAATCTTCATTATTAGGCCTAAGGTTAATTTTATGATTATCCGCAAGAAACCACCTTTACTGGTAAAAAGTTTACTTTTCTTATATAAAAGACAATAAATGTTCAAAACCTTTTAGGTACAAAACCAAAATTTTTATGGCAAATATCTAAGTTATCAAAATTTTGTACTTTAAAGTCAAATTTTGTGTTGTCCCATGTTATATTTTTTTATTGCAGATAGGATAGCGCTTGACTATAATCACATCTGATAGCAATTGATGATACAGTCTAAGATGAAAGTGCGTTAATCCGGTAAGAGGCAATCCTCTTATAGTTTTGCACATCATCCTACCGGAACACAAATGTTCTTGTTTTAGGGACATGTTTTTGGTGGTAGGGTGATAACTAACCTCTGCCTAATGCTCCCACCAATTCAGACTCAGACCAGCAAAGCGAATACACGCACCGTCCATATTAAGTTCGTTAACAGGTATGCGCACTATCTTTAATTGTAACATCCATTATCAGGTAAAGAAAGAAAGAATGAAAAAATACTTCATTGCAAAGGTGGCCTTGCTGCTTAGAGCAATTTCTACCAACGGAAAGATGAGTGGTTATGCTGCGTAAATATACAGTTACGTAAATTAATATGTTACAATTAAACAGAATTTAAAACAATATATACTAGCTGACCCAGCAAACGTTGTTTTGCCATATAATAACTATTATCGCAATTATAAAACGGGGGTTGGTGACAGATAAGTGAAAATTTTGGGTTATATGTATTTTTTAATTTCACACCATAAACACATAAAATTTTGTCAACAAATCATTTAGGAGTTAATCATGTTGAACATTTAGAGGGATGAAAAATATTTGTTGTCCGACTCTCTACAGTAGCCGATATGCATGGTAAGATTCACGAAAATCAATCGAGCCGTTACGGAGAAGGTTAACTTCTAATACCGCGACACAAGTGTTATATATATTAGATTAACTTAATAAAAAACTAAACACTTAATAATATAATAATAACAATTTTATTCAGAGCAACATTGGACTCAAATTGTTAGTTTACAAACTTATAACTATGTTAAGTGCAAATAAATATAATATATAAAATTTCCCTGTCACAATGTTAATTACCGTACTCCTCTGAAACGGCTTTACCGATTTGTACCAAATTTTATATGCGTATTCAGTAGGTCTGAGGATCGGCTACTATCTATTTTCACCCCTCCCCCCCTAAGTGATAAGGGTTGTTCACCCTTAAATTATTTATTTTAATTTTTGGTCAAAATTTTGTTTTTATTTTTTTGTGATTTGCCTCTTTCTATCACAAACCCCCATTTTTTAATAGCGATAATAGTAATTATATGTCAAAACAACGTTTGCTGGGTCAGCTAATTATAATATAGAAATGAAATGAAATTTATCAAAATCAAATGAAATTAAACAAAATTGAATCACCTTAAATAAATTTAAAATCACATGAAACGTATAAACAAATTTATGACTTAGAAACTATTTTTTTCTCCAAATGAGCCCCTATAGGATGATGTGTGAATGACAAGTAATAATTTTTTAGACGATATTTAAATATTGGAAGAGATTTGGAATTCCGAATTTAGGTTAGATTACAGAGTTAAATTCTCAGCAATAAATGAAAAAGTGGCAGTAGGTACATAAAGCGGTCGATACTCGATAGGATCACTTTAGTTGCGCGGGCGCAAGCGAGGCGGATGGAAAGTGCGGCGGAGGCGAAGGCTTCCGCTTGCGACCGCGCCGCCTCCAGAATAACAAACGAAACCTGATTTCTATCGAACCCACGTTTATGTCCACTTTACAATCACAACAATTTTTTGTGAGGTCGTGAACAGAGCTTCTGTTTTGTGCTTATTTATTCTGTTATACTATCCAACTATCTATAATTTAGGAGCTCGTGACTCTCGAGAGGGAAATTTAAAGAGATAGCAACTCTCACGGTAGCTAAGTCGAATATATCAGATTAATTGCTTCAATAACGATCAACTTAGGCTTGGATAATAATAATATCAGTAAATAACAAAAAGTTAAAAATAAAGTAAAATAATAATGAAATTACAATAAATTAAGTTGAGTGTCACTTTCTATTGCAATTTAAGTAAGCAGGAATCCAGTGCTTGTATATGGGAATTGACTTTGTTTTTAGAGTTTTGTAGGTGACTCCAGAAGGACGCTATACTTTTCCTAATGACCCCGAAAAAGTCCGGAACCCCTACTTTAGCGAACATGCCTGATCCATAAGTGTTTATGTATGTTTATACTAACTGAACCCGCGACTTCTTCTGCGTGGAATGTTTTTTGGGTAGCAATTTCATTAATTTAGGCAAATTGTTTTATAAATTAGAACCATAACCTTTACTCGGCAAAAAGAATATTCCTACTAAGCTTCAAGTCCCTACACCTTATGGTTAGAGATATCGTGATGAGTCAATAGTTAACACCCTCGCAACCCCCTTGCGGGTATACGAGTATAGTGTAATGTTTGGGACTACGTAAAATTCGTTCTTAGCTGACCTCTAATCGGCAAAAGGAATATTCCTATCAAATTTCAAGTCTCTACGCCTTATGGTTCCAGAGATATCGTGATGAGTCGATAGTTAACATCCCCGCAACCCTTCTTGCGGGTGGAGTTCCGTAAAATCTGTTCTTAACTGACCTCTACTTGGCAAAAAGAATATTCCTACCAAATTTCATGTCTCTACGCCTTAGGGTTCCAGAAATATCGTGATGAGTACATACATACCTCGATATCTCTTAAATACAGATGTATATCTTTACATACTTCTGTCTGAGAGTGATCGCTATATATCGATAAGACAATTGGGCAATTGCACATTCAATTTAGTTTATACAAATACAATAAAAAATTAAAAGTGCGTACGTGCAAAGCACACATGTTAGAAGTGAGACTTCTTTGTCAAACAAATTTTAAAGTCTTGTTTATATTTATACAAATCTAAAACAGATGGAGGGAAAAAGGAAGATATGTTAGGAACTTAATGATATTAATTGTGATTAAAATATTAAGTGTCGAAAATTAATAACAAATAATTTATTGCAATCGCGAATGACGAATTATAAATAAAAGTGTCACGCGTGTTTTGTTAATATTAGAAATTATCAATTAAATTTTGTTTTAGAATTTAAAATTTAGAAAAGAGAATTTATGATATTGTTATGTCATATTTTATGAAAAATATTAAATTGTTAAATGACGAATGACAAATTAAAATGACACATATTATTAAAACTACCTAACCTTCAAATTAATTTGCATAAAAACGCTACATATCTTCGTGAAGCTAAAGACGCGTTAGAATGAAAGAGAAAGAAAGAAGTTTCACTTCAAAAAATACTTTAAATTAATACAAAAAAATATATATTTTGAAAATGTAATTATTTTTGGGTTAAGGCGGCTTTATCACTATAAGTAAAGTCTTCCAGGCAACCTGTTTTCTGAAAAAGCTCAATCATAGGAAATAATTTAATCATTGGTGTATGTATAAGATATAGTACTTTCTTTCCATTCGTGGTGTTCAATACACGGAGAGTACGGTAAGCCGTCGGTCCTGCGCCTGATCTCTCTCCGGCCGTATGGAATTTCCGTCATATCGGTCTATGAGAGTGAAGGTATAGATAGTGCACTTGTGTACTATGCTTGCCAATCCGCAGTGGAGCAGCGTGGTAGGTTTATGCTCTAACAATCCTCCCTCCTATATGTGAGGAGGCCTGTACCCAGCAGTGGGTCGTTAATGGGCTGCTACTTACTTTTTTTTACTACCTCTTACTTTTTACCGGACACGTTAATGTTGGAACTCAAATTTTCTGTCGCTATGTTAAATAAACAATTCTTCTGTAACTGTGCATGTGACTGAACTCTTAATCGGATGGACCGATTGTGATAAGCTTTTGTTATATGTTAAGGTAGATTCAAAAACGTTTAGTTTATTAAATAGATTCGATAAATACGCAGGTGACAAGCTGGAAGCAGCTAGTTTTGTGTACAGATATAATCTGTAAAATGGGTTCAACACGATTTTATTTTAGGGCATTTTAGTGGAAGGAAATTTCAAAAGCTTTGACTCTTTCAAAAGCTCGTTTTTCGTCTCGCAATTCTTTTAATTTGGACCTACAATTGTTGTATAAATAACCGGTTTTTATTCGTTTTTATTAATCATAGCAAAAAATTAGTTCAAAATTAATGCTTTTTCTTTAGAAAACTTTTGAAAAATGGTTAGCTATTGCACAAATCATATGAGGGTTAAAAGTACGGTAACTAGTAACTCCTTTCACCTCCTAAAGGAATGCGGCCAAATTACCAATAATATATATAATACATTAAATACATTAATGGACAATTTTCTGGATGATATTATTTTATGAAAGTGATAAATATTGTAATTTCACTATACTTCATAGCATTTTATATTAAATAAACCACGTAACACAAAAATTATTACGTGTCTATTTTCAGAAACATAAAATATGAGGATACAACTTCCTGGAATTGCTCTCGTATTTAGAAGATAATTGAATTGTTCTTGGAGGACTTATGGAGACCTTATAACAGGAAAATGCTCTTCAATTGAACTTTCATTGTGCGCTTTCCTTAATGTTTCCTTAAGCATTCCATGAAGAAGCCTTTTGTAGCTTCAATTGGAAGTCAGCGGTGTCGTTTTCACTTGCTATACCTATTTAGGCCACCCATTGTTCCTGGCGGGCGTCACATTTCATATCGGGTTTGTATTCATAAACTCATTGTTAGTATTGTAAATTGATAAACAAAGGGTTATCTGTAATTTTGTGATGAATAAAAACTGTCATGTCAACTGATTTCTAAATATTATAACGTCAGATTCAGAAATTACAATCATAATTCACTAACTATTGCACCATTATGGAAGCCATCTCTTTTAAATATAATTTTTTTAATACAAATATCCAGATGTAATTATTTAACGTAGAAATATGAAAAGTCCTTTCTTAGTGAGAGTCAACATCGAGAAATGAATATGAATGCTGCATAGCTTTGCAAATCTCTCATTAAGTGACCGTTTTTGGCTGATTCACTCTGATTCCATAGGAATATCAGAATTCGTTCTTAGTTAGGAATTAGTAAGCAGGGTTTCCAATCAATGGAATAATTTGTGAGATAACGAATCGATGGGAGAGTTGGATTTGGAGATAAATCCAAGAAATCAATGATTAGTAATATCCATCCAGTCTCTCTTGAGTTATAAACTATTAACTTATTTTATAATATGTAAAGATATATAGATTAGGAAAGTTGGTGAAATGCTTAAAGTTCATCGTTGTATACTTCGGTGCAGGAAAACTACACTAACAGTATTCTTGGAGCAATAGAGGAGTAGTCTGAGAACCTGCAGAAGAGCAGCTTGGTGGGTTTATGCTTAAAAACCTTTTCTCTTTTGAGAGAGGAGGCGTGTGCACAGCAGTAAGACGTTAATAGATTGCTACCTAAATCTAAACCTTAAACAAATTTGTCAAATAATTTCTGTTAAAAAACGATTGTGCTTTAGACCACGCGATTAAAATAATATACGAGTATATAATTTTTTATTAAATTTGTGATTTTCGCGACCATTCGACAAGATCAGACTTTTCGTTACTCTCTCGTTACGCTTGCTCCCCAATTCCAAAAAGACTACCGACATAAGCGAAAACTTATAAAAATACAGAAGACATTCTGTACATTTGGATGTTGATTCTAATTATATCATTATCTCTATTCAATCACATATTTTGAAGTATTTTTATAAACAATTTGAAACAAACATATATAATAGTTTATAATAAATTACATAGATATTTCTATAAAAAAAATGGTAAGTACCAGCCAATTAACGTACCGATGCTGGGCACAGGCCTCCTCACTCATAGGAGGGAGGGTTTTTAAAGCATAGACCCACCACGCTGTTCCACTGCGGATTGGCAAGCATAGTACACAAGTGCACTCTCTATACCTTCACTCTCATAGTCCGATTGTGACGGGAATCCGACACTTAACGGGCTCTCCGAGGCACGGGTGTGGATCACACCGCCAACTTCCCAACTTCGGGCAAATATTGAGAAAATCTTGATATAAACCTCAATATAGATATTTGAATTGGTCCAACTCGAACCCAAGACCTCATGTCGGTAGTTGAACATGCTAACCACTAGACCAATGAGGCAGTTTCTAAGATATTTCTATACCGATACCAAATTAATAATAAAAATTGTTACGAAAACATAAAAATCAAATCATTTTACAAAAGATATATACAGATCCCATACGATTTTCCTCTACCAAAAAGTGCTCAACGTTTTTAAAAAAGAAGAAGTTTTCAATCTAAAAAAATAGTATAATTATAGAAATTCCAAAACAAGAACAATCTATAAGATTACTTGATTTAAAGTCCGTTGAAGTATCCCTCAAATTTAAATTAAACAATGACCAAAGTCGGCAGCTATTTCAGATAATCCAATATTTGATTGCGCAATACACAATGGGCCATTGGAAATTAGGCAATCTGCCATTACATCGCTGATTAATTCAAAAGAGAATTTTAATATTAACCTATTAATGAATGTCAAAGGTTCCTGATGATAATCTAATGCAATACTAAGTTTAACTTGTCGTTTCTCTACGGGCTGGCTGGTGACCTATCTAAACTAATATTATAAAGAGATAACATTTATATTTTTGTATGTCTACGAGTATTAAGAATTTCTCAATATTTGCCCGAAGTTGGGAAATTGGGAAGTTGTACAGATATGAGGTCCTGGGTTCGATTCCCGGGTCGGGCCAATTCGAAATCGATATTGAGTTTTCTATTAAGATTTCCTCAATATTTGCCCGAAGTTGGGAAAATTTGGCGGTGTGATCCACCCCCGTACCTCGGAGAGCACGTGCCGTCACGTCGAATTATGAGAGTGAAGAAACAGAAAGTACACTTATGTACTATGCCTGCCAATCCACAGTGGAGTAGCGTGGTGGGTCTATGCTCTAAAAACCCTCTCTCATATAAGTCAGGAGGCCTGTGGCCAGCAGTGACACGTTAATGGGCTGCTACTTACTTACTTTACATTTAATTAGAAATTGCTTTGTAATATCATCGCTTCTTATAAAGTTTCATAGAGACCTTACTCCTGGAATTTGTAGTTATTTGAATAAATATGCACTATTTTCATCTTCAATTTTTGTTTAACTACGCAAAAATTGTAAACTATTAAATTGTTTTCACCAGGTTTTGAGTCAAGCGGATGTTCGACCGTTAAAGTTACAAAAAACATACCGATCCGGATGCAGTTCTTTAAAAAAACCGGGGGCATTAGCACACATGTCGATTCCAATGTTCCGGTCGAAAGACCCTTCGATCATTAATAATACTAGCTGTTCCCGTAGTTCTGCTTCAAAGGTTCACATTAATGGTCTCTGAATAAAGATAATTAAAGTAAATGTTATAAACACGGACTATTTTATACGAGGATTAATAAATTTGAAAGTTTTCTCGTACATCTTATGGATCACTGAAAAAGTAACGCCAAATAAAACACAAATACAAAATTGGTTACACATTAAATTACATGTCCATTATTTTGTTTTTTATTTCATAAACTTATTATAAATTAGAAACCGCTTTCTATTGCTTTCGATTACTCAAAAGCTCACGACAATTTTTGGCTCTGCTCATTATCATATATTTATATACTCGTATAATGTAGTATTAGATTCTATATATATCATTGCATATAGCAAGGTTCTCTAAGACTACCAAATATTTCTCGTCAAGATTCTTCACCTTCACACGTTGTTTAAATTATTTCCGTTTATAAATGGAGATATAATAAAAGTATATACGCCTCTAGATATTATTCAATCTGATATAGATTTAGCATAATTAGCTTCAAGTATTGCTTAATTGGTCTGCCTCATTGGTCTAGCGGTTAGCATGTTCGACCACAGACATGAGGTCCCGGCTTCGAGTCCCGGGTCGGGCCAATTCAAAATCAATATTTAGTTTTCTATTAAGAATTTCTCAATATTTGCCCAAAGTTGGGAAGTTGGCGGTATGTTCCACCCCCGTGCCTCGGAGAGCACGTTAAGCCGGTCCTGTGCCTGATCTCTCTCCGGTCGTTTCGGATTCCCGTCACATCGGACTATGAGAGTGAAGGAATAGAGAGTACACTTGTGTACTATATACCTGCCAATCCGCAGTGGAGCAGCGTGGTGGGTCTATGCTCTAAAAACCCTCGCTCCTCGGAGTGAGGAGGCCTGTGCCCAGCAGTGGGACGTTAATGGGCTGCAACTTACTTACTTACTAATTGTTTAATTCATGCCTTATCCCTGTTTATTTTGTATTTCCCTTAACGTAGCATTACTGTCTCTATTTCTGACACACACTAAAATTTCTTTTGATTAACAAATGCCAATTTGGTGGTAGTTTGAGGATTATCTAGTATTAGTAGTTTATCTAGTATTAAATAAATTGGCCAAGAATACTTTCTTACCTGGAAAATGGATGTCTTCGTACATTTTTGTTTAAAAGTTATTCTAAAATTTAAAAATGAGATGTTATGTATTAATTCACAAACCGACACTTCCAGGTATTAATAGAAGCGTGAATGGATATTGTTTGGAGTTAGTCTCAGTACAAAAAAGCTATCTCTACCTGAGGTTGCTTTTTATACGTTAACCGCACAATAATGGCTTGCCCGTTAAATTTTCATTTCATTTCTCTAGACATGTCTTGAATGAAATGACATCATTGCAATATAGAATCATCGTTGGAGCGCTACATAAATTTGCATCTGCTATAGCCGCTTTACCACACGCTTAACCACATTACAAAAAACGGAGATACTAATTTTTCGTGTGTATAATAAAAAAAAAATTCAAATTGTAAGTAATTTAATATCTATTTTAAATATTTATGTTGTTATTCACTTACAAGGCTTAGGGTTTTCATTGATTTAGAATGGGGTTGTCTGTAGTAAATAGGATAAACAAAACACTATTTAATGATTAATTTTAGTGTATTTTATTTAATAATTAGTTGGTCAAGAAATCATTCTACATAGTGTAAAAGCATTAAGATTCTTAAATGATAGTAGTAGTTTTGATTTCGGTGTAGTACCTAGTAGTACGATGACAGCCGTCCCGTGTAGCAGCGTTATCGCTCGTCCTTGACACAGAGACGCCGCGTGCACAACGTGCCTTATTGTCGCTGCAACTTTGCGGAAATTATAGCCATATAGGTACCACCGATAAGGAGCCACTTCTGGTTTCGCAAATCTTTCATGGCTACGGAGAGTGAACGAGTGTCTTCATTTTTTTCACCCTATTCGGAGTGTCTTTAGCCTAAACGGCGAGTAGGACTGGCTCTTGGGGAGCTTTGCCACTTTTCGAGCCCTTAAAAGGGCAAACGACTCAATTTGGAGCAACGTTGACAATAAAACACATAACGGATATTGAGGAGTAGTTTTGAACTGATCCCCGGGAGTGTGACGTTAGAAATCGGGAACTTCGAGTCGCTGTACAAGGTTTGTATTCGTATATTGTTTGTCATCGTTGTCGTTAAGGACGTATTTAGGCCGTCTCTTCTACAGCCGATGTGTCGGAGGCTTGCAGACGGTTGGGCCGCAGGACGAAAGCCGGCTCTCGCCGGCCGGAAACCTAATTCCCGGATGCGGCCGCGCGGGGATCACGCCGGAAGCTCGATAAACGAGCACATCCGCCGCCGTCGCCCGCGCCGCAAAATTTGGCACCGCTCGCGGGCCGCTTCCGGCCCCCGCCCCCCGCCGGCCCCGTTCGCCTGCGAAAATAGCGGCCGACCGCTTCGTGTACGCGGTTCATTCAGTATGGCCGCCTTCCATTCATAAAAAGGCGAGGCGCGCGCGGAGGACGCGCGGCGGCGGGGCGCGGCCCTCCGCCGGCCCGCTCCCGCGCCCGACGCCAGTGCGGAATGTGCCAGCGGACGGAGTGGTCGTTTCGTTGGAGCGTAGCGCTAACGCTCCCGGTTTTCCACTAAAATGTGTATAAGAATAAGCGCAGTGAATCCGCACGAGTTCGGAACGGTCACGAAAATCGCCGTCGTCGAGATCAGGAGTAGAAATCAACGAAGAACTTCACCGAGGAAGTGAGTAGCGGCCATATTGCAGTGATAACCGCGCGGCGGGCGGACGAGAATCGAGGCCGGTGCGTGGGCCGCCCCCCGCCCGCGCCGGGTGCCGCTCCGGCCCGCGCCGGTCTCCGAGCCTTCCCGTGGATTTGCGCGGCCAAAATTCCGTGGTTTCCGCCGTATTCTCGAGTGTCAGTGGGCCCTGGCGGCCGAGCGCCGGGGCTCAGTGTAGTGTGTGGGGCCGGTCGGCCCGAGTGCCCTTGTGTCTTGTGTGTAGGAGACGCGTGACCGTGGAACGTCTGCTTCGTAAGTACTCGTCCGACGTCATCCCGCGTCGAGTCGGGGCGGTTTCGTCCGGCCGGGATTTATGGCTTTCGTACCGCGTAGGTAGATCGCGAAAGAGTCGAGCGGACATGAATGATAGTCGCGCCGCGCCTGCCGGCCGCCGGCCGACCCAGCTCCGCCACACGTGTGCGCTGCGCCGGCCGCGCGACACTGCCCACTCGATCCGAGCACGGCAAAAGCACCTTAACTTATTTATAACGTAAATAACTCTGATCGATTCAGTATCCGATCCCAAACATTTCAATTATTATCGATATTCGATAGCGGTGGGAGCGAGTTGTATTTATAATCACCTGCAAATTGAAAAAGGTATGCTTAGATCGTTTGGGCACGTAGAGAGAATGAATGAAAGGAGTTTGACAAAAAGAATTTATGAATCAAGAGCGAATGGGAAAGTTGAAAGTAGAAGACCAAAACGATTGTTCCTAGACCAAATCCAGGACATTTTAAATAACTTGTATGAAAGGTTTAATGAGAAGCGAAGGAGATATGCCAGGATCGTATCGATCTTGATGTTATGCATATATGTAAGCAAGAGCAGAGTTACAGTGGTAGGCAGTGTAAATATTTAAAGAACTCAAATTAAAACATTGTGATTACATGTTAACCAGTACAGTTAAACACACAACTTAATACCTAGTGTATAATCTATAGAAAAATAACCTTTCAGTTATAAAAAGTATCAGTTATTGTATTTATAATAAAGTCATAGTGACAGACATTGAAAAACAAGCAGTAAATCCCATGCTCAAAACAATCTGTTAACGAGTTTATGAATACTTTCCATTTTAATCCATTATAGAAACGGACACTACCAGTATAGTATGCCGGGTTCAAGAAACGTCGACTAAAACTTATACCCAGTCTATTAAATGTATAACATTGACAAAATCCAATTTATCGTAGCAACAGGGAGCGATTTCGACAAGGTTGTGATAACTGAATGATAAGGAAAAAAAACGCTTTGTAAACAATACACACCGTGTTTAATGTATACTTAATGGAACTCATTTGCACGATACAAAATAATATCTACGCTTTTCATAGAGATCGGTGTTGAATAACTTTAGAGAGACAAGTTTATACTTAGATATAAAACAAAATCCTCTGTCACGTGTTTGTCTATTCGCGATAAACTCAAAAGTATTAAACTGATTTTTATATTGTTTTTACTAATAGGGTGTAGTTCAGATGTATAATTTGTGAACGATAAAATTTAGAAGGGGCGGAAAAAAATCATGCCATCTAAGAGCTTTCATCTAAAACCCTGTCCAATCCCTTAGAGCTGGAACAAAACAATATATAGTATGATGATTCCTTTTTAATAGATCTACAAAAAAGTCCGTGATGGCATATATTTATCTTTTAAGGATAACTCACTATAGCTATTTTTTTCTTTTAAATAAGTTGTTATATGCAATGCGATAATTGGAATGTTTATAGACGGGTATAATATTAATTATTATCACATTAAATACGTTAGATACCTTAAGCATTTCATGCTCTTTATTTTTTTCTAAAGTACCACATAATTTAAAGGAATATTCTAAGAGTTATGGTTTAAATTATGAATGCGCGCGAAAAATCAAACGATAGGCAAACTTTATTAGCCATGTGAAGCCGGGACGTGTTCTATACATTAAAATTTGGTCTATAATGATAAGTTTCCAATTAAAAGACCGAGAAGGCGTTCTACCTGTCATCTGTAAATTAATATACCAATCGGACGAAATTTCTTAAATTAATATTCATAATGTCAAAAGCATTAACGGCCACATTAATGTTTTTTATAGGCGCTAATTTCTAACTGGTAAGGTTGCCTCTTTTTTTACAATGAAATTCGTTATTCCATATAATTTTTTTTTCAAATCAATCAATTATAGGAAACGAGTACATTCACTGAAATAATTAATGTCTTGTATTTATATATCCGTGAGAAAGTCCCCAATTTCTAATTAATATCTCGTATGATATTGCCAAGTAATTACATTCTTTGATCGCAGTAATTTCCGCTGAGTAATGTCTCTACTGCGACATAACCTTTTTACCGGAAAAAAATTTCCTAGTAAATAAATATATATTTCATAAAAAAAACAATGCAAGGTTTTAGTAAATACCTATTTTATTGAAAAATATAGTTTTATAAGCCTAAATAAACCCAATGATACATAAAATCTTTATATAAGTAATAATTTTTTGTTACATATTCAAGAATAGTTTATTAACAGACAATTATATCTGATAAATAACGGATTTCTCTATTTCCACGGAATAAACATATAAGATAATTAACAATACTTAATCTATTAAATGAAAATTCAAATAATTCCTAATTTTAATGATCTATTCAGTATATTTTAAATTCACCAATGTCAGCAACGTAGTTGTTCAAATTTTTTGCTCTATTATTCTTTACTTTGCTTTAAATTTAAAGAAACTCAAGATTATACATAAAAGTTTTCTATAAAGAGAACTGATTGTGTCTTAAAAGTCATTTAATACTGCTTTTGTCTAGGGTTTTTTTTTTAAATATATACAACATTATAAATTCCCTAACCCCTAAGTATCTAGAAAAGCGTTATCTTCTAATATTATTTTTGTAATTATTTTATTTATCTCATTGTACGTAAATAAAGTTATTGAAAAAACATAATTAATTTATAAATAAATAAGTCTTAATAACTTGAATGACGGGCTTGTTCAATTCCCAGTAAATAAATTGAGGAACTTGAATTTTCTAATTTGTTTAAGTCAGATTTGGTGGGAGGCTTCGGTCGTGGCTATCAACCACCCTCCTAGCAAAGACGTACCTTAAAGCAAAGAATATTGCGTTCAGTTAAGAAGCTGTGTAAAAACTATATGAGGTGAATTACCTTTTACCACTGTAAAATCAATTAATTTCGGAAGGTTAGCGCTTGGCTGTGTTCACATCTGATGGTAAGTGATGATACAGTCGAAGATGGTAGCACCCTAATCTGTTTTGAGGCAATTTAACTTTTATAGCTTCTACACACACAACTCTCTAGCTTTGCGGTGGTAGGTTGGTAACTAGCCATAGTCCACACTTAGAGAGAATGGCCTAAAGTGGCTTTCATGGTATCGAACCCGATATATCTGCTAGTAAAGTTAGTACTCGCACCACTGTGCCAGCCAGGACGTTAGTTCATCAATCATCATCAATATATTGAGTAACTAAAAGCCTATGAAAGTATTACTCTGCTTTATATTAAAATAAATAAAATATAGTTGAAATAATTAATAATATGTCGGTATGAACGCAGCTTTATTTCGTCAAAGATAGGCAGACACTTATGGAAGCCAGATGCCTGTCATAGTTTACATATATGCAAATAGTTCAAGATATTAATTCTATAGCAGCAATATATCAGATCTGATTATAATCCGCTTTTTAGTGTATTATATTTTATTGCTTACAGGTTAGCTTGACTGTGATCTTACTTGATTGTAAGTGAAACGCGCTATCCTTATAAACTTAACATTATAAGCACATAATAAGCATATCAGACGTTATAGTTATCATATATGCTGTTGTGGACTTTAGAACTTTTAATGAGGTACAATTCTATCATACATGATTTTTGTAAAACTTTAATCGTTTACCCAAAAGACGAAACGGAAGCTCCAAAAGGGAAAAACATCTAAATTTTGAAAGATTCTTTATTGGTGCACTGTTCCTAATGAGCTTAGCGTGATGATTTATAGCCTATAGTCTTGGATAACTAGGCAATTTAAAACTTAAAGAAATATCCAAATCGGGCCAGTAGTTCGTGAGATTAAAGCGTTCAAGCAAACAAACTCTTCAGTCATATATATTTTGAAACGTAATGTCTTTTTTTGGAAAGATTCGATTAATAATTCAATGATTTTATAATATTTTGTGATATAACGGTGTTATTTTTGCTGATTCGAAGTATTTATATACAATATTATCTTTCCCTTCAGTTTATTCCCATATAATGACGACACGACATTTATGTGTGTTTTTATCTAATTATATTTAAACTCTTAACTATGTCTCCTTCCTAATGTATAATTACTATGTGTGGTGTACAATAAAGTATAAATAAACAAAATTTAAAGGTTTTTGCTGTATCCTTAACCGAAATATATAATTGATTGTTTAACGAATGCAGCGATATATATAGAAGAAACCATGTTTTTTTGATGAAATCGTAACTAATTACACTACATCCGATATTAGATTTCTTCTTTACTCTACCAGCAAAGATATGTTGTGGTCGCGTTATAAACCATCATCACTTACTATCAGGTGCGACGACAGTCATTCGCTCACGTAATTTTATGGTAATATATGTCGTTAATTTTCTAATATAGGCATCGAAGTCGGGTCATCTAATAACTTGGTTAGTTCAAACTCTTTCACCGCAGAAACCATCGTATATTTTTAGTTAAGCAACTTTCCCATGCCACTTATCGTTTAGCGGAACAGCTATTAATTGGAAATTTAACAGGAAGCTTCATTTGGACCGAGAAATATATTCAATTTTTTATTACTTTAATTGACCTGCGTTAATGTCGGGCAAACTTTTTCTTCCTTCCAAGAACAACGTGAGAGCAAGCTCTTTGATACATGAATAAAACGATGTTATAAACTGTATAAGTATCAGCCTATTAACAGCCCACTTCTGGGCACAGGCCCCCCCATTCATAAAAGAATGTTTTCGGAGTTTTGACCCACTCCCCTGTTTCATTGCAGTTAAGCAGTTAGATATATCCCAAAATTGTTTTCGGGGCATGCAATTTTCCTGAATATGATTTCCTTTAACGAAAAGCACAATGATTTAATTAATTAAGCATAATTTAAAAAATATTTCGCAATTTGGAATAAGAATCTACACGACTTACAACCAGTACATCAAAGTTTTGATATATACCTCATTTGACTATATTTAATCATGTTTTCTATGACTTTAACATAGGCTTTAATTATTTAAATATACGGTCCCTTTTTATATAAAAGAATATTGCACATTTCCTGGCCCTTAGATAAATTGTGAAAGGTTTTCTCCGCAGAAATTTACATAATACAGTCATTTTAATAGTACGTGTTAATATTCTATTACTGACTAGTCAGTCAGATCAATTAGATAGCTTTTAATATACAAAAACCTTTACGTATATTTAACCACATATATCGTAATTAACGTTTATTTAATTTAAGAAATTCTATTTTCTAATTTGTGTAGTTCTGGATGGTTAGGAGGCTTCGGCTTTTGATAGTTTATCACCTTTATTTATCAAAAAATCGTTTCAGTATGATGTTTATAGAAACCATTAAAAGATAAATTACCTTTGACCTGGTTAGCCTCTAGGTGAAATCACAGTCAAGGGTTAACTTGTCATCAATAAAAAAATAATCTCCTCTCAAAGTTTGAAAGCTTTTAATTAAATAGGTACAAACTTTGTAGTGTAGCTTTCGATTTGCTCGCAAACTTAACCGTGTTTTGAATTTCCGGATCCAATTGTTGGCTATAGTTGTTAGTGCCTTTATATATCCGTGAGAAAGTCCCCACTTTCTAATATTTTTTTCAATATAACCTTTCTGTGTAAAGGAATTTGGGATTTATATATGCAGATCTAATTGGTCCTAATTTTTTCCAAAAAACTAGACCTTTGGTATAAATTTTTAAAGTATTTTAGAGCTCAAAGCTTATCCTACTTTTTTGAGATAAACTAGGAATGCTCTATTCGTTTCCATTCTTGTTACTTATTCTTTATATATATATATATTTATTATATTATTCTATATATATTTTTTATATATTGGAACTGATAGAAATAATAATTTGTCTGACGACATTATATTTTAACTAAGTTCAATTATATATAGAGGTGAGAGAGAATTTGTTGACGGATACAGGCAATGAAAGTCAGGAATACCAGCTAGTTAACTACTTCACAAATAAATAGAAATGTATTTTTAATTAGAAACCATTGCATTTACGAGGAACGAAGCGACTTATCAGTCATCGAATGCGTTATCTATGAAGACTAATTTTTCTATGAAAACATAATTTTATTACAACTTTTTATGTACAAATAATGTATGTTATTTTATTTCTGACAAGTTAGCGCTCAACTGCGATCTCAATTGATCGTCAGTGATGATACCGTTTAACTTGGAAGCTCGTTAACTTGGTAAGAGATAATTTACCTCGTATGGTGTCCACACAGAATTATACAGGTGTTTTTGTTAGGGTGATAAGTAGCCACCGCCGAAGCTATTCACCAGTAGATACAGAAAAAATGGATAATAGAATATTACGCAGATAGGGAGAAAAATATGGCATTCTCACTCTCGAAGTTTTGTCATCCGACACGAAGGCGAAAGAGGGCGGGTGAGGATTCTTTATTGTTCTCCATAAGTGCTTATATAGATTACACTGGGATAAATAGTTCGAACTCTTCTAGTTGATTTTTCAATCAATAATTAAAAATTTAACTATCGTACCATGTTTTATCGGAGTAAAAGTGAGTTAGGGGCATCTAAGCGAGTGAATGGAATCTAATAGGGAGAGAAATAGGCACTTAGTCCCGCATCTAGGGGCTGAAAAACGAACTTTTCATCCCGCAGTAAGAAAAATGAAAACCGGGCCTCAAACCCAGAACCTCTTGCTAATAAATATTTGCATCATTGCGCCAGCAAAGTTCACGAGTAAGATTTCTCTCTAAATAGCTTTATATTTGAACTGATGTAGGTTATTCCAACTAAGCGTTATGAGTCTTTGGTTGAAACAACGTATCTCATTACGAAATGTGTAGAAGACCTCATAAAACCTGTTCTGTTATTTCGTTGAGTTTTGTATGTAACTTTGAAAACGCTAGTCAGATTTTGATTAACTTTCACTATCGCGGAGAAATACCGTTAGTATGTAGAAATGACATGTAAATGTATTTTTTTTTATATTCCTGACAGATAAAGTTAGTAATTTTGTGTTTTATACGACGAGCCAGCCAATTAACATATTCTTAATTCATGTAGGCTCAAAAAGTACTTTTAAATCGTCAGTAGTCTGTCCGTTGGTAACAAATCTACCACCAGTACGTTACAGTGTCTAGAGCTTTCATGTGCAACTGAAATCGAATCCAAAAATCTTTGTCACTTAAATAATCTTCAATATTATAATATGCTTTTTGTAATAGGACGTTTTTAACATATTTTTACAACTATGTGGAGACAAACTCAGAAGTGATTCGGGTATCTAATTAAAAATGCGTATGCTCAATCCGACAAATGATTTCCGAACCTTCTTTACTCTTAAATATGGCTTTATAACTTTGTTAATAGTTAAATTTTTGTATTGAAATTCGAAAGTATATCACTAGACCTGAAAGAACTTTTCATTGCTTTAACAAAGTACTTGCTTTTCATATATTACTTAAAAAAACGTTTGAACTGTCCTATTACAATATTACGAACAAACAAAATTTACAAATCTCAGATAAGGTACATCGTCTCTATTTTGCAAGTATAAACTCAATTTACTACCCAGATCGACGAACTAAAAATGATATATAGATATTGGAAGAAAAGTAATTTTTAATATATAAGACACGAGATAGCCCAATGGGCTTATGAATTCTTGTACATATGTGCTTTATTGTTGTTAAAAATATATCATTCTGCCTCCAAAACTCTAGTAAAAAGAAAAAAATATTAAGTAGCAGCCCGTTAACGTCTCACTCCCACAGGCCTCCTCATTTATATGAGAGAGGGTTTTTAGAGCATAGATCTACCACACTGCTCTACTGCGAAATGTCATGCATAGAGTACTTCCCTCACCGCCGAAGGATGCAGGGTACTAGACGGCGCGTGTTTGCGCGCCTCCTCCCACCTCCTCGAATCCTCAGTTGGACTCATCTGAGATACCAGGGACGAATGCGAAAGTTGAATACCTGGTGCGTTACTTATAGGGTAAAGAGGGTTCTGCTAGGTTTTAGTGGGTAATGCGAGGCTCTCCTCCCTCTCAGATTCCCACACTCTTGACCCATGGGTTGATATTTGTTTTAGCATTTCCCAGCGAAAAAGTCATAGTACTCAAGTGCACTCTCTATTCCTTTACTCTCATAGTTTAATGGGACGGCAATCGGACACGATCAGAGAGAGTTCAGGCACAGACCGACGGCTTAACGTGCTCTCGGGGATGGACCACACCGCCAACTTCCCAACTTGAGAAAATCTTAAAAGAAAACTCAGTATTGATTATTAAATTGACCCGACCCGGGACTCGAACCCGGGACCTTATGTCTGTGGCCGAACATGCTAACCACTAGACCAATAAGGCAGTTATTATTGTATATTCCATTTTATTTGTTTTACTAGAACATATGCAACAGACCTGATACTTTATAGTCCTAATGATACAAATAGATAATTCGGTGAGCAATAAATTATTATCAAAATCCGTTGTGAATTATAAATGGTGGAAATTTAAATAAACTATCATCGAGGTCGATAAAAAAAATAATAACCCTGAATATATATTAATGAGTTCATATAAAATACCAATAACTATAAAATGTAGAGCAATGGTGGCTAGTTTTCACTCCTTTTGCTAACTAGCAAAGATACAACTTAAAACTTATCTATAAAAATTTAATGTAATAATGTCCATTTGTATGATCTTTGCAACCATTCTCAAGGAGATCAACTACCTGCAGCTTCTTTACTGTATCTCTGCCTTAGAATAATAGTGACACAATTCTAAAAAGTGTATCAGTGTGTATACAAGGAGGAAGTGAAACTTCTCTGCCTTTAAGTATTTGGTAGCTATTTTTTTTAAATGTAATTTGTGACTGATGTAAGTAACGACCAAATAAACACATATTCTAACGTACCATAAGAAGTTGCACTTCAAAAATGCTAAGTTTACTGTGAGTACTGTTATTGCCGTACTAATTTGGGGTTTGTTTGAATAATTCAAAGTCTGTAATGGACATTTGGGGAGTAAGCTGTTGAATGCGTGATAATAGTGTTACGACAAATGTAATCGAGACCGACGAACGGTAATTGAGAGGGAGATATAAGTTAGTGCAGATAGAAAGAGAGAGAGTTACGTATCGTTATTCTTTGTTGATTTGGCATCTATGCAGAATTCTTTATGTTATTATATTCGTATATACTTTAATAAGCAAGCAACAAGTATTTTTAGAAGCAACACATTTAAAAAATTAGATAAACTGTTTAAATTAATGAATTACATATAATTTTCTCTATAGATTTCATTTGGCACGTCTTTCAATTCCTAATTTCCAACTATTTTATTAGTTATTGTTCCCCGTTTATTTTGTTCAAATTTTTAATTGCCAATAAAATCTTTTTTTTATTCAAAGATACACCGGTATCTATTAAAAGATTACGTAAAGGTCTAACTGGAAATGTTTTCCTGATTGACAAGGACTTACCTATTTTAAGTTATGCTAGTTATCTATTTATATCATTTAATTAAATTTTTAAAAGCCATAATGTTCTAGTGGTGAGACACGTGGAATGGCAAGAACACACCACTAAGTTTATCTTTATGAAAGGAAACTCACGTGTTTGATTGTTCTTTCCAATTATTTGTAATCTGCGAACCCGAATTGCAGAAACGTGGTGGGTCTATGCTCTAAAAGCCCTCTCTTCTAAGAGTAAGGAGACCTAAGCCCAGCTGTGAGACGTCAATAGGCTTCAATTTACCTTATTCAATATTTAAGACACAGTTATTATATACAATAACTAGACTTCATGTATAACTACTTTAGCATAAGTTCCAGGGAGAAATGGCTACTGATGCCATCTACGTTTCTTATATTACTTGATTTATAACACCTAAATAAGTAAAAAATTTGAATGGACTCACATGCCATTAAAGAAATTACACTTATTTAATATATTTGACATTCAAATTATTAGATTTACTCGTGATACCATCGGAATCGTTATCAAAACCACGAGGCACTAACTTTAACCGTTGAAATGTTGACATATAAATTAAACACGATAACAGGTTTTAGAATCGATTCACTACATTAAATTTCGTTTTAACAGGTTCCTTTTCCAGTGAATCTCATATGATACATGGATCAATTTTAGTACAAATTTATGATTTATAGATTGTATTATAACAACCTTCTCCCTCAGAAAACTCAGGATCGAATAGTAATGAACAAATATATTAAAATGTCTATATAAGATAATGATAATTGTTTTTATTCAGGTATTAGTTAATATATGGGTTACTTTAGGCAATTTATAGAATGGACGCTTAAAAAAAAACTTAAATTAATACTCTATGACAAAAATATTAAATACTATATTTTTTTTGTTAAAGGTAAACTTATAAACGTCGCGTCAAATAAGATTTGTCAATTTTTCTTTTGAAATCCCTGACTAAATCTCAAAATAGTGGTGTCTAAATATTACTTTGTAAATTATGATATATAATAATAAATTATAACCTACCTATGAAGTTTCCGATACTCCGAAATATAGAAAGATCAATTATTGTATCAAATTGTCAATCTAAATCATTCAATGGAACACAAAAAAATAACTATAAAATAAGTCCATTCGACTAGTCGACGTCGAAGAGTCTAAAACAAACAGACAAATTCGCATTATATATCCGAATGTTGTCCGTAAAGTCAATTTGTTTAGCAACAAAATAAAATTATAGTGTCTAAAAATGATAACTGGCCGATTTTTCTGTTTGATAAACAATTTTGGATTTGCCGGTTACTACTTGTTTGATTTCCAGCGTCGATATAAAGATTTATACCTATAGGCTTGTACAATTTATAAAAATAAAAACTTTATATTCTTGTTTACGAATCAACATTGACAAGCCCTTTTTCACAAGCTAGTAATACAAACCTTTTGGTGACAATAATATGGCATTGGACCAAAACTACATTTCGCTACGTTGGACAATCCAAACTTTCATTTATGGACACAGTAGAAATCCAGAATAGTCTATACATTCTTGTATATAAAATTTATATTCAAATCGACAAAAATTACGCCTGTGTCTTTGACACTATTACATGTTATGTCATTGGTTAATTTAAACGTTTACGTTTTGTGTTGTGTTGTATATTCTTCTAAAGCAGGGGTCGGCAACCTTTTCTTATAATAGAGCCACAAGTGTTATAAGGACATTGGTGTGGGTTACAAATGTTATGAAGACATTGATACAGGTCCCAAATGTTAGGGGTAAATTCGGCGGGCCACCAATGTTATTGGAATATTGGTGTGGTTCAGAAATGTTATGAGCATATTGGTGTGGTTTACAAATATTATGAGGACATTTGTGTGGTTTACAAATGTTATGAGATCATTGGTGTGGTTTACAAATGTTATGAGGATATTGGTGTGCTTTACAAATGATATGAGGATATTTGTGTGGTTTACAAAAGTTATGAGGATATTTGTGTGGTTTACAAATGTTATGAGGATATTGGTGAGGGCCACAAATGTTATTAGGATATTGGTACGGGTCAAATTTCAATAATTGTTGCATTTTTAACCACATCCATCAGTATTGTTATTTGAATGGCTCTTAATTACAAAGGCCGGACCGTTGTGGCTTAGGGTTGACGATCTCTGTTCTAAAGCAGCGATTTGCATCAGTTGATACGACGAAATATGTAGAGCAGCTGATTTATTGTTAGTGTTTTTATTGCGTATATGTTAGCGCTTGTTTATGATCTCACCTGATAAATGGTGGTATATAGTTCTTGAAGATACGCGTTGTTCTAGTAAGATAATCTAATGTCTTTCTGGGTTGTTTTCTTAACTTATATTCATTTAGGA
Source organism: Elymnias hypermnestra (assembly GCA_015832385.1). NCBI lineage: Eukaryota > Metazoa > Arthropoda > Insecta > Lepidoptera > Nymphalidae > Elymnias > Elymnias hypermnestra. The sequence continues at coordinate 3,468,538 of JACTOM010000054.1, forward strand.
ATAAGTAATTGTTTGATTTTTACAAATTTTAATTATACCGGTTATAACGAACTCAAATATTCGTCAAATTTTTTGAATCGTGAAATACCTTTTTGTTCAATTATTATTTCCCATGTACGGCTGATTACATTGAAGACCGTTTTTAAATCTAAAGCTAGGGTATCGTCTATTTTTTAACCATCACCATAGCAATGTAAATTTTTATTAATTCTATACAAGCCTATAAGTTATTATTTCAAAAATTTGTTACATAATCTTCAACATTTAAGTGGAGTATGTTTTTTATTTGTGTGTATATATAGGAACTAGATTAATAACACGCAGAAAGCCGAATATTGTGTATGTATAAAAACACATGAAAAACAAATTGATACTACGAGTAAATATTAAGAATAGTCTGAACGTACGAAATATTACCTAGATAGTAATTTGTCTTCGTATTAAAGTTAAAATTATTTATGTATACTTGTTTATACACTAGTTGATTTAAAAACAGACAATCCCTACGTGTTGATTTTATTTTTGTTCTTTTAAATTAAAAAATACTAAATAGACACAATGGCCATGAAAATAGAACATCAAATAGAAATAAATTTTCAAAGAAAGCTTAGAAATTCGGTAATTTTCACTCGGACGAGTTCTTCCCAGATGAAAGTTTAGACTGGTAGTCGCTGGAGCTATATATATAGAACATTATGTTCTGATTAGTCTTTGACAATAGAACTTTCATAATATTCAAATGTGTAATTTAAATGAATTATGGTATAAACTGCCTCATTGGTCTAGTGGTTAACTTTTTCGACTACAAACATGAGGTCCTAGGTTCGATTCCCGGGACAGGCCAATTCAAAAATGCATATTGAGTTTCCTATTAAGACTTTCTCAATATTTGCCCGAAGTTAGGAAGTTGGCAGTGTGATCCATTCCCGTGCCTCGGAAAGCACGTTAAGCCGTCGGTCCTGCACTCGATCTCTCTCCGGTCGTATCGGATTCCCATTACTTTGAACTATGAGGGTGAATGAATAGAGAGTACACTTGTGTACTATGCCTGCCAATTCGCAACGGAGTAGCGTGGTGGGTGTATGCTCCAATAACCCTCTCTCCTATGAGTGAGGAGGCGTGTGCCCAGCGTGGGACGGGTGTGTACCTTATATTGCAAACAATTGAATAACGAGTGTGCGTTTCCGTTTGGCCAGGTGGGGACGATGAGGGAACAGGAAGGCGACGGCCCCGAGAGCCGTTAGCCGGACTCGATGGACGAGTATGGCGGGCCGGCGGCGCCGCCCCGGCCGCCCAAGCCCGCGGCTCGCGTGCACGGCGCGGGCGCGGGCGCGGCGGAAGGCGCGCGCCAGCCCGCCGTGTCGCTGCAGCGGCCGCGGCCCGAGGCGGAGCGCGAGCGTAACGCGTACGTGGAGGCGCCGCGGCGCGCGCCCGCCGCACCGCCTCCTCGGCACGCCGCGCCGCCGCTCAAGCCGGTGACGGCGCAGCCGGGCGG
>JACTOM010000054.1:3470238-3633535 GCA_015832385.1 Elymnias hypermnestra
GCGCGTGCGCGGCGGCGGGCGCGGCGGCGTACGCGCGCGTTCGCCGCGCCGGCTGCCGCTGCCCCGCGCGCCCGCCGCGCTCCAGTATTATCTAGTCCCGCCCGCGTGTACAAATATTTATTGGCGAGCGGACGCTCCGGGGACGAGGACCGGTGTGAGTGCAGAGTGATCCTGTAAATATAGTCGTGTAGTGTGTGAATGTACGTGAACGTGTCGCGCGAACGCAGAGTCTCAAATTTTCTTGAGACCGAAACGTGTCATGAGGTAACGCTGACGTTAGTATTTTGGATTCCGCACGGATCCGAAGAGGGAGATCGACGGATGAGATATAAAAACATACTTATTAAGATGTAGATAATTTACCATTTATTTATTAACTGAATTTGTATTTATTTGTAAATAAAACGACAACATTATATTATAAATACGAATGTTTACTACAATATTTGTTTTCTTTTGGACCGACTCGCCCACCGAAACCTTGACGATACGAGACTAATGTATAATATTGTTAGTTTAATCGTGCAATAGCAGTTTCTTTTGTTATTATTTTGCATAAAATAAACCGCTTTATTACAAACAGTGATGCATGCAGAATATACGGTAAAATTTGGCATATTATTGAGAGAAACAAAAACTAAAACAGCAATCTATTCCAAGCAACCAAAATCGTTGAAAAGGTCTTATAGGATATATGTGTAACAAAGTGGAGATTTTGTTCATCAAAACAAAAAAAAACTTTATAGACTAAAGATATCATTTTTAGACATTATGCTTATTTATGCACACCACCCTTCTTAACACCAAATGGAAGAGATCGCTAATAAGCAATAAGATCTTTTAATTGCACACTAAAAGTACCTAATACCGAGTAATTGTACATTTCTTGTATGGTGGTTTTCAATAAAGCATATCTAATCTATCTATCTATACTTATATTTTGTTGGTTTGATTTTAGTAACATTGTCCTAATGCAACATTTTGCGGGTTAGTGTCGACATGACAAATATGTTATTTGAGCATTATTATATCGGGTTAGCACTGGATTTTTATTCGTTTTCTTTTCTATGTTTAGTGAAGAGTAGTTGAGTATAACTGTAAAGCTTATTTAAAACGCGGATGACATCGTGCCGTCCAGCTTGTGTCGGTGTATAAATAGTTATTCGTTTAGTCGGCAAGAGGAAGTGAGGCGCGCCGCTTCCTTCGACGCAGGATGCACCTCCTGTCTCACTCTTCCTTCCACCGCTCCATGTTTATTTTATAGCTGGTGTACTCTCAAAACAGAAATCCCGTATACATTTGCTAGGATGCTTTTATCTATCTAATTTTTCGTTGATAGACTATTGTCTAATTGAAATGAGAAAGACAGAGAAAACACTTTATTACACATAAGATAAAATTAAAGAGACATATAAACTAAGATACTTATTACTTTAATCATAGCGTGCAAAGGCGGTCTTACAAGCAATCTTTTTCAGACAACTTTTTATGTTGAGAAGCTGACTAAAATAAATAGGGCAGAACAGAAACTTAAATATAATAAATAAAAAAAAATTTTAGTTTATAACTATATAAGATATTTGTTTAAATGAGTGCCCGATTGAGTTTTTCTGAGTTCCGAAGCTTTGAAGAAATCCTCGTTACATGATATTTTTGAGTTTAATTTAGAATTAATACGACAAAATGACTAAATTTTCATGATACATACAAAATGTGAATGCTTATTTTAATATTGAATTTTGAGTAATATTTCGGTCGCAGTACACTTTTCCTTACTAGCTAAACCCGCGACTTCGTCTGCGTGGAATGCTGTTTTAGTAGAATTTTCATTAATTTAGGTAAATTGTTTTACAAATAAGAAACATATCCGCACTGCCCTTCGCGGGTGGAATTTTTTAAAATTTACTTTTAAGTTTCCATTCTGTCAAAAAGCGTTACTAACCAAGTTTTATATATCATAAATCTGACCTTTACTTGGCAAAAGGAATATTCCTACCAAGTCTCTATGCCTTATAGTTCCAGAGATATTGTAATGAGTCAATAGATATATATCTAAAACTTTACATTTCCGAAACTTAAAAAGAGGGTAAAAGGAAGATATGTTACGAATTTAATTGTGATTAAAATATCAAAAGTGTCAAAAATTAATACAAATAATTTATCGAAATCTCAAATGACGAATTATAAATAAAAATGCCACGTGTTTTTTTGTCAATATTATAAAAGAGAATTCATGAAGCATATTTATATTATATAAAAAATAGTTTATTAAGTGACGAATGAAAAATTAAAATACCACATATTATTTGTAAATATTAAAGCTATCTAACCTTCAGACGCGACTCATTCTCATGCGCCTAAAGACGTTTCACTTCAATAAAAGCAATTTAAAGTTTAGTCTATATAAAATTATATTATAATTGGCTTTTTCCATTAAAAACTGTTGTTTGTAGTACGATATAGTGAAAAATTACAATTGTCTATGGTTCCTGACAAAAAGATTTCATTACGCAAAAAGACAGTTAAATATTGTAGATTATAAAACGAAATTAGAGTTTAGAATAAAGTTTAATATTTTTAGTGTCCTTTTCCATAACAAAAACTGTTGTTTGTTGTATATTATTATAATCAAAAATCACGATTGTCTATGGTAACTGACAAAAAGATTTCGATATATTTGGCTACCGAAACTCTTTAAGTGAATCATCAAAATAAACAGACTTTAAATTTAGTTATTAGGGATTATTTACAAGTTTTACTAGAGTAAACTTAGAAGGATCGTCTAAATTAGGACAACAGATGTCGACAAGCTGCCGACAGCGTTTGATGGGCGGATGAACATGGCGTGTGATAAAAGGAAACTCGCTTGTAGGGCATTGAAAGAGTAGGTACTTGTTTAAACTGCTCGCTGAATATAAAATTGTATCATCCTATCCATATATCAACAGCCCCTTCCAATAGAATCGGTATAAAATCCTAATTTTGTAAGACAGTGTTTCAAAGTTAGTTATTAGTGTACTAATGATATGTTTTTCTAACCATCGTGTTTCAATAGCTATATATTTTAAAAAACGCAAGTTTACTTTTACATCGATATGTTAAACAAAGTGTTATTTACACCATTTACTACTCAAGAGTCGCTAGATCGATTTTATCTGAGATTTCACAAAAATGATAACATATCCCAATTAGTAATATCTGCCTCATTGGTCTAGTGGTCACCATGTTCTGCTAAAGATATGAGAATATTGAGTTTTCTGTTAGAAACCCTCAGTATTAGTCCTGTGTTGAGTAGTTGGCGTTAGTGATCCACCTGATAAGCCATCGATTCTGCGCATGATATGTCTCTCTGACCGTGTCGGATTCGCGTCACATCCTAATATGACACTAAAGGAATAGAGAGTGCGCTTGTGTACTGTGCCTGACAACTCACAGTGATGCAACGTGGTGGGTTTATACTCTAAAAACCCTCTCTTCTATGAGTTAGGAAGGCCTGTGTCCAGCAGTGAAAGCTAATAGACTGAATAGTACGAGACAGTGCTTCTATATCATATCCATACTAATACTATAAATGCGATTTATAATGATATATAATATTGGTGAGTCGATAAAAAAGAAATTCAAAGCAGTTAAAGTAATGACAGTACACGCCGTATATATATTAGAGAACTTGTTGTATGTCTATAAAAATATTGACTCTATACACTTCATGTAACTCAAGAAATATAAGTTGATGTAAATTCTAGTAAGCAGCATAAAATTGACAATTAATTCGAAGGTAGTTAGTTACCTTTCTATAAAAAACTACCTAAATAAATGTAAATATTAGGTATATCCAAAGAAAACGAATTGGGAAACCATTCTATAATTTGAAAGATTACTTAGAAGATAAAAAAGCATGGGGCGAATGAATTGCTATAATCGATATTTATTCTATATCGATTAGAGCAATTCATTAAAAAACATATATTGTAATGATGACGAGATGAAAACCGTACACTCAACTTGTTGTGGGCACAGAATAAGGTGTGAAGGAAGCCCCGTAACTTTAATTTGTAAATAAAGATTGTAAGTTGTTCTTTATCACCATCAGGCGTACATTTTAGACGACTCAAACATGCTGTAAAGGCTCTCTTGAATAAAGATATTTTGATTTGAAAGTAACTTAAACGTTTGTCGCGCTTTCACACCAAAACTATTAAACCGATTTAAATCAAATTTGGTATACATATACTGTAAAGCCTGAGAAAGTACACAGTCTACTTTTCAATGAGAATAAGATTGAAACTTATATTTTAGGCTGCTGAAAGTTTTTTCAATCTTGTAACATAATAAATTTATTAATTGTGATAGAAAGACGCTATTCAGACAGACAAAAATTTATAATTGATTCTATTAGACTATACAGATATCGGTTAATATATCAAAGAACCATTTGAAAATCAAAAGTTCGAAAAAGAAACCACAATTTCAAAGATCTAAATAACCTTTGTCTTGGGGAAGAGAGTTTAAAATTCGTTATTAAAAGTAAGGAGTATAGTAAGTCGAAAAATAAAGGGGGCGTGTTTCAAAATTAAGCCTTACGTAATTGACAAATGTTCTCTTAACAGTACAGCTTAGTCCTGCAATATTTTATCAACTCAATAAGCTAGAAAGTAAACAAAACAACGTTCGCTAACAAAACAACGGGAAGAGAATGTGTCATCATACTTAAACGTACTATGTATCATGGTACTTCGAATCTGCTCCCGATATATTTAGGTCCTGTCGTATCGAGCTCGCTTATGGAAGGACTATGTATTTATCGCATGCGAAACACATTTCGTATTCGTGCTGAATGTTTCTATAAAAATAAAAATTTTAACAAAAAAAGAACCGCCTTCAAAACAAACTCTTACAAATATCTCTAAAAAGTAAAAGTTCTTCGTATTCTTATATTCGGAGTCGGCGTCAGCGAAGGTAGGTGTGTCCCGCGTGTCCACTTGGCAGCTCCGGCGCCACTTCCACATATAGCTTGTATATGTAGGTACCTTGGCTGACACTGCCTCCAAATATAAGAATACGAAGAACTCTAAAAAAAATACGCAATAATTTTTTACTTTTTAGAGCGTTATTACTATATTTGTAAGAGTGTGTCTTGAAGGCGGTTCTTTTTTTGTTAAAAAATTTATTTATTTTTTGATTTTTAGTGAATCGTTCACTCGTTTATATGGTAATCGCAACAACAACATAAAAAAGGATGACACTAATTCGCAAAAGCCCCTTCCCCCCTGCAGCTACCACCGCTTTTTACATAATACACCTTATAAATATTGCAATGCAGCAACAAAAGTAAGCTCATTGCTAATTAATTACAGACAGTTGTATATTCTGCCAAAAATCGCACCCTTACTGTAAACCGTTGAGTAGTTCCATTGATCTTCATGTTTAACTACGACAATCACTTGACCATACCGAAGTTACGGAAGGCAACTCAAATATCTGGATAGCCTATAGAACATTCTGTCCAGTATCGTTCATTTGCTCCTAAGAATTGATGAGTTCCGTCACTTTGTCATGGATTCCATCATCAGAACCTAACCAAACTACCACAAAACAACCCTTGAAGTATATCCGTTCGAATAAAAAAAGAATCATCGAAATAGGTTAGCGTGATCTTGAGTTATTCGTCTATTTGTCGCGCACATGCTTAATGCAAATTTAACATTTATCCGGTTTTCTCATGGATGCCATCATCAGAACTGGATTAAAAAAAAATGGGACCCTATGACGAGCACCACCTCTCATTTAAAAAAAAATCATCAAGATCGGTCCAACCAGTCGGGAGATATGAAGAAACAAACATTTAAAAAAATACAGACGAATTGATAACCTCCTCCTTTTTTAGAAGTCGGTTGAAAAGTAAAAGTAGCAGCCTCTTAACGTCCCTTGCTGGGCACCAGCCTCCTCACTCATAGGAGAGGATTTTAAGAGTGTAGAACCACCATGCTGTTCTACTGCGGGTTGACAGTCACAGTACACAAGTGCACTATCTATTCCTTCACTCTCATATCCCAATGTGACGGGAATCTATCACGACCGGAGATAGATCAGGCGCAGGACCGACGGCTTGACGTGCTCTGTGAGGCACGGGGTAGGAGCACACTGCTAACTTCCCAACATCGGTGAAATACTGAGAAGTTCTTTAAAGAAAACTCAAAATTGAAATTTAATGAATGAATTACTATTTGAAAAACCGAATGAACAAGTGTCATCCATTACAAGTTTTAAAAAACCTTTTTGAACTTAGGCGTTTATTTTATTAACGATTGGAAATTTGAACTAGATATAATCATAATATATTATTGTTTTTCACATGATAAAACTTAGAAAAGGATTACTAAAATCTATTTGTTTAGAATTTGTGATAAACATGCCTATGTACTCCGACTGTACTCGCGTTTTAAAAATGATCATATTATGTCTATGTACTATGATATAGATATAAAGATCTTCTTGATGGTAACATGCTAGCGTTGGACTGTAACCTCACCTGATTGGAAGTAATGATACAGTTTAAGAATTGCGCTCGAAATGGCAAAAGATTATTTATCTTTGTGATTCTTACACAGCATCGTAGTAGACATCTTTGCTGGTACGGTGGTAACTAGCTACAGTCGAAGCCTCGCAGTAACAGACACAGAAAAATTAGAAAATAGGACATTACGCACCAAGGGAGAAAAATATATCATTCTCGGCCGTAAATTTTTGTCATCCAACCCGAACACTATTGAATGTTTATTGCTGACAAGTTAGTGTTCACCTGAGATGTTTTCCACACAGCATCGTACCTGGAATCGTATATGATTGTCTTCTTTGCTAGTAGGGTGATAACTAGCCCTTGGCGGGTTATCCCCCGTGGGAATTGCAGGCTAAAGCACAGGCGGCAACCTACCAGTGCAGGGGTGCCGTAAGGTCTGGAGGTGACTGTCTCGAAATTGGCGACATCCAAAGAGTCAGGGCCCTTGCCGACAATGTCTTGATTCAAGCTTGGAAGGAGGATCTCGAGTCTCCAAGTGCGGGTGTGGTCACAGTGGAGGCGATTCGTCCTCGCCTCAAACAATGGCTAGCTAGACGGCACGGATCACTTACCTTTAGGCTGGTGCAAGTACAGACCGGACACGGATGTTTCGGAAAGTACTTGCATCAGATAGCACGACGTGAAGAGTCTCCTATCTGCCCTCAGTGTAGTGCGCATGTCATTACGGCGGCCCACACTGTGGCAGAATATCCGGCTTGGGGTCCACAGCGACATCCTCTGGTGTCCCTCATCGGAACGGATCTCTCACTGCCGAGTATAGTGGACGCCATGCTTGACAGTGAGATAGGATGGAATGCAGTTGTCTCTTTCTGCGAAGCTGTCATTTCTTTGAAGGAGGCAATGGAGTGAGTACGGGAAGCTGCAGCAGATGCTGCTTCCCTTCGGAGGAGGATGCTGGGCGTCTTTACCAATGCATCTTGTCTCCTCCTTGAACATCCTCAGTCGGTTTCATCCGGAAGTGTCAGGGTGAATACGCAAGAGAGCCTCTGATACTCCCAATTCAAGGTGAGGAGGGTGTCTCTGGGTTTTAGTGGGTATTCTGGCCTTGCCGGCGAGTCCCACACTCCTTGCCTCGTGGCAGGGGTGCGCAAATGCATTTCCAAGCGGGAAAAAAGAGTGATAACTAGCCACAGTCGAAGCTATTCACCGGTACAGACACGGAAAAATTAGAGAATAGGATATCACCCATCTACGGAGAAAAATATGGCATTCTCGCCCGCAAAGTTTTGTCATCCCAAAGGCAAGTGAAGGAGGTTGTCCTATTGTTCTCAATAGGTGCGTATATGGCTTTACAGTCAATAATTAAAGACATAGGTCGTATCGTTTCAAGCTCCATTTGACACTTCGATAAAGAAGTGGTTGCTCGATTACCGGAGGAAAAAGTGAGTTAGGCGCATGCATGTCAGGGAAATCTAACCGGGAGGGAACGAGGCACTTTAGTCTCGCATAGGAGCCGAAAATCGGACTTTTTATTCCGCAGACCCTCTTGCAATTGCCCTGTTGTGAAGCCCTTATTTGCTTCGGCTGTACTCACGTTAATAGATGTCAAGAAATAAAATATCATCTCCGGTATAAGTTACGTAGTCTCCGCGGATCTTTTGACCTATGTTCCATGTAAGATGGATCATCCGCGTCATTGTAAGAGCTTGGGGCGTCGGAGGCGTTTCGTGGCGCTTGTGTTCGTAAACACGCTATTTCACTGTCAAATCTTGCTATTTATCGATCGCATTCCTTGACCTGTGCCCTGAGATGCATGTTGCAGTGGCACTTGGATTGTTCGATGCTCAGTGAATAATACACCATTCGTTATTACGAGAATGGATGTCTATTTGTTAGTTTTATGGAGAGCCATGATTAATCTCCAGCGTCATATTGTTCTGAATGACACATACTTATAATACGGTGAAATAACTCATCATATTTTATTGATTTACATTTATAGATTATATATTGTAAATTACTTTTCACCTGAGGTATCTATAACAAGGCAATATCTCTGTCAGAGATTAATATTGAATCTTTATTATTGGTATACACAAAGTTTCGTCAATCCAATTAAAAACCTCCCCTTTATTTTTACCAACATATGTTAATATACCGTCTTAAATCACAAAGTTTGACCCTATTTAAGTTTTTTTCTAGATAAGACTAAGGTCTAGTCTAGATCTTAGTCTACGTGCGTACAAAGCACACATGTTAGAAGTGAAACTTCTTTGGCAAAATAATTCTTAAGTCTAATTTATGTTTACACAAATCTAAAACTTTAGATTTCCGAGACTTATAGAAAAAGGAAGATATGTTAGCAATTTAATTGTCATAAAAATAGTAAGTGTCGAAAATGAATACAAATAATTTATTGAACTCTCAAATGACGAATTGTAATTAAAAATGTCACGTGTTTTTGTCAAAATTAGAAATAATTCATTGAATTTAAAATATATGAAAGATATTGTATATATTAATAGTATATTAAACGACGAGTGGAAAATTAAAATGCCACATGTTATCTGTGAATATTAAACTACCTAACCTTCAAACGCATTAGCATAAAAAACGCTGCACATCTTCATGATGCTAATCACGTGTTCATTTCGTAAAGAAGTTTCACTTCAAAAATAATGTCAGTTCCTAAGCTGTAATCGCATCAAGTGTAATCCACTTCAAGACATCTATATGTAGACTATAAACTAATTATTAAAAAAAAGATAAGCAACACACATTAACGTCCCACCGCTGGGCACAGGCTTCCTCACTCATGTAAGGGTTTTTAGAGCATACACCCACCATGCTGCTCCACTGCGGATTGGTAGGCATAGTATACAAGTGCACTCTCGGTTTCTTCACTTTCATAGTCCGACGTGAAAGCAATCCGCAGGACCGACGGCTTAACGTGCTCTACGAGACAATATTTTTCCCAACTTCGGGCAAATATTGAGAAAATCGTAATAGAGAACCCAATATAGATTTCGAATTGGCCCGACCCGGGACTCGAACCCAGGACTTCATGTCTGTAGTCGAACATGCTAACCACTAGACCAATGAGGCAGAAACTAATTCTTGGAATTGAAAAATTGCATCTGAAGGGAAGTCTATCGACATTCTCCTAAGTATTGAGAAAATTGTACTTCATAGAATGTCTTATGATGAAATACTAACATTTAAAGACATTCAAAAATAAATTATAACGAAGTATACCACATTTTTTTAGCTGTACAACAAAAGACGAAGCGTCTTCATAAAAACAGTTTAAAAAAATCACTCTTCACACACAAACATTTATAGTTGGGGACGTGCAATAATTTGATAATACGCAGTCTATTAATAAAATGTATATTATCGTATGACGACTCAGTCACGTAGCCACTGGGTCTGCGAAATAAAGTATTCATAACCTATTACACCTTGTAGACTTACTAGCGACTGCTAACTTTTATAAACTGTTTATATATCCGTGATAATATTCACTTCTATAGCAAAAAGAGCGAAATAAACAAGATATAACAAGCAAACTTGTAATACTATATTTTAGGGTGAAGAACATTCAGAAATCATTTGTTTTGGATTATTACTTCATAATTTTAAGAAATATATCAAAAACATCACATGTTGAAGAGTATTTAAGCGATAGAAATGTTTGGACGTGATTCCAGTTGCACGCAGAAGCAATATATTACACATTGTAATATACAAAACTATCTTAAAAAGTGTAACCGTTGAGTTTCTTGCCAGTTTCTTCACAGCGGACTCAACTTTCCGAACCGGTGGTATATTTGTTACCTGACTGACTACTGGCGCTACTTTTCATTTGATTTGATAAAAAAAATCATTACATAGGAAGAAGTCAACAACGGCGGAGGCATTGACGAAGTCAAACGACGGATAGCTATAACAAGAACGACGATGGACAGGGTGAAGAAAATATGGAGGAATCAGAACATCACAAAGACCACGAAATCTAGACTCGTGAGGACACATCTTCGCCATAAGGTCGTATTTCTATGCGCTGCTGAGACGTGGACACTGCGAGATGTGGACAGGCAGAAAATAGATGCTCTAGAAATCTGGTGCTGTAGAAGAATGCTTGGAGTTTCGAACAAACTTCTCGATACTTCAAGAACTCGGCATCAAGCAGCATCTATTCTCTTTAGAACAATCTCGCATTCTGACTTTCTTCGGACACGTTTCTCGGCGTGACAACCAGTCCATCACACGCCTCGTCGTTCAAGGAAAAGTGAAAGGCATCAGACCTCGTGGGAGGTCACCCACTCGATGGACCGACCAAATAGAGTCTGCACTGGGAGGTTCTTTAATCGTCGGCAGGATGATCTCGAACAGGGAAAAAATGGCGAGCGGTCGTGATCGAACGAACGAATAAGAAGAAGGAAGAAGTCTTCAAATAACATTTAAAAAAGATGTATTAACATCAAATGTCATCCGTTACAAATTCAAACAAATCTATTTAAATATGTGTGGGAGAATAAAGAAGTATATTTTAAATAATAGAAATTTGTACAAGATTTATAAATATATACCTTACATATGTATGTTTCCCTCTCCTCCCCTCCCCCCTCTGTCTAGAGATCTTCCTCCGGTCAATGAGATTGAAGCAATAGAGGGAGAGAGAGATAGAGAGAAAGAATAATTATAATATTACGATGAAATTTCAATAAATTTTCATCGAGTGGATGAACTTGAACCGTAGAAATTAAATAAAAACGTGGAAAAGGTTTACACTCTTGATTTTATCTTTTGCGGGAATATTTACTTAATATTTTTGTTTTTATTTTAGTTCTTTCGATATAGACATTTGCATTTTAATGTGTCTCTATTCTGGCTTCTTAATTATTTTATGTAATAAATTGAAAACGCTGTTGAATTATCAATATCGGGAAATCACTTTGCCCGGTTAGTAGATTTTCATGTATGCTGCAGACATAAAATTTGTAGAAAAAAACTGTTTTATATATATACCTTATCTCACTCAATTATCTAAGCTAATTAATATTCATATGTTACGAGTTTATTCGCCACTAGATTGTTTGCGCAAAAATAAGTTAAACGCTTATCACACGTAAAAGCAATTAAGTGATGTTATGTCACTTAAGATTTTTTGCAGTATGACTTTATGACCTTATGGTTACAATAATATAACTCCCAAAAAAATTATATAAGTCATAATAAATTTAGTTATACTATAAACTAGCTGACCTAAGTATGTTATTCCTGTCTCACATTAATCTGATCTTTCCACGTTTAACTTTTTCAAGAATTTAATATATTAGCTTATTGATCATTTTGTACTTAGGTTAACATCGATTATGTTTGTATTATCATATTTAAGATCTTATACGGAAATATAATGGATTTACTAAATTTAATTGCGTAGGGTGTGATTGTGGAACCTCTAGTGATCTCACTCATAGATGAGGAGGGATCCGCTGGGTTTTAGTGGGTATTCTGTAATCTGTGAGTCCCACACTCCCGATTAGAAAATCTTTCATCGGGGTGCGTAAAGGCATTTCCCAGCGCAAAAAAAATGTAGGGTGTGATTGTGACCTTCTTCTGAATTCAAAAATATATATTGAGTTTTCTGTTGAGAAATTCAGCATTTGCCCGAAACTGGGAGGTTTGTGGTGTGGTACATCCCCGTGCCTCGGACGGCACGATAAACCATTGGTCCTGCGCCTGATCTCTCTTCGGTTGTGTCAGATTGTCATCCCAATGGACTATGAGGGAAAAGGAATAGAGAGTGCACTTCTATTGGCGCATACACTTGTGTAATATGTCTCTCACCCTGCAGTGGAGCAGCTTGGTGAGTCTATGCTCTAAAAACCTTGTCTCCTGTGAGTGAAAAGGCCTGTACCACATATTTACTTGTGTGATAATACGGCACTGTCGAAGCATTCTATCAAATATATTTAATTTCAGGTTTTCCTCAATTATAGGTAGACCTTTTTTTGTTAGTTGTTAGGTCTACTGGCTTTTACAGCGAAATGGAGGAAAGGACAGGCGCTTAGAAAAGCAACCACTTTTCGAGTGCAAGCTCTTAAAAGGGCGAGCTCTCATGGGATACGCTACTCCAAGGCCCTATCCTGTGAGACTGAGCCTCGGCTTGGAGCGACGTTATCATCAATCACATCTAAGGCATTTGTGAGAGGGGGGAGGGTTGAACTGATCAAGAGCGGCCCCAGGAACATTATTGGAGTCCAGTCAGAAGTCGGGGTTTCGTAGTCGAATCATCGCAGTATAAATGGACCGTAATAAAACGAAGTAGTGCTTCAAGAGAAGTGATGATAACTTTTCATAATCATAGGTCTACTTATTAAAGCAGGTCATCGCGCAGGACATCTTTTCTAACAGCATGGCACTACTGAAGCTTCCAATCGAATTTATTTTAGTCCCGGTTTGCCTCAAATGTGAATAGACTGTAATAGAATGGTATTGCTTCAAGAGAAGCAATGATAATTTGGCGTATTCTGCATCGTAGGCCCACTCGATAAGGCAGGTCATCGCGCAGGAAGCGGCTCTTCAAACAATGCGATAATGACGAGTTGAGCAACCGCCAATCGGTCCGTTGCTAACCTATCTCAAGACCGAAATTGAACAATTAGACCGCTTGCCTCTGAACATGCGTAATCCTCATTGGTGTGTTAGTTGGACTTAATAGGCGCAATAGATATGACTCCTGGATCAACGCGAATCTTTAACACCTGCCCGTGTCAAATAAAGTTCAATTGATAAATTTACCACCATAGAGATTAAGATCTTATTATATCGCCGTTAATAGAGGCAACGAAGATTTAATTTAGTTAGTGTTTATATATTAATTTTAAGAGAAAAATTAAGTGCATATTGACGGTTCACTGTGTATACATATTGTCATCGCGGATTTTTTTATTTGGGTTGACAAGAAAACAATGGCGGTTATTTCACATGTAATTTTGTTGAAACTTGTTTAATAAAATCAGTTATTGACATTTAATATATGTTACTTATGTAATTTCTTTATGAAATAATGCGATCTTTGATTTTTGAGAGTGGGTATCTGTAATATTGCCGGTTATCATAGATTCATCTCTTTCAAAAAGCATAACTTTCGTTTTATTTACATTCACTCTCATTCCTTTCCCTTTCAAAGCTTCATTCATTATATTTACTATCTCCTGTAGCTCATTCATTATATTTACTATCTCCTGTAGCTCATTAGCGGATGACGCAAGTATTACTTGATCACCAGCGTAAAGTAAACGTTTGATGAGTAATTCATTCATTCTTAACCCATACATACTTGCTTTTAAATCCATGAATAAGTTGAATGGCCATGGACACATCCCTGTCGAACCTCTCTTTCGACAGGAAACCACTCCGTGTATGCCCCGTTTATTCTGACACAAGCACTAGAACCCTCATAGAGAGACTTCAATGCTTGAATCAGATTACCGCTCATATAGAAGTCATGTTAATTGGGAAAACAGCTGATCGGCAAAGATGGCACAACCTGCTTCGCCAGGATCACTATGAGTGGGCCATGACCAAAGGAGGAGGGAGTATAGTACAATTTTGTGAACACCTTAAATTGTCTTCGCTTTTCAATGGCTTTCTGAACCCCTTTCGATATTTAGTTTGAAGAAGTATTATAGTCAGGATACAAGTGGTTATCCATTCCCCGTTTAAGATTCCTGACGTCAACCGGGCACATAAACAGTGTCCGCTGGACGAAACCATAAATCGATTCATTCATACGACGTCTCGCTTCATCAATCAATGGCCTATAAATAAAAGATGTAAACGCGGCACGGGCGAGGCGGCTTCCACTTCGGATTGTGACGTCGGTCACAATGGATGAAGGCTTTTTTCATTATACAACACCAGATATCTATTCTCAGGAAAAATTACATTATCGTGAATTCATAAATAGGTAACAAGTTTCTTGTCTACATGGCAAGTGCAGCTTGAATATATCCAGCGTTGTTTTTTTTCCACATTATCATTTTGTATGACTGATAAATGAACCACCATATCCTGGCGAGTTGAATGGAAGGCCTTGAATAAAAATTTGAATCTCAATAGATCTACGATGTTCAGGGGCATCGCGACGTAATAGTTAGGGGTTCTTTTATCAGTTACAAACTCCATCAGTATCCTGAGGAAAATGATAAATAGATCGCTATTTATAGGACCTAATTCACAAATCATTGGTATAACACAAGTTATATACAAGGATAAAAACCCTATGTGTTCACTCTGATTAAAACTATCCGTATTACTCACATTTTGACACGAAAAGCATCCTCAGTTTTTCCGAAACTTCCAACAGTTATCGTTAAACTTCAACGAAATTAGACAAAACATAGACATATTATATACGAAATCTTCCTTTTCTTGCTAAGATATAATCACACAGACACTTCAGAGGTATTTGTATTAGAAAATTGCAATTAGATTGAAGTAGTTTTACGTCAATTTATTATGTACACCGTCCACTTGCCTCGTCCTGTTACACTTTCCATAACTCTTTCGTCACGCTTTCAGTACATTACTCCTCTGTTTTTTAATTTATTTATTTCATATCTTGTATATTGTTGGAAATTTTATAGTACGTTACGAATTCCACTATTAATTTACTAACGTGCGAGTTTAAAGAATCGTTATCACTCGCGATCCAGACTTCTTACAACGCCCCGCGATCCAGACTTCTTACAACGCCCATCTGACACCGTTAGCTGAAGATGGAGATAATGCGTATATTTATGTCAATCTGGGTGTATTTATTAAACCTACTAACAAATGCGACTATGCCTCACTATTTAAATTTTTATAGTAACACATATTTTTTTCCCGCTGGGCCTTTAAACACTCTAAAACCCCCTTATCCTAAAGGATCGGATGCAATCTACCCGTTAGGAAACTTAGTGACCGACGCCAGACCTTTAAATACTAAAATGTACCGTTATATTTCTTTTACTTGATTCCCGCGTATTTCAGATAAATTTTATTTGTTTTATGTGTATCTATTAACACTAGACTGTACTCTAACCTTCTAGTCTTTTAGTAAGAGTTGGTAAAATATGAAAAGAGATAATTTACCTCTTAATACTTTTGAATTTGAACGAAATACATTAGAAATAGGCATTTTTGCCCGTGAAACTTTGAAAATCACGGGTGAAGATATTTCCCGTAATGCGTATACGATTTTCTCTTATACTGGGATAAAAAGTTTGATATAATTCAAAATAGAACTGTTGTATATGTCGATAAACAAGTCGGTTTTAGGTTACTGGTAGGAATCAACGAGTTGTGAGTGCAATCCTGCCTAGCTTCGAAGCCTGGATGGGGAGAGAATGAGAAAAATTACCTTCAGGTTGACACAAATACTTCCTGGACATGGCTGTTTCACTGAGTATATGTGCAGAATAGGATGGGAGAGAACACCGCAATGCTATCATTGCCGAGCGAATGATGATGATGCGCAACACACGCTTGCAGAATGCCCAGCATGGGAAACTGAGAGGTGTGCCTTAAGCCGCCAAATTGGAGGAGATCTTACGCCAGCGAATGTTGCAACTATGCTTGCGGAGGATGAAGGTAGAAGGGCGGTAGTCTGCTTCTGCTAAACCGTTATGGTTAAGAAGGTGACCGCTGAACGAGCCCGGCAGAGGCAGTCCCGCCCTGAACCTGACATGCTTGGGCAGTGAAAGACTAACACTTGAAAAGAAAAATTTTAAATCCCAGATGTTGGGGCATTTGAGTCACAAGCAGTATGAATGGGGGATTTACACTGCTATGAAAAATATCTGTGACCATGAGATGTTCATTATAAGAGGAAAGATTTTCTGGGTTGAGCCAAATGAGCATTTGCACGAGGGTAGCTCCGACGAATTTCACCAGAGAACCTGGAGCTATCTTACGTGTGCAGAGGTAGATAGATAGCCGAGGGACCTTTTGTGGGTATAACCCCACATAACCCGAACGCCTCCCCCCAAGTTATCGGGTAAGATTTCCCCCGCGAAAAAAAAAGGTTACCGGTACGAAAAATGAGTTGTGCTCATCTGTACCAATGAAATCTAACTGAGAAAGAATGGGGCACTTTTGTTCGCATACAGTGGCCGAAAAGGGAAATATAAAATTTCCTAAATATTTCGTGCCGAGAATGGAAACAGGTGCCTCTACTGGTGAATTGAGTACACGCGCTATTACGCCAGGAGACAAACAGACTTACTGTCACATTTATAATATAAGTAAATATATTATATATAAAATTTGGCGACGTAAACTGGTCAGAGCGCGAGTCGGTGGGGTCGTCGGGAGATAAAAATATGCCCTCATTGTCTACTCGCGCGCTGTAGGTGTTGCCCTACCCATTCAGACGACTTGTTTGCTTCATTATTGACTATTTTAAGATTTTTTTTATATATTGGATACAGGTTAAAGAACCATCCGGTGAGATAGTATTATCTCACCGGATTGTTCGTTCTTTTTATATAACACTAAAGCTGTTATCCAGTGCTTCGACTACGTCAATTTCATTCGTCAGAATGTGATTCATTAGGAAATGGAAAATGTGTAATTAGAGATATAGATATTCTTAAGATAAGATTGCTTCTTCACACTTTTTTACAACTAATAGTACAACAAATAAAAAGAAAGATATACGTGTGAAGCAAATAAGGTTCGAAGCCACAGCATGCTAAGACGCAGGTTTCAAGAAGCACCTAATTTACTACAGCACCTTTACGACAGCAGACTTACAATTACAATTGTAGGATACTATATTTAAACGACAATATACTCTAATTTCTAAATAGTAATCTACCAATACCTTTATAATTAAAGAAAAGGTAATCAACAACTACTAAATAATAGAGGAAATTAACAAATTTCATCCTAAATCTAAATGCCACGATGTAATGTTACACATTATACTATATATAATACTGCCTCATTGGTTTAGTGGTTAGTATGTTCGGCCACAATCCTCGGTTCGAGTCCCGTGTCGGGCCAATTCAAAAATGGCTTTTCTATTAAAGATTTTCTCAATATTTGCCCGAAAGGAAGTTGGCGGTGTGATCAACCTCCGGCCGTGTCGGATTTCCGTCACATCGGCCTATATAAAGAACGTAGGGATATAGTGAGCCTATCTGTTCAACAGATAATAGAGCTAGCAACTATTTAATTTGAGCAATTTATCATAGTAACTGTGTACAGACCGCCCTTGTCAAGCTTTGAAAAATTTGAAAATTTAATGGACCAAGTTAATGTTCCAACACACATAAAACCTCTATAGTCTGTGGTGACATTAACATTCATATATTGGAATTTAGCTCTTTAAGCATGAAATTATTAAATCTATTCAATACATATAATTTAGTAAATATGTTTATGGAACCTGCAAGATTATATTCAACTAGTGTGATTTGCACAGACATATTTAGACATAATTACAGAAAACCAACTGTCAAAAAGATAATTTCTAATTTAGATTCTGATCACTGCGGCCAAGTCATACGCTTACCCAACTATGAGAGTGAAGGAATACAGAGTGCACTTGTCTACTATGCCTGCCAATACGCAGTGGAGCAGGGTGGTGGGTCTATTCTCTAAAAACCGTCTCTCATAAAAGTGAGGAGGCCTGTGCCCAGCAGTGGGATGGTATAGAGCTGGGTAGCGTCGAAAACATTCTGCCTTATCATCTACGAAACTTCTTTCATAAACAAATCAGGGTTGCAGGGGGCAATTGCACTGCAGCCCGAGTCCATAGCAAGCATCTCACCAAAAAGAGGTTCCCTTCGATCAGTAACTCCTATATATAAGTTTGTTCTCAGTGGGCGTCCACTGAGATTTCAATTGGTATCCTATGGCTTCGATATACTGTAGAGCCGGCTTTTGTGTAATTAGGTGACCAGAATATTCGAGAAATGTTTTGTTTATACGGAATAGGTACAGCCTATAGAAATCAGCAGCATTAGTATCTGCCAAAGTGTCACAAACCAATTTCTTTTTTCTCCAAATGCACTTAATCTACAGTTCCAGTTGCAGAAATTATGCGATAAAATCGAGTTTACTTATATCATCAAATATTTTCCAGTTTTTGAATTGAAACTTCTTTAGGTGCATGAGGGTTAAATTTTTATGGAGGAAACACGTGTGTGTAGCGTCACGAAGATGTGCAGCGTTTTTTATGTTAATTCGTTTGAAGATTAGTTAGTTTTAATATTTCCAAATAACGTGTTACAATTTAATTTGCCACTCGTCATTTAATCATTTAATATACTATTTTTCATTTCTAAACAAAATTTAATTAATAATTTCTAATGTTGACAAGCAACACGTGACATTTTTATTTACAATTCGTCATTTGAGATTTCAATAAATTATTTGTATTAATTTTCTACATTTATTAATACTTTAATGACAATTTAATTCATAACATATTATGTTCCTTTTTCACTCCCTCTAAGTCTCGGAAATCTAAAGTTTTACATTTGTATAAATTTAAACGAGACTTAAAAATTAGTTTGCCAAAGAAATTTCACTTCTGACATGTGTATTATATACGCACGCGCTTTTAATTTTTTTTTTTAATATAAATATCGTGTAAACATATTCCAATAACTTATACTTTACATTATAAACAAATGATCAAATACTCGCTTCTCCAACAAAGATCATGAGATCGATTACCTTTAGAATAAATATCGCAAATTGCATTTTCTATTTCGGGTGAGTCTACCGGTGGGAGGATTCTCCCTTGTCTTATTACGACCGCACTAAACTTGCCACCACTTGTAATATTGGGTTGCAAAACGATACCTTGTAGAAACTATAAAAGGTTAAGTACCTCTCACTAGGTTATCCCCCCCCCCCCTATCATAGATAATATCATCATTTACCATAAGATGAGATCATTATCCTGTCAGCAATAAAAAAAAGCGCACCTAATATCGTAAGATATACAAGTACACATTAGAAAGCATTAGATAACATCTTAATAGTAATAATTAATCAAAGTAATTTCTATATATACATTTCGAAATGCATTAATGACATGACAAACTTGATGATAAAATTCTTGGTCTTACTTTTTTTAAATGTCACGCTGTCATCATCCTGTTTTGGTTTCACCTGCTCAATGTTTTATCTATGTAGTTAATAAAAATATTTTACAAACTGACCGACAGATAACACATAATCAAAACTAACCAACAACCACAGATGGTTATAAAATTTGTCGATATTTTATCTCAATTGAATGGGCCGTGGTCACGATGGCCACAGTAGAAGCGATTCGTCGTCACCTGAACCAATGGCTATCTAGGGGCACAGGACGCTTTCTTACAGACTGGTGGAGATTCTGACCGGGCATGATTGTCTCGGAAAGTTCTTGCACCAAATCGACCGAGAGGAGTCGACCAACTGCCATGAGTGTGGTGCAGCTATTGACTCAGCACATCACACTGTGGCAGAATGCGCAGCCTGAGGACCTCAGCGTCACCTCTTGGTGGCGCTGATCGGCGGGTATCTCTCGCTGCGGAGCATTGTAAACGCGATGCTCTACAGTGAGAAGTATCGGGCGGGAATGTCTTCTTTTGCGAGACCGTAATCTCGCTAAAGGAGGCCCGCGAACAAGAGAGGAAGAATGTAGTAGATGCGCCCTCTCACCGCCTAAGAAGACGGGATACTAGCCGGCGCATGTTTGCTCAGCTGCTCCCGTTTCTGTGGATCCTCAGTCGAACATATCCGAAAAACCAGGTAAAAATGCGCAAGTTGGTCTTCTAGTCTCACTCACGGATGAAGAGGGTTCCGCTGGGTTCTGGTGGGTATTGCGAGCTCTCCTCCCACGCATGATCCCATACTCCCGAGCTACGGGTCCGTGGTCACGACGAGACTGATGTTGATTGGTGTGCCAAGTTGAGATATCAGGGACACAATTAATGTTATTTTTAATTTTTCTCTTAAAGAAGCACGAAATCCTAATAAATATGGTACTTATTGCGTAAAATATAGCGATACGTACATACGTTTTTATATCTTATACTAAATATAAGTTATTGGACTGTATCATCATTTAACCAACAGGTAAGATCGCAGTTCAGCTTGTCAGCAATAAGCAAGAACCGTCGCACTTTTTAAATACCATTTCTAATAGCTTAATATACAGTTTTAGAAAACCATAAAGGATTTTATTTGACAAAATATATTTAATTTTATATTTATACTAATAAATTTAAATAACATTAAATCTAAACATGTTATAACATACTTATAAAATATATATTACGGTCATATATATTTTTCGATATTTCGGGTATGTACTAGTAAATATTATATTTTACTAAATATGTCGACGAACCACGAAAGTTTAAGTTTAAAATATTTAATCTATATAAGACGATTGTTTTTGCTACCTATGTCCATTATAGACTTTATTCTTTAAATATATATTAGATAAATCAATTTATTTTTTTGTGAAACTTTTGAGTATGTATAAGTATCTGTTGGAACTGCGAACTCCTGCTCCTAATAAGAGAAACAGAAGGAATAAATTTGGTTAGCATAAAAAAGGGTTATAGCGAATGAAATTTAAAAGATATACATATACTGTTGCAGACTTTCTTTTAGATCTTTAAAAGGAGAACAATTCTATCATACATATTTTTTGTGTAACTTTAATCGTTAACACAGCGGAAGCTCTCAAAAGGAAAAAAACCGATTTTGAAACATTCTTTAATGGTGCACCGCTCCTGTTGGTGTAAACGTGATGATGTATAACTTATGACCTTCCTTAATAAATGGGCTGTCTAACACTCAAAGAAGTTTCCAAATCTGACCAGTAGTTACTGAGATTTCCGCGTTCAAGCAAAATAACTCTTCAGCTTTATAACATTAGTATAGATAGGTTTTAAAATACATTTATTCAAGTACATTTTCTTCTATTTGATTGTACCCAATTATTTTGTAATTAACGCATTAAATGTAATAAGGGTGGGTTTTAACTAACACTAGGTATCTAACAATTTGTAATTCAAATAACCACTATTTACATTATCGGTAGAGCATCATTAGAGTGGGTTTAACACGTGGGCTGATAACTTGACCAGCTGTATAATAATTCTATATTATTGCTGTTGCATGGCTCCGATATGCATATATATTTTGACTAGCTGTTTCTCATGGTGTCACTCTCGTAGTTCACAATCCTGTTTTACAAATAAAGTTAGTGCTTGACGATACAGTCTAAAATGAAACGTGCTAACCTGGTAAGAGGTATTTTACCTTTTACGGTTTTTACACAGCATAGTACCAGATCATCGTGTCTTCCTTGGCACTATGCCTTTGCTGGTAGGGTAGTAACTAGTCCCGATCGAAGTCTCCCGCCAGTCCAGATTCAGACATATAAAAAAAGGCAATTTCCTAAATTCGCCTTTACGGGCATCGAACCCGGGACCTCTCCCAGCAAAGCGAGTTTTTTATTGCTGACAGGTTAGAGCTTGACTGTGATCTTAGACTGTACTTACCATCAAGTGGATGGTAAGTACAGTCTAAGATGGAAGCGCACTAATCTGGTAAGAGGCGATATACTTCTTATGGTTTCTACACAGCATCGTACCGGAACACAAATCTCTTTGTTTTTGGCGGTATATCTTTGCTGGAAGGGTGGTAACTAGGCGCGGCCGAAGTCTCCTACCAGTCAAAGTACTCTTACCACTTCCAAGGTCGTCAAAATAAAACATGTTATATGAAAAGCAATGTACCTGATCTCTCCGGTCGTTTCGGATTGCCGTCACGTCGGACTATCGTCTATACTCTAAAAACCCTCTCTCATATGAGCGAGGAGGCCTGTGCCCAGCAGTGGGATGTTAATAGGCTGCTACTTACTTACTTTACTCTATGAAAAACAATATCTAGCGTTATGTAGCACTAACTTCTTAAACTCTTAATATTTTCACGTGATTTTTTTTATTTTTAACTGATAAGAGGTGATTTAACTCTTATGGTTTCTACATTTTAAGAATTTTAAGAAATATAATTAAAATAATCCATTTGGAAGAACTGGTATTGCATTAAGCGTCATCAGTGTGAACTTAAGTGGATGGGTTGAGTATTTGAAAAAGATATATAAACAAATAGGTTTGAGCTTTTACACCTTTTGTGCTAAACGCTACCTAGTACTTTAATTAACAATGTACCCTAAAAACCCACACATTTATAGTTACAAGTACTATTTTTGATGCAGGAAAAAAGCTTATCTTCTCCTCAGACACAGAAATTTATTATACTGAGACTTTAAAAACCGACTCATGAATGCAAACACATAGTTAAATTTTTAACAGACCTTTAGAATAATGCGGTTAATCTATTTAGCAACAAAATATAAATATAGTAAAATTGTTAATTTTAGTCAATGCAGAAGTTATTTTATTTTTATTTTAGCTGTATTTTGGAAATAATCAATACATAAAAAAGAGAAAAGTGAGTGCAGACAAAACAAAATATACTATCTAATCTACTTCAAAAAGTTGAAAATATTAAAATTTATGAAGTAGACTGTTATTGATATTGAATTTGAATAGGTATATTATTTCGCTGTAAAGGTACTTACAATAGCTCATAAATTATTAAATAACTTAAATATACAATTAAACATGATAACATTATATCGAACCTTAACATTAATACAGAAAAAATCAAAGTAATTAAAATGCGCCATCAGAAGCAAATGGATGGGTACCCATAAGGCTGGCAGCGTTACCTCTTTGGACAGCGATACTTATACGCTGTCCGAAGTAACACCCGGCCTTAGGGTCACGGGTGACATCAACTAAGTCAGATGAAATTTCTTTCAAAAAGCTTTTAGGCTCAGGACCCCACGGTCCCAATGTCTCCACGCCAAAAGGCACAAATATGTATTCTGAACCAAGGCTCTCATATTTGCGCCTGTTGGCCTTTTCAGCTTTTCAGCTTCCTTTTTCCAAGGCATCAACGCCATACCATCAGGTCTCTTATCATCATCACGTCGTCGTCGTCGTCGTCGTCGCTTCAACCGATGGACGTCCACTGCTGGACATAGGTCTCACGAAATGATGCCCACAAGACCCGATCTTGTGCCGCCTGGCTCCAGCGGCTACCGGCGATCCTCCTTATATCGTCGGTCCACCTTGTGGGAGGTCTTCCTACACTGCGTCGTCCAGTGCAATTATATATTCATCACATTATATATAATAGGTATATTATATATAATATGATGAACATATAATAATTGAAGTTAGGTACATATTTTTTGGTTTTATACGAGTTTGCTTTCAGGCGTTGATATGGAGAGTGAGTTTGTATTAATGTAAGAATTGAATGAAATTTAACGCCTAGAGAGACCTTGAACCCTTAAGATATAGAAAATCAGTAGACCGATACAAAAATATAATTTCATCGTGATTCTATTACTCAGTGTGTGTTGCATATCAACCACATTTGTGGGATTGTGTAAGGGGTGTCGTGTGTCGCAGCAGGAAGAGCTCGCGTTGCGACACCGATAATCATATGTAATACGAGGCCACTTTTAACGCGTTATGGGAATACAGATAGATAACTAAATGTACAGGACAACTGTAGTAAAAAAGTGGAACTTGACCTTTTATGGTTTCTACAACCAACCCAATATTACTGCTTGGTGGCAAGTTTGGTACGGTGGTAATAAGGTTAGGGAGAATCCTCCCGCTGGTAGACTCGCCCGAATTAGAATAGGCAATTTGCGATATTTAATCTAAAGGTAATCAATCCCATGATCTCTGTTAGAGAAGCGAGTACTTGATAATTTGTTTGTAATGTAAAGTATAAGTAATTGGAATATGTTTACACGATATTTGTATCAAAAAAATTAAAAGTTCGCGCATATAAAGTACACATGTCAGAAGTGAAATTTCTTTGGCAAACAAATTTTTAAGTCTCGTTTATATTTATACAAATCTAAAACTTTATATTTCTGAGGCTTAGAGGGAAAAGGGAAGATCTTCGTCGTCGTCGTCTCAACCAATGGACATCCAATGCTGGACAAAGGTCTCTCTTAATGAATTCCACTGGGTCCGATCTTGCACCGCTTGTATCCAGCGGTTGCCGGCGACTCGCCTGGTGTCATCGGTCCACCTGGTTGGAAGTCCGTCGACGCTACGTTTACCGGAGCGAGCCCTCCACTCTAGCACCTTCGGACCCCAAAGTCCATCGTTTCTGCGAACTATGTGCCCTGCCCATAGCCACTTCAACTTTGCAATTCGGTAGGCTACGTCGGTGACTTTAGTTCACCTACGTATCTCCTCATTTCTGATTTGATCACATAGAGAAATCTTGAGCATAGCCCATTACCTCTGACTCTGAGTCTTCTTACTAGACCCATAGTCAGCGGCCTTGTCTTTTTGGAAGACTTCAGGCACTGAGGAATTGTGGATGAAAGGTGTTCCGCAGTTTACCGAACGCAGCCCATCCGAATTGTATTCGGCGGTTGACCTTTTTTCAAAGTTGGACCTACCTAATTGCATCGTGTGTCCCAGGTAGATTTATTCATCTACAACTTCGACTGTTGAGTTCTCAACGATGACCAGGTGGGACGAAACATGGATGTTCGACCTGATTTTTGTCTTATCCATGTTTATTTTAAGGCCCACCTGTTAAGACACTCGGCAGAGGTCATCGAGCCGCGGTAAATAGCTTCGGGGAGATAATATCGCCCTGTCGCTCACCACGTTGCAATTGGATAGACGCCGTGGTTTGGTCCTGAACACGGATTGTCATGGTGGCGTTTTCATACAAACACGTCAACACATGGATACACCGGTAGTCGATGCGGCATCTCTGCAAAGACTTCTATACGCCCCCGGTTTCCACCGAATCGAAGGCTTTTCATAGTCCACAAACGTAAGACGGCGGCTATACTCTTCAGTCTTCTGCCTGTATAACCTGCCGCAGCGTATGAATGTGGTCTATGGTGGTAAAGCCTTGGTAAAGCAAGCCTTGGCTTGTTCGGGAGGCTGGAAATCATCGAACCTACGAGCAAGACGATTCGTTAGGACTCTTGAGAATAATTTGTAAACGTGACAACAGCGCGATAGGTCCAAAACAAGATAGCTTAGGAATTTGATGAATTTAATTGTCATTAAAATATTAAGTGTAGAAAATTAATATCAAATAATTTATTGAAATCTGAAATCTGGAATTGTAAATAAAAATGCCACAAGTTTATTTTATCAATATTAGAAATGATTAATAAAATTTAGAAAAGATAATTTAAGTATTATTTTATATTTTACGTAAAATAGTATATTAGATTATTAAATGACGAGTGGCAAATTAAAATGCCACATGTTATTTGTAAATATTAGAACTATCTAACCGATAAAAGAATTAGCATAAAAAGCTGCACATCTTCGTGACGCTAATCATTCGTATCGTCCGTGTAAATAGTCATTAAAGTAAGAAATAATGTCATAAGAGAACGTTGTGGTATCAAAGTTTTATTTTATACCACAACGATCTCTTATCACGCTGTTTCAAGAAGATGTAGTGACTAAAATTGAGAAAGGTATGCTTAGATGGTTTGGGCACGTAGAGAGAATGAATGAAAGGACACTGACAAAAAAGGATTATGGATCAAGAGGGAATGCGAAAGTTGGAAAGTGAAGACCAAACCGAACGTACCTGGACCAAATCCAGGACATTTTAAATATGGGCCAGGTCAAGAGTACTCTAAACCGACGAACTTGTATGAAAGGTTTAATGAGAATGGAAGAAGCGAAGGAGATATGCATGGATCGTGGCAAGTTGAAGAAGTCTCTGCCTACCCCTATGGGAATGAGGCGTGATGCTATGTATGTATGCTTATTAATATAGAAATTTGTAATAGTAAGAGAATCTAATGTTACTGCTCCCGTTAAATTACCTTTGTCAATTGTGTAATTATTTAAAAAAGAGGCACTAACATTTTATTTCTTGGTACAAATAATTGCAATCGTTCTCATTTAGGCATTTTTTAAATAACGGCCATTGAAATGAAGTACGACATCAGATACAGAGGAAATAGGAAATGGGGAAGTTTTAATTTTTTTTTTACGAATTATCTAACGCTGTGTCCGGCACGATAGTCCAATAGCCGGATGGGCGTCCGGCACGACCGATTGCTCTTTAATTCAACTAATATAACTTCGTGACATATCAAATCAAATCAAAAGATTCTTTATTCAAGTAGGCTCAAAAAGCACTTTTGAATCATCAGAAATCTATCACAGGTTCGGAAAGTTGAATCCGCTAAGAAGAAACCGGCAAGAAACTCAAAGGTTACTTTTTTAAAGATAGTTTTGTATGCTACAGTGTGTAATATATTGCTTCTGTGAGCAATTGGAATGAAGTCCAAACATTTTTATCGCTTAAATAATCTTCAACACTATAATATTTCTTTTGTATAAGTATGTTTTTGACATATTTCTTAAAATTATGTGGAGGCAAATCTAAAACTGATTAAGGTATCTTATTAAAAATGCAACCGACATATGATTTCTGAACCTTCTTCATTCTAAAATATGGAATTACAAGTTGTTTTTATTTAGTATTAGAATTGAGTATTTCACTTTTTTCCTATATAAATGAATATTATCACGGATATATAGGATATTATTTAATATATATTGCGACGGTACTGTGAGAATTGATATTTCTTTGAATTTTTCGCTCAAGGAAACGCGAGATCCCAATTGATATATGGCAGGTATTGCATCTTTTTTGAAAAATAAATATGCCGTAAGACATAATGCTATTAAAATAAGCGATATACACGATTTTGGCAGTTGTAACATCAGTGTATTGTCTAACTTTTCTAACAGCAAAAGCAGAGGATCTAAGTTTACTAGCCAGACTCTTAATATGGGCACTGAAGCCCCGAGTCTAAGGTCATTCCTAAGCATACTGTAGACTATATATGTAAAACAAGATGTTTTACTGACTTATATATATAGTATACTAGCGGTTTGGTACCTATCTCAATAGTTTAGTGGTCTGCTTTTTCTGCTACATTCATGAAGCCCTCGGTTCAGGCCCAAAAGTGATATTAAGTTTTCTGTAAGGACTATAACTCAGTATGTGAGCCCTTTCGACAGCGCACACTCGCGAAGATGCCGATTCAGGATCAAAAGAAATTGTCACCAGTCTACTTGCCACCAGACGAGGATACGAACGCGATCGATCTGTTGTTTAGCAGGAAAGTTTACGCCAAAGTGGCTTTCTTATATGTCGTATTTACGAGTGGCACGCGGGCACTATTGTGACAAATAAACGACGCTAATTGGCTCTTTATTGGTAATAAAGTACATGTTATGATTGGCCTTCTATTATTCTCTAATCAAAGGGTTTAAATAAAGTGCACAAACAACATTATTATTACGAAATTCCGAGAAAAACAATAAAAACTAAAATATACATACTATAGCTGACAATAACATTTTTTATACGATTTTACTAATATATTATTTTATGACGAAAGAAAAAACCACGAACAATATAGATTCTAAGTTACGCAAAAATATAGTCGCGAACACAGTATTTGCCCGATGTTGGAAAGTTGGTGGTGGACCCCGTACTTCGAAGAGCACGCTAAGCCTTCGGTCCTGCTGTTGATCTCTCTCCGATCGTTACGGATTTCTGTCCCATCACACTATGAGAATTATAGTATAGAAAGTGCAATTGTATTAAGCCTGCCAACCTGCAGTGGAGCAGCCTGGTGGGTCTATGTTCTAAAAAGGTTAATAGGATGCTACTTACCTTATATGTTTGTAGATACTTAAACGGCATTTAATGAAAAGTTGAACTTAGAAGTTTTCTAAAATCGAGAACCGTATTCGTCATCTACTTACGGATAACACAGATACCTAATTAATATACTTAATTTGCATAATAAGTAAATAAAAATTCCGAGGCGTTCTGTTGCGCCGGAAGTGCGTTTGGCTGCCGAATGGCCCGGACGTGGCGCCAGTATGCACGCATACACTTTTTGTCGTAAACAAAAAAAACTGATTGATTTGTCGGAAATTATTTTATTGTATTGTAAAGACTATTATTTATTTTTTAACATGAAATTTAGCTTTTGTTTTTATAATTAAAATATATTCCATTTGGAAGATAATGTTACAACGAAGTTTTGACGGTTTCGTTGGCCTAATGAGACGAGTAGAGGTCCTGGATTAATAAGGATTTACAATTGCATTTTCTTATTTCATTGGATGTGAACTGGTGTTATCACTGTAATTATAAGAAATTTGTATCTTGGGAAACTTTTGGCTGTAATATTTTTTTATTTTTATGTGTTATATGTACTGTACGTGGTCGCTGACTGTGGGCCTCATGCGGAAGCTCAGAGTCACTCAGCGTGCGATGGCGAGGGCTATGTTCGGAGTGTCTCTACGTGATCGGATCAGAAATTAAGAGATCCGTAGTAGAACCAGAGTCACTAACGTAGTCCTACGAATCGCGAACCTTAAGTGGCAATGGGTGGGGCGCATAGTCCGACGGACCTATGGAAGTTGGGGCCCGAAGGTGCTGGAGTGGCGACCCCACACCGGACGGCGCAGTGAAGGCAGAACTCCCACAAAGTGGACCGATGATATAAAGAGGGTCGCGGGAGCCAGGTGGCGCAAGATCGGGTCTTGTAGACATCATTACGTGAGATCTATGTCCAGCAGTGGACGTCCATCGCTTAAAGCGACGACGACGATGTACTGTTTCCAAAATAAAGCGAAAACAAAAATCTTAGACTGTATCACCACTCATTAGATGAAATTGCAGCCAGTGCAGTTATCAGTCATAAAAAAAATCATATTACATTGGCTTATATATTTTAAAAACAATTTCATTAATTTACGTATAGTAACCTTGAGCGTCTAACAATTTATTCTATAAACTGTTATATTAAATAAAAGACATTGCAATTAAAAAAAAAGAAACACAGAGAATAGAAAATGTTGTCCATTTCATTATTATACGTTAATTTGCTAGCTTGTATAATTCAAATATAAACTACATAAATACCTAGCAAGTCCTGCAAGGCTTTTAATCGATTGTTCATCAATCAATTGTCAATCAGTATATTACTAATTGACAATTGATTGATCAACAGTTTGTGCTAAGTAGAAGGCGGTATGCGTAGAGAAAAATAATGCCTTATTTTATGCAAATACTTGTACTATAATTGCAGCTTATGTAATTATTTAAATAAGGCTGTTACAAATGAGGAAAGGTTAGAAGTATGAAATATGTCTGGTAAAGATTGAACGAATTCATTTTAAGTATCTGATGAAAATGTACACATAGCTTAAAAACTTTGCATCTAAAGTTAATAAAACAACTAAACAGATTTTAAATTTGGCATGCAGATTGCTTTTTACTTCGAGCACATATTTTTCATCACGGTTTCGAGTTCTAAAAGTGACTGTATTATTTTATCCCATTAGTTTTTTATTTCAGCATTCACTGACAGTACCCAATAACCTACTACTATATAAAACGCTCCTAATACAAGTTTGAACATATGGTATTCAACTTTGGGGATGTACCAAACCTAGCAATCTCAAAATAATACTACAATTCCGAAACAATGTACTTAGAGAAATTGTTAATGCATCTTGGTATGTAAGAAATAGCGTTCTTCACAAGGACCTAAACATAGACCTCGTTAATAATTACACCGAGAGAATTGCCAAAACTCATCAACAAAGACTTCGCCATCACGTGAATCCCGAAGCTGCTAATCTTCTGGATATCACACGGACAAAGAGAAGACTTGAAAAAACAAAATCTTTTAAGTTAGTGAAAACGCAGTGACACAGTATAGTGGCGGGCGATCCCCCGTGGGAATTACAGGCGGAAGTCCTTGCGGCAACTTACCAAAATCAAGATACTCATCTGAGTGTTTTGATTTTGACGAGATTGAGGGTTAGGAGCCATGCCGACAGGGTTCTAATCCATGTGTGGAAGGAGGAACTCGAATCCCCAATTGCGGGTGTGAACACGATGGAGGCGATTCGACCTCGCCTAGAACAATGGCTATCTAGGCAGCACGGATCGCTTTCTTTCAGACTGGTGGAGGTGCTGACCGGACATGGATGTTTCGGTAAGTACTTGCACCAGATAGCGCGGCGTGAAGAATCCCCTGTCTGCCATCAGTGTGGTGCATCCGTCGATACGGCGGATCACACTGTGGCGGAATGTCCGGCATGGGAACCGCAACGTCATCCTCTGGTGTCGCTAATTGGAGAGGATCTCTCATTCCCAAGTATAATCGACTCAATGCTTGGCAGTGAGGTAGGATGAAATGCAGTTGCCTCCTTTTGCGCGGGTGTCATCTCGTTGAAGGAGGCAATTGAGAGAGAAAAGGAATGTGCTGCTGATGCCCTGCCCCTGCGAAGGCGGAGGCTGGGTGGTAGAAGGCGTCTTTTTGAACGCCTTTGCCTCCCCCTTAAACCACTCTTTGCCGGTTACAACCGGAAGTGTCAGAGCGAATGCGTAAGGGAGCCTCTGACACTTCCAATTCAGGTTGATGAGGGTGTCGCTGGGTTTTAGTGGGTATTCTAGCTAAGCTAGCGAGTCCCACACTCACTGCCCTCGTGGTAGAGGTGCGTAAAAGCATTTCCCAACGGAAAAAAAAGTGACACAATATAGTGTAGGGTGGTGTTTTTAAGCAAGAACAGAAGATCAGTAAGTCTATAGATATTATAGTAAACTAAGCATAGTCATTGGACTCTAGACTTAAATAATACAAGTACATATTAGGTAAATTAGGTGAATGTATTATTACTAATTAGTCTGTAAGGCTAGATTGTAATATAATATTATAAAACAACCAATGGTTGGTTTTAATAAAAAAAATATATTTACTGTTCCCTGCGCTGTCAACTAAGTAATTTTCGATCTCATAAGGATGTATTTATAACAAAGTGGATGCATCTCATAAATTAAAAGAAAAATATGAAATTCTAGTAGGCTACATAAAACTAACAACTCATTTAAGGGTAACAGTAAACCTTTCTACATAGAAGAAACTCCTAAGAGGCGTTCTAAAGATGTCACTTAAAATATTCAAATCCTTCATGGAAAGACAACTAATTAAAAAAAATCGTACTATAATTTGAAAGATCATAAAAGTTATTTCTTTAATAAAAGTGTTTAAGTAATGGCTATTAAAGTTTTTAATAAATTACCAAAAGATTTGTATAAAATTTAGAAATTCTGTAAAATTTTTCTTATCGTTATATCTTCTACTCCATTGTCAAAAATTTAAAGGCAAACCAGCAATAATTAATAATAAGTAACAATATCTAATAATAGGTAATATGTAATATATAATTTTATGTTTATACGATAATTTAATTGTAGTAATGTTATTTATAATCCTGTTAGACATTGGTAAACTTAAATAAGTAGAATATAAGGACTATATAACATGTAATATTTGATTTTGATTTTGAAAAGAGTGGGGGGGAAATACTCTCATCTAAATATAATTAATTCATAAAGTGATAATATTAATATAATGTTAGAGTTATAATAATTGTCAGTTGACCGGATTGTCGGCCATAGCTTATACTGTAGTGATTTGCCATTTTCACAGGAATTATATTGCACAAATGTTTGCACACATACAAGCGCATTCTCTATTTCTTCACTCTCTTAGGCCGATTTGATGGGAATCTAACACAACCGGAGAGAGATCGGTTCTTAATATGCTCTCCGAGGCACAACCGTGGAGCTCACCGCCATCTTCCCAACTTCGGACAAATATTAACAGAAAACTCAATATCAGTTTTGAATTCGCCCAACTTGAGACTCGAAACATGGACCTCATGTCTGTAGTCTAACAAAACCACTAGACGAATGAGATATTTATACCGGAAAAAAAGATACCGGGTTGATTACTTGTGGGCTTTCTCTGGACAGGAAACACACTAATAAGTCGTTCTTTAATATCATCAGGAGTCGTAGTCAAAGGCCTTCTTGAATGAAGAATATTTGAATTTATTTTGACCGTGTAAAATATCCATTATAGCCGCGAGTGATGCAGGTGGTACATACCAGTATTGGCAGCGGTAGCGGCGGACGCGCATCCGCCGACCGGACAGATGTCAGATAACAGCATCCGCCACTAACAATATCAACTTGATTTCAATTTGTAGTTAAGGCTATACATCATTTTTTTTCAATTCCCACTACTCTTGTTCAAAATTTCAATTTTTAATTAAATACACTTTTATAACACGCAATATTAGCTTCACCTGTATATAATGAATCTATATAAAGTATTTTTTTTGTTCGGAGTCCTATAACAGTGTAACCGGGAAGACGGACGGGCTCTCAAGGAGGCCACCACTTTTCGAGTGCAAGCCCTGAAAAGAGCTCGCTTTGATGGGAAACGCTGCTCTAACAGCGTCTCCTGCGAGACCGAACCTAGGCTTGAAACAACGTTATCATGTATCATCATATCGGGCATTTGGGTTGAGAACTGATCAAGAACGTCGGGAGAAATCGGGGACCTCGACTCCGCCGGCCTGAGTCGCCTCGTAAGTGTCGGGCCCTCTCTGATAAGATAGATTGTCGATTGTTATTGAGTCCTCGGTGTCGCACATATTTGGGTCTCCTCCTACTAGGCAGAACGTTGAGAAGGACCCTCTAAAAGGTCGCCTTAACCACTATGATTTAATGCTCTCACGAAATAATTATCGGAGAGCGTTTTGAAATGTCTCTTTATCGTTGGAAGTTCTAAGTCCCTATACAAATCGATGTTTCGGACGTACCAGGGGCATCCCGTGGCTATCCTCAAGAATCTATTTTGGAGCGCCTGCAGGCGAGCCAGTCTGCGCTCTGGCACGTATGTAAAAACGACGCTGGCGTAAGACGTGATGGAAAGCAAGTTTTATAAAGCGTCACATTGTGGCGAAGTGACATTTTATTCTTCTTGCAAATCAGAGGATATAATCTACCTAGCACATACGCCGCTCTGCCACGAACTTAGCGAATGTGCTTGCTAAAGAGCATGGACTTATCCAGGGTTACGCCCAGATATTTAGCTTCTTTAAGCCATGGGATATCCATGTCGTAAAGCTTAATTTATATAGTATTGGAAAAGTAAAGGATAAAAAGATATATCTAAAATTTTAAAGTCTTTTATAAAAATGGTCGCATCGGAGTAAAATAAAAACCAATTTGAAGCTTGAAGTTTTTCATTCTACGTATCTTGCAAACTTAATGAATGTACGGACTCGTAAAACATTTTTCTAAGTTTACCACTATATGGATTGGAAAGGCTACCTATTCAGCTTTAATTTGGTTTTATTTTGGTCTCGATACGACCATTTTTCGCTGAGCTATCGGACTTTGACTGAAAATGGATTATTTTCAAGGTCTCAGGATGCTTTTTAAGAAAAAAAAATTTTTTTTATTGTTAAAATGACTGGAAAATCATAAAAAGTCGTGATGTTTGGGGTCTCTTAGAAAATCATATTCTACATTGAAAATATTTGGATGATTATTACACCCCCAAAAGCCCTATAGAGTTTCAATTCAATCCATTGAGTCGTTTCCTGGTTTCATTTGATTTAAATAAATTAAATGATTACGTTTTTGTCATACCACAGACACCCAAAATGTGCGTTGCATTGACAGCGTGACATCGCCAACTCCCTTTAAAGTATGCTGATCAACATCGCGATTAGATCTCGAGGGAGTGGCAAAATGTTCTATTCACGAGATGTTCCTAAAATATATTCCTAAAATTAGAAACTTCAAGCTTCAAATTGCATGTTATTATACTCCGATACAATCATTTTTAAAACATTTGAAAAATCGTAAACAAAATATATTTTTTTGATCCTTTAGGAAGTGAGATTAACACATACAAGAATACCCACTAAAACCCAGCGGATTCCTCCTCATCCATGAGTGAGATGACTAGAGATTCCCTAACCGCATTCCATTCTAGTGACTCGGATGACACGCCAAGATTCTGTTCGGCATCGGGCATGTTTGCAAGGACAGATGATTTCTTTGCCCTGCAAAGAAAAAGACTGACGTCTTTCATGTCGAGGTTAAGTTCCAACTCACACAGCATCTTGAAAATGTTAGTTGGAAAGGTGGACTCACAACTATACCACCAGTTCCTCAAGGTGTATTTTGTGCTGGATGAGAAGGCGGAAGGAAGGTGGTTTTTAATTGATATTATTATACTTTAAAAGAAAACTTAAAAAACACGTTTTTAAAGAGGATCAAAGTATAAAGTAGCACATCTTTCTTAGAATAAGAATTAAATTACTGACGAGAATATTTAATATTACAGTTCCAAAATTGATATTTATATCTACATGATATTTCATCGAAGGTTACATTAAACAAAAAATCTAATTACGGAAACAAATGAAAAGACAGTCATATTTATTTGTATAAGTTTCGCATACAAATAGACATTTT
Source organism: Elymnias hypermnestra (assembly GCA_015832385.1). NCBI lineage: Eukaryota > Metazoa > Arthropoda > Insecta > Lepidoptera > Nymphalidae > Elymnias > Elymnias hypermnestra. Next base: position 3,505,304 of record JACTOM010000054.1, read on the forward strand.
AATTATATAAATTTTATACGAAGATACATAGAATTAGTAGAATAAAGTCACAGGAAATCAGAAATCTAACGCAGAACAAGTCGCGGGCGTACAGACATTATACAACTAATTTATAAACCTGCAAAATGTTTCGTAATTTTCTTCTTAATAATCACTTTAATTAATTGTAGCGCAATATTAACCAATGAATTGCCAACCAAGTCACCCACGTTGCACTTTCTGTGATCAAAACCATGTTGAAATTAACATTTACAAGCGGTTCTTTGCGGGTGTTGGCAGTTCATTCATACTTGTAACCCACGCATTACCCCACTTTCCCCCCTTCCTAGACCCCACCCGCCTACCTACCACCCAACTACGCTATAAGGTTAAGCTTGGTGATTATATGGGGTTGCCAAGTGTACCTTACTTTACAGGACACAACTTCTGAACCGTCAAATTTACCCACATTCTGATGATTATATGGTGATATTAATCTCCTTAATTTGAAGAGAATCTACAACATACTCAGTATATTTATTACTTTATTTATACTATTATACTTTCCATGAAATTCTGATGATGATGATATTCTTAGATTGCCCATATCAACTTCCGATTGACATGGCCGATCAACTACTAGTTAACATGATACGATAGATCTGTCTCAACTCGGGCAATCAGAAATCTAAGCATCTATTTCTTTTTAAGTCACAATGTGTATTATCTGTTCCGCCTCTCGGTAATTGTCGTAACAATATATGCGTATTTTATAAACTGTGAGTGTTTATTAGTAATTATTTGTGTTTCTGTTTGTATAAGTGATATAAATAACTATGAAAACCCATGAAGTTTTCATTTTTAAGATATGAACCTAGATGGACTTTGTTCACTGTCTCAAAATTTAGCGCAACATGCTAGTGCTACACCACAGTCTTAATTGAATAAACAAAATATAAAACTGCATAGTTTAACTATAAGTAAGAACATAAAAATCACAACATTATATAGTCATTCAAGAACGTTTAAGTCCCAAGAGCCACCATAGCGTCATTCGATCCTCGGGGCAATGGACGCAATAAACATCCGAGCGGGGCAAGGCAGGCGTCGGTTATATCCGTTAAAAGCGCGGGCAAACTACGGGCGCCAATAAAAATGCGGCCGGACAATCTAATTATTTATGGCAAATATTATGGTTATCATGGCAAACATGCGGTTAATTCTGTTATAAATAGTCAAGATGACATTATAAATTCGATAACGCTAACAAACGATTACAACCATACAATTTGAACAAGTGATCACGTGACATATCGATATGAAACGTCATTCCCATATATCTTTAAGCGTTCTATTGGCGTTAGCGTACTTAGAAAGTCATCTTGTCTACAAGCCCAGTCCCATTACAAATCCTCATAGATATATCATTTTAGAATACAACAATCAAACGCTTTTAAAACATATGAAATTAAATCCGTTAATTTTTGTTTTTTATTTAGCCTGAATCCAAAACTTACAATAAAAAGTGCATTAGCACGCCTTGCTGGTACTATGGCGCGAGTAGTGGTCCTGTGTTTGGATTTTCTAATAGGTTTACCTCGGGACTGTAAACTCTACTAAGTAAAGCATATCGACACTCAAGATCGTAACGTATCTAAAATTATAAAAAAAATTAATGATTAAAATTTATATAAAGGTAAAATTTAAATTTGTCCTGTATTCAGGCTTCCGAATGTGGTGTCTTTATGATCAACAGCTATGAATGGAAATGTGGATAAAGTATAAGCTACAAATAATAAATTTAAATACATTACAGCCTCCATTAAAGGAAAAGTAGAGTCGTTGATGTCAACGATAGATAATCTTCCATAGATACTTATCATACGATGAAATCTGAAAGTATCATATCTATATAAAGACATAATTAACATTGGAATTTGTTTATGATTTCAAAATTATCTTTTTCTTTCCTGATAGTTTTTGACTGTGATTTCGTGGATGGGAAGTAAGTAAGTAAGAAGCAGCCCATTAACGTACCACTTCTGGGCACAGGCCTCCTCACTCATACGAGAGAGCATAGACCCACCACGCTGCTCCACTGCGGATTGGCAGGCATAGTCCGACGTGACGGCAATCCGACACGACCGGAGAGAGATCAGGCGCAGGATGGGAAGTGTAACAGGTAAATTACCTCTTAATGTTTTCTACTTAGCTTTATAGTAAATGTAAATGTTTTGCTTGTCTTTAGCGATAGTATAATAACTAACCACGACCGAAACAGCAAATTAATGCAAAATCTAAATCGAATTCGGTACCAATATAACGTCAGCAAGGCAGGCTTAATATTCATCTTACAGTTGTTTAAACTAGCAACATATTGAGCTTGTTTGCCACCTTATTTCTATAAATTACTTGAAACACGTACTATCATGTAGAAAAAAATCTAAATAACATACGAGTACGTGTACACAAATATATATTGTTAATTAATTATAACAACAGTAAATGGAAGCCCATTAACATCCCACTGCTGGCCATAGACCTTATCTCAAACACCAGCATTTCTCCCAAAATATACAAGTTTCCTTACCAAGGTTTTTTTCACCTCAACGTATAATAATGTTCTTTAAAAGTCCGTTAGGACCATAAATTTTGCAAAGAGAACTTATTCATTCCTGCCTAATATTCAAATCTATCACATTTAACAATAACACACGTGTCTATTCAATGGACCATCACACATCTATTTTTGTAAGTATTTCTATGTCTTCCTTTAAATAATTTGTTAAAATCGATGAATAATTGAGGATGTTGGAAAGCCCTGTTATGTGGAGACGTTACACCCACATGTGTGGTTTTGACGTCATGTATAGCGACCCGACTATGTGTCTGCTGGTTAGAACAACGTCATGGCACTGCAGAACTATCGCCCATTAATGAAACCTCGGTTGCGTCATCCTACGCCATGCCAACTCGGCTAGTCGTTGCTACGTAGAATGGTGTCAATTCTGTTCGGGCTTCTCTAAACTAAATACGCTATACAATAGTGGTAGAGTGCCACAGTAAAACTACCAACACAGCAAGTCATTGCTCCCTAGAATGGTGTCATATCTGATCGGGTTTCTCTAAACTAAAATTTGCTTTAAAATAGGGGTAAAAACCGCTGTAAAATTACCAACTCTGCGCGTCATTGCTTTATATAATGGTATCAATTCTGATAGAGATTTTGTGAACTAAAATTCTCTATTTAACAGTGGAAGAGTACCTCAATAAAACCGAAAACACTACAAGTCATTGCTTCCTAGAATGCTGTCATTTCTGATCAGGTTTCTCTAAACTAAAATTTTCTATACACTATTGTTATAATACGACTGTAAAAATTCCAACTCTGCAAGTCGTTACTTCATATAATGGTCTCAATTAGGATAATCATTATAAAAATGCCAACTCTGCAATCGTTGTATCATAGAATTATGTCAGTTCTGATCAGGTTTCTCTAAACGTTGAAACTTCTCTAAACTCTAACTCTCCAAACGTTGCTTCATAGATAGATATTAACTCTGATCAAGTTTTGCTAAGCAAAACTTTTTAATCGCTTTGAAGTTAAAATATGACTGTAATCTCATTTGATAGTAAGTGATAAGACTGTCTAAAACAGCAGCGCGCTAACCCGGTGAGAGGTAATTTACCTCATATGCTATACAACCGAAGCCACCAGTTCAAATTCCGATAATTTAGAAAATTGCAATTTCCTAAATTTACCATGCCGGGAATCGAACCTCCCCTAGGTTCTCCTCTCTTTTAACGAAGCGAGTCCTAGTAGCACTGTGCTAGTAAGACAGTCAAAACATCTAAATAGGTATAGTGGACAAGGAAACAGTTTTACTTTCGTTCTCTAAATATAAGAAAGTTACCGATAGATTTCATTTAGAAAATATAATACAGAATCGATACCATTGTCTGAGAATCGAGAGTACATGATTTGTGTATTAGATATTTGAGGTAACTAGATGGTTTCAGTGAGTGGTTTATCACATAAAACTAATAGCAGCAAACTAAAGGAAAAGAAACAAACGCATAAAAGTTTTCAAGCTTAAGTTGATTTCATAACTATTTTTGAAGTCCTACTAATAGTTCACAATCTCCCTAAGTTTATAAATACTCGTATATCCAGTTCAAATTTTGTATCATTAAGAAGATACTTGACAAATTATCTCTTGCCAGTTTAGACTATGTCATCACTTATCGTCAGGTGAAATTACAGCCAAGTGCTAAGCTATTCGGAACAAAAATACATTTTAAAAACTTGTAGTTATTAATTCCATAAAGTGTATTTTAGTAAAAATTATATCGCGTCATGTATTAAAAGATAATATTACTATTTTGAGGCTGTAATAAATTTACATAAAAAAAAATTACGGATGAAACGCGTGATTACGTCACGAAGATGTGCATCCTTTTTAATGCTTATTCGCTTGAAGTTGTAATATTTACAAATAACATGTGGCATTTTAATTTGCCACTCGTCAGTTATTCATTTAATATTCTATTTTTCAATATTATTTCTAAAATTCAATTTTGTAAATTTTTAATTCAAAATCAATATTTATTTAATAATTTCTAATAATGACAAAAAACATGTGGCAATTTATTCACAACTCGTCATTTGAGATTTCTATAAATTATTTGTACGAGGTGTGTTCAAAAAGAATCGCGAATTTTGAATTTTCGCGGGTTACGTATATTCGAATTTCGAATTTTTTGTGGCGTTATGTTGGTACTCATGTCTCTCACTTATGCCGACAAGCTCGGCCATTTTGAATGTTCATTTAATTGTTGACAGCTGCTTTGCTTGCACGTGTTTTGGATCGTCTTCGATTTTTACCTATTCAAAAAAATGGATCAAAGAACCTGTATCAAATTTTGTGTGAAAAACGAAATTAAGTGCGCGGATGCATTCCGAATGTTGACTGTGGCATACGGAGAAGCTACCTTGGACCGAAGCAACGTTTATCGGTGGTACAAAATGTTCTCAGAAGGCCGAGAAGATGTGAACGACGAAGAGCGTGCCGGACGCCCGAGCACTTCAACAACAGACGAAAAAATTAATGAAGTGGAGAAAATGGTATTGGCCAATCGTCGAATCACCGTTAGAGAAGTTGCTGAGGACCTAAACATATCGATTGGCTCGTGCCATTCGATTTTTATCAATGATTTGGGCATGAGACGGGTCGCCGCGAAATTCGTACCAAAATTGCTCAATTGTGACCAAAAACAGCATCGCATGAACATTGCTAATGAGATGTTAAACTCTGTCCGCGACGACCCAAATTTGCTCCAGAGGGTCATAACTGGTGACGAATCGTGGGTTTATGGTTATGACGTGGAAACCAAAGCTCAATCATCTCAATGGAAGCTGCCGCACGAACCAAGACCGAAAAAAGCGCGCCAAGTTCGATCGAATGTGAAAGTTTTGCTGACAGTTTTCTTTGATTGCAGGGGCGTGGTGCATCATGAGTTCTTGCCACAGGGAAGAACGGTCAATAAGGAATATTACCTGCAAGTTATGCGCAATTTGCGCGAAGCAATCCGCCAGAAACGCCCGGATTTGTGGAAGAACAAAAATTGGCTTTTGCACCACGATAACGCCCCTGCTCACACATCGTTGCTTGTGCGCGACTTTTTGGCCAAAAACAACACACTAATGATGCCGCAGCCACCGTATTCCCCAGATCTGGCCCCCTGTGACTTTTTCTTGTTCCCTAAACTGAAGAGGCCCATGAAAGGACGACGTTACTCTTCTCTTGACGAGATAAAGACGGCATCGAAGGAGGAGCTGAACAAGATAAAAAAAAATGATTTTTTGAAGTGCTTCGAAGATTGGAAAAACCGTTGGCACAAGTGTATAATATCTCATGGGGATTACTTTGAAGGGGACAAAATAGATATTCATGAATAAATAAATAATTTTTGAAAAAACACAAAATTCGCGATACTTTTTGAACACACAGCGTATTAATTTTCGACACCCTGAAATCTAAAGTTCTATATTTGTATAAATATAGACAAGACTTAAAAATTAGTTTGTGTGTTACATGTGTACTTTGTACGCACGCACTTTTAATTTATTATAGTACTTGTTGTTAGTGGTATAGATTAAACAACGTATTATTATTCCACAGTAAACGACAAAGTGTATAAACCAATTTAGAATCAGAACGTCTTCTTGATATTGGAGTCTATTTTTATCTATCTCAATTTGTAGACGCTCTTGAATATCATTATGCAAATATTCGACTCGTAACAAGTCTCTCTGATTTTATGAATGGAGAGGAGGCTGTGGGGTCGGACCTCCTCCCTCTCCTCATCTCCCCTGAGTATGAAGTCTCGATTTTGTAATGTTCAGAACTTGTTACAGTGTGAACTCGGAACAAAAACATTTTATATAAGAGGAATCCAAACTTTTTGTTTAAATAATTTTCTTCAGTCAAAAGCTCACACAAAATATTCATTACGTCATTGGATTTTTTTTTTTTTCAAACAGCTATTTTATAAAATTAGCATTTTGAATTGTGTCGGACTTCGCTGTGATTCTATATGATATTATATACTCGTATACATTCGGAACTTTCCATTTCGGTAATCTTTACATTTTAAAAAAAGGTTAGATAACGAATCGCTTTACCTGTTTCGGAGAATAAATTCTGAATGAAACGTTTCTGTTATACCCTATAATTATTTTTCAATGAAAATTCGTTACAATCAAAACATCTTTCCTGTTAAATTAGCTTTTTAAATTATGTCAAACTTCGTTGTGATCCGATATGATATTATTTATACACTTGGAACTTTCCATTTCCGTTACTTTGCTTTTAAACAAAAGCTAACGAATCGCTTTGCCTGTTTCGGAGAAAAAAATTCTGAATAAAATATTTCTATTATATCTTATAATGTCAGTTATATCAACGAAAATTTTGACCAAATTGGTCTACTCTTTTCGAATACTATATACTAAGAAAAATGTCATTTTCTAATAAGACACCGTCTTCAATTTTACGTAATGCACTAACTGTCCCACTCAATTTTGTCTGTCACAGAGAAGAGATGGCTAAGGAGAATAAGTTCTACGTTATAGTGAGGTTTTATTAAGGATATAAAATTTTTTACAGTTTTTCAAGGAATACGTCATATATGAATGTGGCGTATCTTTAACCGTTTACCCAGCGCAAGCAACAGAAGCTCTCAAAAGGAATAAATTTACCTTTCTTACAATATTTTCTTGATGCTGATAATATTGGTTGTAAATTGAAAGTCAAAAAAGTCAAAAGATCTTTATTCAAGTAGGCTTATTACAGCACTTTTGAATTGTCTGATGATAACATTAAAGAACGATATACTAAAAGTAATATGATATTGTAATGATGATGGTAAAAAAAAAATACCCGACTGAGTTTGTTGTGAGTTCTTCTCGGATCAGGGCGCGAAGGAACCCTCGTAACTTTAGATTTTAAGCCGTTCTTGAGTCCCATCATCAGACGTATATAATTTGAAGATTCAAAAGTGCTGTAATATGCCTACATGAATAAAGATATTTTTGATTTGATTTGAATACAATCTAAAGTTCCGAGAGCTCCTTCGAGCTTAGATTTAAGAAGAGCCCACAACAAACTCAGTCGGGTGTACATTTTTTTTATGTTATCATCATAACAATATATATTTTTAATTTATTATATATCAACATGTATATATAGAGCAATTCATTCACTCTCGCGCTTTTTGTCTCCTAAGTATTCCATCAAATTAAAGAATGATTTCTTTAATAGCTATCATTTAATGAAAGATTAATAGAAACGTATACAGTTACCCTTAAATGACTTGTCAATTTTATGTAGCCTACTTGAATTTACAGCAATTTTATTTTTATTTCTTAAGTTATATGAGGTGCATTCACTTTATTTCGTAAAAGAGTCAATATTTTTATGGACGTACAAGTTTTCTAAACACAAGAATTGATATAACCTCTATAAATCGACGAACCATACGAACAAACGACTTCCTTTTAGATATTTCGACGTCATTTTAATACCATCAATATTACTTATTAGTATATCTATTAGACATACTTGACTCTTTATACGTAAAGTGCTTCGATAAATGCGCTATCTGACACTAAAAGAATCTTTAAATTCCAACCAATTTTTCGCAACCAATTACATTATACTAAAAACGCAATATTTTAAATTTATTACATTGGAAATTAGTATCAACAACTAATAACATCTATATGATCGTTATTAGTTGCTACTAAATTATAAGTGCTGTTGACATTGCTTTGTGCCTAGTAGTACAATAAAAGTATAGAGATTGTGCAATTTAATTAATTCTACGGGACACAACTAGTCCAACGAGTTGTTCGCAATTGAATCGGTCTGTCTCTTCATTTAACTGGAATAGATAAAAGACAAACACTAAGATACTAGCAGATGTGAAATATGCAAAGGAGAACTTTCTTCGTGTTGAAAGGTTTATTTATTTGTTGCATTTATCATTGGTTTTTATTGCCGCTTAAATGGGATCATCAGATGGTGAGTGATGATACGGTCTAAGGGCGCGCTATTCTGATAAGAGGCAGTTTACCTCTTATGGTTTCTACACAGCATCGTACCGGAACACAAATCTCTTTGTCGGCGGTACGTTATTGGTAGGGCGACAACTAGCCACGGCCGAAGCCCCCACCAATTGAGACTCAGACAAAAATCAAGTAAAACGCCGTCAGGGCGATCTAAATACGACGCATTACCAACAAAATCAATTATGGCGAAATTACATTGCCTAATTAAATTACTATCGTTAACTATTTCCAATAATAAGAAATAGAAATAAAAGATTTAAAGAAAAGATAAGGAAAATTGTAGGTGTCGAATAAAAATTAGCAGTCACGCAGGCTATGTAATGCTCGTTAGGCGGCTTTTATCGATTAAAGGAACAGCCTTGTTTTAATTAACTATAATATTATTAATAAATATTTATTCACCATTATAATTATGTACATTGTAAATAGTTGTTCGTGTTTTTCGTATTTTTGACCAGACCTTACCCACAAACGCCTACAGTACGGAAATAGAATTATTTATGCCATTAATGATGATGTCGGCAGAGAACCCTACGCCCCTATGCTTTATGTCTCCTTTCTCTCTTATTCTCCTACATATATATAGTGGGCGTGGATTCGAATCCCACTTCTGAACTTTTACTCCCCCTTGTAAAACTCCCCACTCAAAAATAATAAGTCCACCAATCACAGTCGTCGTTTTCACGACGACTATGGCTTAACAGGAGCTATGATTAAATTTGAGAATTTCAGGAATAGCGTTTAACTGGATGAAGTACATGCAAATGTTTCACTGATATAATTACAAAGACCTCAGCGTAATAAACAAATGTATCAATTTAATAGCAATCCAACAAATAAAATAATAAAAATATATATAAATAGGTAAATAATAGGTATATAATAGGGATATGTAAATAAAATGACAGTGTCATTTTATTTACATATCCCTATTATATCCACTCCTCCCATCTGTATATAACGATACCATCACGATATCTTCATAATATCTCATCTGATTTTTTTTCTTTTGTTTTTAAGGGGCTTCTGTATTATTAATAATACACGCCAGCCCCATCGTAAACTTATAAACTAACATACAATAATTTAACAATAAAAAGAAATATAATTACAAACAAAAAAGACTAACATTCTTTGAGAGAATCATTAACAAATATACAAGCCAAATAACTCAAAGGTTCACTTAAGATTGAATTAAAAACACCCATATTTCTAAAATTTAAATTTAGTTCATGCGTTAATGTTTCTCTCATCTGATTAATTTAAAAACTAGCAAAGTAATTTCATTCACGAGGTTGACGTCCACTAAAAATCCCCACATTCCTATGACATCGGAACAGCTAGTAATAAATACAGGGGAGTTAATCATGAGCCTCAGACACATACTGCTTTATTATCCTAATCTAATCTAAATATAAACCATTTAAATAAAATATCTGTATCCAATCAAGTTATTCTTTTGATTTTTTGAAATATACATTTATTATTGTTGCCACTCTTATTTATACCCAACTTGGAATTAAAAGTGGCTTCTCAGAGTAGAAGTATAAAAGTAAAATAAATGCGGTAGAGATGAGAGCGTTGAGAAGTATGAGTGACTAAAATTGAGAAAGGTACGCTTACAATGGATTGGGCACGTAGAGAGAATGAATGAAAGGAGACTGACAAAAAGCATTTATGAGTCAAAAGTGAATGGGAAAGTTGGAAGAGGAAGACCAAGGTGAACGTTCCTGGACCAAATCCAGGACACTTTAAATAAGGGCCAGGTCAAGAGTACTCTAAGCCGATGAACGTTTATGAAAGGATTAATAAGAATGAAAGAAGCGAAGGAGATATACCAGGGTCGTAGCAAATGGAAGGACGTGGCCTCTGCCTACCCCTATGGAAATGAGGCGTGATGAGGCTATGTATGTGTATTCTCACAGAAACGTATTATACCTACTCATAAAGACATATAATATTTTTAGAAAGAATCCATAAGTCATTCATGCGTACGGCATTTTTATTTATATGTATATATTTCGACACATTTAATGTCATATCTGCGAAATATAATCTCCATAATCAAGCCCGGAACCTACACTACTACCGTGGGGAGGGAGCCGCGCGGGGATATGACTGTGGGCAGAGCGGGGGCGATGCGTAGGCGAATCGGCAGCTATCCATAACAAGAAGTACAGACTCGAACAAAGCCGTACGTAATTATTATGCTGCTATCGGTTCACAATGATACAGTTTTTTATTCGATAACTTCACTATGACGTCAAATAAATTATTGACGCACCTTTAATACTTGGTAAAACGAGTTGACCTTTTACTGGAGGCCATAATTGGTGTAATGCTCGCCAATAGCGGTTGCCTTCTTTTATAAAACCGTCATCTCCCTGAAGGACGCAAATGAGAGGCAAAGGGAGGAAATGGCTGATGCTCTCACTTGCCGTTGGCTGAGTGGCTGAAGGTCCATATATGCGCTTCACTTTCCACGCCATTAATCTGTTAATCCTCATAGTCAGCGTCATGAGGGTTACTAGAGTGGAATGCGAAGGGAAACCTAATCTTGCTCAAGGATGAGAAAGGATCCTCTGGGTTTGAACAGGTATTCTGGCTTTCAGCGAGTCCCACAGTTCTGATTGGGGAGATTCTTGTGTGTAAAGACATTTACCAGCGAAGAAAACCGAGCTCATCTATACAAATACATAATAATGGAGTGTGTGTACGTAATTTCAAATAAAGGGCTTTTGATTCAATGCATATGAAAGAATATATGGTTATGTATTTCATAAATGGGCGATATTGACAGATGTGATTTTCAATATTTCGCTATCGAAACTTCTGGGATGTTGTTCATCTAATTCATAGAGGTTTGAATCTGTTGGTGGCTTCGGTCATTATCACCCTACCAGCAAAGTAAAAAGATTGTATTCTGATACGATGCTGTATAGACATAATTAGGAGGTAAAGTATCTCTTGCGAGGTTAACCCATTGCCATGTTAAATTATTATTATTATTTATTCCAAATTCCAATTAAATATAACTATAGATTATAACATTATTATTAATAATTACTGTTGCATACTCGTACAACCCACATTGCTGTACTTGTGAATATACTCAGGGTGCAGCAAAATATATCAATGCGGTCAGCTACGAGGTTGAGGGTGTGCAGCGCGCGCGTCAGCGGCGCCTCCCCTAGCAGCTTAGTGCGTCCGATCGGCACCGCTATCAGTGAGGGCCGGCGCCTCCTCCACACATACCCGTCTGGAGCCCACAAACTTACCTGGCCTAATAAGTCTGCGTTACACGCTACACCTCTTATGACTTTGAAAATATAAGTAATGAGTGTGAGCTCCCTCCTAACTCTCAATTCGTTGTACCCTACCATGCCCAGAACGAATAGTGTTGGGTACATCAATGGATAGGGGTATACTCCATACATTTTCATACACAAGTACCTAGAAATATAATATATATATAGAATATAGTTCTGGACTCGCTCCAACATGAGACTATACTTAGCTTCATGTGGAGCCCAGATTACTGCGTTTCCTTCTAGGTGGCTCCTGACCAGCGCATTGTTTAAGGAGTTTATGGCCTTTATGTTTGTGAATCCGAGGATTATACGGAGCACGAACCCTAGATTTCTATAAGCTTTTTACAACATTTAATTATATGATTATGAAACGTTAGCTCAGAGTTGAATATAACGCCCAAGTCCTTGACTTCTGTCATCCGTAATACGTGTTTCCCTTCAATCAGGTATTTACCCAAAACCGGGGTATGTACTCGAGAAAAAGTGATTACTCCACATTTCTGGTTATTAAAATGTAGGCGGTTAGTTTTGCTCCAAGCTACCACCTTATCAATATCCGACTGTAGCTTCCTACAGTCACTGTTGTCTTTTATTGTATCATTAACATTGTATGATACACCATTAATATAAACAAAACCTTATTTCGCACATTTTTTAATGCTCAGGTCTGCGCTTCACTATAATCTCACCGGATGGTACGCGATGGTCAAAGATGAAAACGTGATAACCTGTTATGAGGTACTTTACCTCTCATAATTTTTTCATATATATTTAAACATGTCAGCCCTATTGTACCTAATACTTACTAAACAAAAATTAAATAAACGTACTCTTCACAATTGCCTCATGGGTCTAGTCTATAGCATGTTCGACTACAGACATGAGGTCCTGGGTTCGAGGCCCGGGCCAATTCAAAAATCAATATTGAGTTTTCGAAGCATGGAAAAATTTGGCGGTGTGATCCAGCCCCGTGCCTCGGAGTGCACGTTAAGCCTTCGGCCCTGCGCCAGATCTCTCTCCGGTCGTGTCGGATTGCCGTCACATCGGACCATGAGAGTCAAGAAATAGAGAATGCACTCGTGTACCATGCCTGCCAATCCGCAGTGGAGCAGAGTGGTGGGTTTATGCTCTAATATAACCCTCTCTCGTATGAGAGAGAAGACCCAGCAGTGGGACATTAATGGGCTGCTACATACTTACTTTACTCTTAACAACTAAATGAGATACGTAATTAATTCTACGGTAATTATTTAAAACAGGATATATAAAACTCAAATAGAATTCTAACTGCTCTAGAATTAGGTTCAGGACCCTGGGCCTCTATTTGAGAAGCGTGTAGTCGTACCGGGCCGTCTCGGACCTGTTATCCAGGCCATTAAAGAGGATTTGACGCTCTTGTCACATTCACTAGTTTAGTCTTCAAGCCAATACTGCCTATAGAAGTATAAACTTGAAAAAAAGGAAGTCTGGTAGTGTCCAGACCCATTGGGAAACACCTGATGTGTAATTCATGGATGAAGAGGATTCCGCTAGAGCCGTTCGTGCCTAAAAGCATTTCTCAGGGGGGAAAAGTATTGGGAATTGAATCCAAGAGCTCTGGTTGCGAAGCTGTTGCGTCTGTGAAGCCGTGTTTATTTTAGTGGCGCGGTGTAAGGCCGAGCTCGTAGCGCGTCCGTGTTCACCGGAGCAAGATCGGGCTCGCTCGGGCACGGTCGGGCGCGCTCGGCTGCGCGTGCGACGCACCGCAGGAAACAGGAAGTGGACTAACCGCGGGTTTCCGCTCCCATTCGCCGCCGCTAGCTGCCGGACGCACTGTTTCATTTACTGCCAGGGCTACCACCATACACTTGTACAGTGAAACCGACTTCAGTGCAATTATCTGGCTTACATGTCAGAAGTGAAACGTATTTGGCAAACAAATTTTGTTTTGACGGCCTCGTTGGGGCTGTGGTGCGAGTATTCGCTTTACTGGCAGTGCCCAAGATTCGATCCTCGATAGAAAATTGTATTTTCTAATTTGTCTGAGTCTGGACTGGAAAGCTTCAACCGTGGCTAGTTACTACCCTCCCAGCAAAGACATATCGCCAAAACAAGAGAATTATGTCCCGGTACGATGCTGCGTGGAAACCAAATGAAGTATATCACCTCTTGCGAGGTTAGCGCGCTTCCATCTTAGACTGTATCATCACTTATCATCAGGTGAGATCACAGTTAAGCGGTAAACTGTTAGAGGGAGGGAAAAAGGTTGATATGTTAGGAATTTGACTGTCATTAAAATATTAAAAGCGTCGAAAATTAATCCAAATAATTTATTTAAATCTCAAATGATGAATTAAATAAAAAAGCCACATGTCATTAGAAATTATTAATTATTTACCTTATATTTTATGAAAAATAGTATATCAAATTATTGAATAAAACTAGTCATCGGCAGATTAAAATGCGGCATGTTATTTGTAAATATTAAAACTACCTGATCTTGAAACGAATTGCCATAAAAAACGCCGCACCTCTTCGTGACGGTAATCACGCGTTTCATCCATAAAAATTTTACCCTAATGCGCCTGAAGAAATTTCACTTCAAAAGTTCAAAATATCTTTATTTAAGTAGACCTCTTGCATCGTCAGGTATCCTTTTTTATATTAGGCGTATTATAATTTGAAAGATTATACGTCTTAGTTTTTTATTTGTCACAAGTCTTACGTTCCTCTCTCGGCATGATTTACTTGCACCATTTTATTTTTAAAAAATTGCGTCGCCTGCACGTTGTTAGACCTCATTGAGGCTTCAAAATCGGGTTTATTTTCATTTTGAAAGCATCCCCTGCGTAAACGCTTAAAATTTTTAAGAAATCTTGCATGACAGAATTGATTCTCTTTAAACGTTCTAAAGAAATCCACGGCAGCATATGTCTATCTTTTAAGGTGCGTCGTATGCACGTAAACATTGCCATTTAATGTAACTTCTATGTTTGTATCTATAGAATCGAGAATATATCTATTTATTTAGTCTTTCTTCATCAAAGCTAAACTAATTGTAAGCTCATAATAATGTACCGCATCTTTACTTTTGTGATTCTTCTGCCATACCCAACTTACACTACCATACACAAGTGTTGGCACCCACACCTGCATGCACAGCCAGTCTGGCCCTTTGAGACACCATCTGGCTATTCATAAAGGCGTGCAGAGCACCATTTATTATATTCCGTGCATTCGCTCTCCTTTCGATATCTCTTTCACATGTTCCATCTTTTGTAAATTTAGATCCCAAGTATACAAATTCTTTCACCTCTTCCACAAGTTCCCCATCTATCAAAATATTGTCATTCATCATAGATTCATCTCTTTCAAAAAGCATAATTTTCATTTTGTTTACATTCACTTTCATTCCTTTCCTTTTCAAAACTTCATTCATAATATTTACCATCTCTTGTAGCTCATTAGCGGATGATGCCAGTATTACTTGGTCATCAGCGTAGAGTAAACATTTGACGAGTAATTCAATTATTCTTAACCTATGCATACTTTCTTTTAAATCTGTCGAACAGTTATCCATGAATAGGTTGAAAAGCCATGGTGACGCAACACATCCCTGTTGAACACCACTTTCGACAGGAAACCACTCCGTGTACGCCCCGTTTATTCTGTCACAAGCACTAGAACCATCATAGAGAGACTTCAATGCTTGAATCAGATTACCGCTCACCCCATACGTAGATAACATTGACCACAGCTCATTCCTCGCCACTCGCGTGTGATAACGGTTCTTTAAAATAGATAACATATAATTTCCAACAGTTGAAGTGAAAAATTTTCATCGATAACGAAAACATTTAAACTAGTGAAAAGAAAAATTCTCTTTAAAATAAAAAGTGATGCTCAAGCGAGGGCAACCCTGGAAAATAGCTCGCTCATCGTATTTTGTGCCATTGAAGTAATAATATCATAGTATGAGCTTCATCTACCGGATACGCGTAACACGAGATTGTTTGTGTCTCTTTCGCTTTGCTTCGGCTGCGTATGCGCGCTATTTAATTACTGTTTATTCATTAAAACAACACGCCCTGTTGTGTGAAGACCTTGACACTTAGGTACACAGTTCACTGTTACTTCATATTATAATTTTTCAATTACTTCAATAATTTAGTTACAACTTATTAAATGCTTTTAAATCTGTATAAAGTCGCTAAATCTCGAGTAGAGCTGGGCTGATTTGGCAATTTTGGTTTTGATTAATTGTGGAAATCCGGGGAAAGTTTAAAAGGTGAGTGAATATGAAAAATATACTGAACACAACAATTTCGGTTTCCTTTACAAACTATTCCCACCTATCAAACATTCCAAGTTCAAATTAAATTTAAAAGTGAAGTGTCCTTTCGTTTTTTTTTTGGTTTGAATTTCAAACGTTTGACATTTGCCCCCACGTTCAGAAATTTAAAAGTATACTATGTTTTCTTTTCATTTGTTTTTAACCTTTAACAATTTCTAATCACTGCCTCATTGGTCTAGTGGTTAGCATGTTCGACTACAGACATGAGGTCCTGGGTTCGAGTCCCGGGCCGGGCCAATTCAAAAATCAATATTTAGTTTTCCATTAAGATTTTCTCAATATTTGCCTGAAGTTGGGAAGTTGGCGGTGTGCCTCGGAGAGCACGTTATGCCGTCGGTCCTGCGCCTGATCTCTCTCCGGTCGTGTCGGATTCCCCGTCACATCGGACTATGAGAGTGAAGGAATAGAAAGTGCACTTGTGCATACCTGACAATCCGTAGTAGAGCAGCATAGTGGGTATATACTCTAAAAATCCTCTCTCATAGGAGTGGGGTCTATGACCAGCAGCGGGAGGTTAATGGTTAAACATGCGTAGGGTGGAAATAAGAAAAAAAACGAATGATAACAAAATCGAGGGAAACAGTTTAGTAATGTAGTTATTTAGTGTATATGTAATTGTATTGAAAAATCAAGCGCTTACGACACTACATATATTTGTTATTATTCCTTTAACGAGTTTTTTGTTTAATTTTTGCCAAAAAAATGAAAAGAAAACATCTTTTTCAAATGTATTCAAAGGTTCTAGGTTCAAAAACAAACTTGTAAATTGTTATAGTCTATCGAAATTTTATATTTTAAACTCAACCCATTACATAAGAGGGTAAAAAGTGTTCGCTTTGACATAACCTTTGTTGTATTGAATTGTCTCCTCTCACCCTTCAGTCAGATCAGCCGCCCACACAGTGACGTCACAGACAATTCGGCTTCAGCACCAAGTCGCCAAATATAGAAGCAATTCGTTGTACGAAGGAAAATGAATACGAAATTCCATGTACGAATACACTGTTGAAACTGACATATGAAATAGTGTGTTTCACTTATTTTTAACCGACTTCAAAAAGAGGTGGTTATCAATTCATTCATCATGTTTTTTTATGTTTGCTACCTCATAATTTTCGACTGGGAAAAACCGTGGTGCCTCCCATAGGGTCCCATTCTTTTTTGGTCCAGTTATGATGATGGCATCTAAGAGAAAACCATATCTTAAATTTGCATTAAGCATGTGCGCGACAAATGGACGAATAAATCAAGATCACGCCGACCGATTTCGATTTTTCATTGGAAAGGATATACTTCAAGGGTTGCTTGATGATAGTTTAGTTAGGTTTTGATCATGGGATCCATGACAAAATAACGAAAATCTTCAATTTTTAGGAGCAAATTATCGATACCTACTCGGCAGAATCTTTTATAGGCTATCCGGATAATTGAGTCACCTACCGTAACGTAGTTATAGACAAGTAATTGTCGTAGTTTGAGAAGCCAATGTAGGTACCCACTTATATAGCTATAGGTGCGAGCAGTTTCTTGTCGGTATCTTCTCAGTGAAATCGGCTTTTAGTACAGGTGGTAGATATGCTACCAATGGACAGATTACTAACGACTCTAAAGTACTTTTTGAGTCTACCTTTTTTTACAGTCAGGATAACGCTTTATTGTAATCTCGCATTGTGTGTGAAAACACGCAATGACTTCCTAAAAAATTTGCATGAAAGCGGTATCAGATGAGAGTTCCCATGGAGACCCTGGCGCCACATCATACACGCAGAGGCGAACGACCGAGAAGGTTTTAGTGGGTATGTAATCGCGGTTAACCTGACCAGTTCCCGAATACGCCGGGTAAAAAGGTAAGCAGCAGCCAATTACGGTCCCTCTTCCAAGCTCAGGCATCCTCACTCATAGAAGAGACTGTTGTAAGGACTCCAAAGTGGGTTGGCAGACTATATATATTCCAGAATGACTCCCGGAATATTCATGTTTCCTCATGTTGATATCTTCACCAAAAACACAAAAATGGAGTGGAAAGAACTATCAATCACATAAGTTCCTTTTGAAGTGAAACTTCTTCAGGCGCATGAGGGTAAAATTTTTACGGATGAAACTCGTCAATTCGTTTGAATGTTAGGTAGTTTTTATATTTACAAATAACATGTGGCATTTTAATTTGCCACTCGTCATTTATTGATTTCATATACTATGTTTCATAAAATATGAAATAAATTTATATTTCACAAATTCCCTTTTCAAAATTTTAAATTTAAAAACAAAATCTAATTAATAATTTCTAATACTGACAAAAAACACGTGGCATTTTTATTTACAATTTGTCATTTGAGATTTTAATAAATTATTTGTATTAATTTTAGACACTTAATATTTTAACGACAACTAAATTCCTGACATATCTTCCTTTTCCCTCCCTCTTGGTCTCGGAAATCTAAAGTTTTATATCTGTATAAATATAAACAAGACTTAAATTTTGATTGCCAAAGAAGTTTCACTTCTGACATGTTTACTTTGAACGCACGCACTTTTCATTTATAAAGTGAAACTTCGGTTTCCGAACTACTTACCGAATGATCTAGACCTAGGCTATTGTGACTGTTGAAGGGATTTTTAGAAAATTTCTCCTTCTGAAGGGAGTAATATAAAGAAAACAGTATGATTCAAATTATTTTTCTTATCTTTGATGCTATATTTAAATTCTGTTATAATAATTTAAGCAGATTATTCCGTATCGTCTGTGACGCAACTCCGTGGGCGGATGGTCCGTAGGGGGGTGGGTGGGGACAGTTCAATGAAACTAGTATTATGTCATCAGCTTATATCACGAGAGCTTTCGTTTGGTATTCGTATTTTCCAGATTATTTAATAATAGTATATTTTAAGGGAAAATAATAGTGTTTTAGAGAAAAGCACTTCTTGCGCGCTGTACACTTCATTTACAGGAATCGAATGAGACTAAGCCGTCACGCTTGGATATGTAAAGCTCGAGCGAGTTAAGTCGGATCTCGTCGAGATAAATTTTAATATAAGTTTACTAACAAATACATTGTCTATATATATAAAAGAGATATCCAGGTATCTATTGACTCATCTCGATATCTCAGGAAACATAAGATATCGAGACTTGAAATTTGTTAGGAATATTCCTTTTGCCGAGAAGAGGTCAACTAAGAACGAATTTTAGGAAATTCCACCGGCGGGGGGAAAGAAAAATTCCAAAGGGGGATTGCGGGGGTGGTAATTTAAAAAAAATCACATTTTCACACTAAAACAAAAATTCATACTTCACATTTAAAAACTATCTTTTATGGTATGTAAAACTTGGTCAGAATTATTTTTTTGGTATAATAAAATCAATCAAAAGTAAATTTTAGGAGATTCCACTCACAATAGGCAGTGCGGATATGTTTCGTATTTGTAAAATAAAATGCCTAAATTAAAAAAAATGCTACCAAAGAAAAAATTTACGCAGATGAAGTCGCGGGTTCGGCTAGTTATAAATGTTTGGTTATTATAATGGATTGCCTCACCGTAATTAAATTTTTCACTTTTGTCATGTAGTACTAAGTAACCAAGAAGTCTTTTCATTAACTTTACGACATTATAATTCATCTAATAATAACTATCTATACCTAATTATCCATTATTTATAACTGTTTATTGTTATTATTTCAAAATCATCGGATGCCAGTACTTCTCTAATACTCCCTCTTGTATTTTTGTAGAAATATACACAATGTTCAATATTTCTCTGAGTTTTTATCACACATTCAATATCATACACAAATATACACACACGCACATCAACACACAAATTAATTTATTAAAATAAATTTAAAATCCTTAATTGGCCTTAAGTACATTGATTATATTTCATATTAGTTTTGTAAAGGCTGTGAACTTTAAAAATTAAAATAAAGAAAAATATAATACTATATATAATAATATGTCATTAATTATTAATAATTTGTACACAGTTTAAATCGAGAGGATATATTACCAAAAATACAGTTGTATTTGGTATTATAATCACCTCACTATGATTAAGTTTTCACTTTTGTTGTGCAGTATTAAGTAACCAACTACTTTTTTTATAAAAACACTTTGTAAAACAACTTTATAATACATCTTATAAAAAAGTAACTGTATTTATCAACTATTTGTAACTATGTCTCTAATACTTGCTCTAGTATTTTTGTGGAAAAATACACAGTATTCTTTGTGTTTTTATCAAGCACACATTCATAAACACTGACACACGCGCACACGTAGATTTAAATAGGTTTTATTATTTAATACAACACATAAGCTAAGTTTTAATAAAGCAACTAAAAATGTCATTATTCGTTTGAAACTGTGTACACCTTTAGTAATCAGACTCATTCGCTAGAACGCAAAGTACAAATTAATTCGTTATAAAAGTAAACGTTATAATTTATACCATTGTAAAAGTATTTGTATAATAAAATTCGTAAAATTGCTACTTATAGAAGTCGACGGAAACATCAATGGACAAGCTCCGCGCCATTCTTATTTAACTTCCGCTATCTATCTTTATCGCACGCTTCACAAATTGCTTATAGGACCGAGACGGATATATGTCGGCTACTTGCGTCGCGAATAAATACAATTCCATTGATTGTGAAAGTAGTGAATTAGATTCCACTGTTTTTGGTATGAGTGTCGCAGTTTTTAAAGGTCACTTGTATAAATACTACGTAAAAGGAGACCGCTCGTTAAATTATTCGTAACGAATCGAATTTACTAACGCACATTTATATTTTCTATTTAAAGTAGATTTACTTCAATTTTAGTTTATAACATCTAAGACCACACAACATCAGTAAAAACTTCTTAAGTGTCGTTAATAACCTTAGTAAGAATAGTTTTTTCATTGGTGTATGGGTATTGAGTACTATCATTTACCATATATGTATGTCTACATATTTGTCTACGTGTGTAATTATAATTTAGCATATATTGTCAGTTGTACTGTAAGTTTAAATTAAATGCACCTCATAAAACAAATTAAATAAAAGTATTATTGTTATTTAGAAATTCTAAGCTGTATAAAATTAGCAATTCAATTAAGGGTAGTTGTATAACGTTGCTATAACAAACTTTCAGAAGACATTCCAGAGATGCCATTTAATAATTTTAATTCTTCTATTAAAAGATAGCTACTTGAGAAATAGTATCATAATTTGAAGGGATTTTTAGTCTATAAAGTTGTGGGAGTAAATGAATTGAAATAAAATAAATAATACATATTGTAATGATGAAACAATGAACGCCTCACTGAATTTTTTGTGGGTTCTTCTCAGAACAGGAAGCAAAGGAACTTCTCTAATATCATAATCAATTGTACATTGTATTAACAAGTATATAAAAGTGCTTTAAAAGTATTTTTTTTGTCGGTGGGAAATGCTTTTACATCTAGAAGTGTTCACTAGAACCCAGCGGAACTATCTTCATTCGAGTGGACGCCAGATGTTCGCTGACGTATTCAGCTCTGGCGCCCCGGATGAATCCGACTCAAAGGTTCATAAAAAATTATAAGAGCCTGCGTTCAATGTACATGTGTCAAAAGTGAAACATCTTTTGGCAAACTAATTTTTAAGTCTTGTTTATATTTATCAAATCTAAAACTAGATTTCCGAGACTTACAGGGAGGGAAAAAGGAAGATGGTGTCATAATTAATAATAAAATTAAACAGAATAATTAAAATACATCTTTTTAAATTGTTTAGAAAATAATATAGTCAAATCTCAGTAAAGTAAGTTCTGTTTTTAAAATTAAAATTTTGTGAAGAAAATTTATGAAATATTATTCTTTTTTACTTTATGTAAATCTAACTCAAATTTTGTTGTTTGTCAATTTTACAAATTATAATTTAAATTTTGAATTTAAAATTTATAAGAGAGAATTTATGAAATATTACATTTTGAACTTTACATTTTATGAATAATGACGAGTGGCAAATTAAAATGCCACATGTTATTTTAAATATTAAGAGTACCTAAACTTCTAACGAATTGGTATATCAAACGCATATTTGGCAATATTGGCATTCGGTAAATAGAAAACCCACACATACGGACAGATATCTACATGGTTCGTCTCGTCATCATCCACGTCACCTTGCCTCGGTCGGGACAGCATTGATCAGTCGGGCTCACGATTTATGTGATGATCAAACTGTTCAGGACGAGTTAACCCATGTAAGAGAGGTGTTACGTCGGAATGGACATAGATCCCAAAAAAACCCGCCAGCAAGCAGAGACACCATAAACGACCTTTGGAGGTAGAAAAGCCAAAGGCCTATTTACCTTTTGTAAAGGTAGTAACGGACAGAATAGGCAGGCTACTGAGAAACGACTATAGCATCAAAACTGTCTTCACTCCCTTACAAAGGATAATAATCATGGTAAGATCTCCGAAGGATCGTTTACCGTATCAATGTCCGGGCGTTTACAAAATTGACTGCGGTTGTGGAAGCTCTTATATTGGGCAAACGAAGCGTTCCATATCAACTCGTGTGTCAGAACACATAAATGCCGTCAAGCACAACGAAATACAAAAATCTGCGATCGCTGAGCACATTTTGCAGCAGGGAACTCAACACTGGATAGAACTTCGTAGCCCGAAAGTTCTTTTCACGGACCGCCATTATATGCCGAGATTAGTTCACGAAGCCATTGAAATTAAAAAGTATCCTAATTTCAATCTCGAAGATGGTTTTAAGCTGGCTGATACGTGGAATCCACTGGTGAAATTATGCCAAGTGAACAAACGACGCAATCATTCAAAATTAAAACGTGCAGTTTTGAGTGTAGTATGCCGAAAAATGGATGTGGGTGCCGGGTAAATAAAAGGATCAGACGTAGGGTTGACAGATTCTGCCCTTGACAGCTTGGCACAACCGCCCACAGCAGTAACGTGATCACGATCCATGCAACTGGGTCGAATTATCGGCAAAATTTAAAAAACGCCATCATGGTATGTACCCGTTCAAATAGTCAATATGTTAATAAACCACGAAAATTTAAGTTTAAAACAATTGGCTGCTACTGACTTACTAATCAAGCTAAAAATTACTTTAAAAAATCTTTCAATATCTGTAGAGAATTTTTTAATTTACTAATGACGGATATTCTACGTAAATGATATTATGAATTTAAATATTAGTAGTATATTGATTAGATTATGAATGTAAGTGTTTACTTAATAATCGTATGTACGCGGGTGACACCTCGGGGCATGGCTAGTACGTAATAAAATGAACAGAGCGCCTAAAGAAGTTTTCTATTTAAAAACATATTGTTGCCAAACAATCGTCTTACACACGTTTAATTACAGCCGCCCCCAAAGGAAACAGTAAGTAGGAAATAATAATTGACGCGAACAGGGAACGTACGTATCCGGCGACGAGCGGAAGTAACGCCATACGCCTCTGCAAGGGAAGTGGCCCCTTTCTTTCCTGCGCTCTTGATTATGCGCCCGCGCAGACACCGCACCCCCCACTTCACTTCAATCTCATTCACAACACCGTGGGAGAAACACCAACCAAACCACCCATAACGACTAATTCATGAATGAATATAAAGATACCATTTTAAAAGTCCCAGACAAACCAATTTTATGTACTGTTTTAAATATCCAACCACGCGGCCGGTTCATCGGCTGCGTTCAGGATATGAATGAATAGGGGAGTGTATTTTTACACCGGTGCAACCGTACTTTCCTTCTCAAAAACTATTTTTATTGCCGCATTATCTAAATAGGCTTAGAGGAGGTCGATTTTATAAAAACACGTATGCACGAATATTTATTATTAGTTTTCGCTTTATGATACCTTTTTTTCGGTACCGAAATAAAGAATGCTCTTAAATCAATGTTATATGCGGAGTGGCTGGTGTTGGCAGTGTACCAAAATCATAAGCGCACGATCACTGATTCACATCTACTAATTATTTTTTTATCACGACCATTTTTTTTTACTTTTTTTAACCAAAATATTTAAGAAATGTGTACAAATATTAATGATATTCCTGTAGAGAAAGTAAAGTCTACAGTATTCCTAGGTATAACATTAGATTCTGGGCTTCAATGGGACGCCTATATTAAGACTCTGGCAAGTAAACTTAGTTCCGTTGCTTTTGTTGTTAGAAAAGTTAGACAATACACTGATGTTGAAACTGCCAAAATGGTGTATTTCGCTTATTTTCATAGCATTATGTCGGCGGCGGACATTGAAACTATATTTATTTTACAAAAAAGAGCAATACGAGCCATATATCAATTAGGATCACGTGTTTCTCTAAGAGATAAATTTAAAGAAACGTCAATTCTCACAGTACCGTCGCAATATATATTAAATAATATCTTATATATCCGTGATAATATACATTTATTCAGTAAGAAAAGTGAAATACACAATTTTAACACAAGAAATAAAAACAAACTTGTAATTCCATATTTTAGAGTGAAGAAAGTTCAGAAATCATTTGTCGGGTTGAGCATACGCATTTTTAATAAGATACCTCAATCAGTTTTGGATTTGCCTCCGCATAGTTTTAAGAAATATGTCAAAAACATCCTTTTACAAAAGGCATATTATAATGTTGAGGATTATTTAAGCGATAGAAATGTTTGGATTTGATTCCAGTTGCTCACAGAAGCAATATATTACACATTGTAGCATACAAAACTATTTTTAAAGGAGTAACCGTTGATTTTCTTTCCGGTTTCTCCTCAGCGGATTCAACTTTCCGAACCGGTGGTAGATTTGTTACCAACGAACAGACTACTGACGATTCAAAAGTGCTTTTTGAGCCTACTTGAATAAATAATATTTTGATTGATTTGATTTGATTTGATAAGGACGTTGTGAACTTCATTTTATAAGTAATGAATGAAACCGAGCTATCACGCCCGGATATGTAACCCTCGACTAAAAGAGCGAGGGTATGGTCAACCTGTCATTGCTATATTATAATTATTTAATTTAACATTACATTATTGACAATAATTTATACATGATTATATACATACTAGCTGGATCCGCGACTTCGTCCATGTGGAGTAGTGTTTTTGGGTAAAACGGTAAGTAGCAGCCCATAAACGTCCCACTGCTGGACACAGACCTACTCACTCATAGAAGAGAGGGTTTTTAGAGCATATACCCACTATGCTGCTTCACTGCTGATTGGCAGGCATAGTACACAAGTGAACTCTCTATTCCTTCATTCGACGTGACGGCAATCCGACACGATTGGAGACTAGGCGCAGGACCGACGGCTAATAATTCCTTCTACAACTAAATTATTTTACCTTCATCAAATAATCATACAAACAAGCATTCGCTTGACTATCAGTGAATGTAAACAAAGGATAAGAAAGCTTAATAGTTTTATGAATAAGTCTTTGTGCCTATGGCGACTCAATAGCAATAGACGTAAGGGATTTCTGTCATAAAAACAAGTCGGGATATCCAAAATTGTCGCCATAACCAAAAAGTTACAACCGAGGTCCCTACTGTATATATATACAGTGGATTTCATGAATATTATATATATTGCAACTGTTATTTTTTGTGAATATATAGAAAAGAAGTTGAGGTTTGCAGTATGAGTCTCGTAGGAATATTTCTTATATTTTAAACTTAAATCAAACCTATTCAGTTTCATAAATAGGAACAAAATGAAAAAAAAAATCATCCAAACCAGTTGAATAGTTTCAGAATTCATCGCGGTCAAACACTGATAGGGAATTTTTATCTATTTAAATTGATTGACGGCCTTGCAAGTCCTACGTTTGATTCCCGCTAAGACAAATTTACGAAATTGCATTTTAAAATTTGTCTGGGTCTGAACTTGTGGGACTTCGACTGTTTCTTATTACCACTCTATTATAAAAGAGGTATAGGTAAAAAAAATTGAGTTCTGGTATGATGTTCTGTAGAACGGTAGAAGAGGTAAATTACCTCTTACTATATTAGCGCGCTTCCATCTTAGACTGTATTATTACTTACAATTATTTGAGATCACAACTTATTCACGATTTATTGATTTTCCCAAATTGTTTTCAATCATAAAAGCCAGGTAATGTAAACTAATATTATAAAGAGTAAATATTTGTGGTTTTTGTATGTGTGTTTGTAACGCTTTCACACAAATACTACTTAACCGATTTCAACAATTGCGCTGTGTAAACTATTGATGATAAAGCCAAAAAATATTCAACAATATTGATGTGATATAATGTCGAATTACTGTAGTTATGCCACTATAACTACTTTATTACATCTTAAAAGGTAATAAATGTGCCGACAATAATCAAACCATATTATTCATACCTCTGTATTGATCCTAATCTTATTAAATTAAATATCGTTTCAATACATGTAAAATACTATTTAAATTATCAAAATCGAACATTCCATTCAAAAGATATAATGAATTCAAAAATCTCAATCGAAAGATAATAATAAAAATGAAGTGTTATAAATAAATCTTTTCTCTAATATCATAGAAGAAAGTTATAGTTTTTGAATTTTTGCTTTTATTTTTAACAATTTATAATAATCAAGTTAAAATTATAGGATGATTTAAAAAAATCTATGAATACTTGTAGAGTATTTTTAAATTGACTAATGTCGGACATTCTACGTAAATGTTGTTACAAATTAAAAATATATTAAATATATATTCGTAGTAAAGTAAAATCTGTATATTGGAAAGGAAGTTATTAAAAACTAAGTGAAATACAACTTTTATTTTAACAAAAATAAATCTACAGTCCGACTTAGTAGACTTTCCGCTGCCACGAGATCGTTATCTACTCAGATGAAACCGCGGGAAATTGCTAGTCCTATTTTTTACATTACATAGCCCATTCTTACTCTGGACATATAAGTTATATTCCAGTCGATTAAATAATCAACATTTCGTATCACTAATGTCATGCGATGTCTCCTTATCATGAAAATTATGAATGAAGCTGGTTCAGATAACGCGATATTGTAGCCGTTGGTGTTTTTCGAATTGACCAAGTCAAGTCATAAATAGGAAGTAGATACATTAGGAAGTCAAATGTCAGATGTGCTTCGCGTATCGTGGATTTATCGCATCTATGCCAAATATAGATGCGGTTTATTTTAATTGACACAAATATTTTAAGCGATTCTACAAGCCATATCTGTATACTTGCTGGTGTTAGGTATTTGGTCTACATGGAGTTTTTACTACATTTACTCGTCACTCCAACAGACATACATACATAGCATCACATCTCATTCCCTTCGGGGTAGGCAGAGACCACGCCCTTCCACTTGCCACAATCCTTGCGTATCTCCTTCGCTTCTTTCATTCTCATTAAACCTTTCACACAAGTTCGTCGGTTTAGAGTACTCTTGACCTGGCCAACTTTCGCATTCACTCTTGACTCATAAATCCTTTTTGTCAGTCTCCTTTCATTCATTCTCTCTACGTGCCCAAAGTAAATGTATCTGATACTCTATAAAACGATCTGAAATACTCAGCGAAAACATTATATCTACACATGCACGATTTGATAAACAAGGATTTTAAAAAGGCGACGAATGCAAATTGCATTTTAAAAAAAATTGCACTTTATAATTGATGAGAGGCTTCGGCCTTCGGTTAGTTACCACTCCACAAATAACGACGGACCGCCAAGCAAAGCTATTTTCGTTCTGGTACGATGTTGTGTACCATAAGAGCAGAGTTTCTCAACAGGTGGGCCTGAAAATGAACATGGATAAGACGAAAATTATGTATAATATCCATGTGTCGCCTCACCCAGTCATCGTTGAGAACTTGGCTCTCGAAATTGTTGACGAGTATACATATCTGAGACATATAGTCCAGCTAGGTAGGTCCCATTTCGAGAAGGAGGTCAACCGCCGAATCCAACTCGGTTGGGCAGCGTTCGGGAAACTACGCCAGATATTTTCGTCCGATACCCCTCAGTGCCTGAAGACAAAGCTCTTCGAACAGTGCGTGTTGCCAGTGATGACCTACGGCTCCGAAACGTGGTCGCTGACTACGGACCTCATGCGGAAGCTCAGAATCCCTCAGTGTGCGATGGAGAGGGCTATGCACGGAATTTCTCTACGTGAACGTATCAGTATTGAGTAGTCCTGCGAATCGCGAACATGAAGTCGCAATGGGTGGGGCACATAGTCCGAAGGACTAGTGAACGCTGGGGGCCGAAGGTGCTGGAGTGGCGACCCAGGCTTGAGACCTATGTCCAGCTGTAGACGTCCATTGGTTGAAGCAACAAAAGATAAAATACCTCTTACCGAGTTAGTACACTTCCATCTTAGACTGTGCCACATATATTAAATAATATATATAATGCATAACATAATATCATATATTTTATAATATAATGTAATAACAAAATTATAAATTATTTTACCTATTTAGCTTTAAGATTAGTAACTATTGGGGGAAATATAGATATAGGTAAATATAGTCAACCGGCGCAACTTCGTCTGCGTACACATAAACGTAATAAAAAATTAATCAAATGAAACCGATATAAATATATAATAAACAGTTCGTTTTATATATATACATATATGAAAATTTTAAAGTCAATTTGCTTAATAACAAGTCGGTAACGAATAATTTCGAAGTTCCCGAGATAAATGAGTGAGTTTAGTGTTCTAAAACTATCTTCTCTTAAGTGCCTGTCTATTCTAATAACGACTAGGGTCATATTGCCATGATTTGATATTCTATGAAGGACAAAGGTAGGAACAACTTTTGTTTGAGGTACAATATAATGTATATAAACAAAGCACATTTGTAATACACAGCTGAGCAATATCTACATACATAATAATTTGCACGGTGCTATAAAGAAGGATCATAAAAACACGATGAATGGAGCGCGTCCGCAATTGACAAACTTTATAAGTACGAGTATATAGACTGAACGCCACCGGTGGCGGACACATCGGTTGGATGATTTAGAAGTCAATAACGGACATAGGTACAAACATTTTCCGTGTTTTATATAGGAAAATACATGTTTAAACACCTGCAATACTAAATGAATTACTTTACTGAACTTGCGAATTCATAGTTTTGGAGGTCTCGAGAATGAGTGCGTGAGTTTGTCCATCTTACCTGTCCGGTTTGGGGCACATCGATTGAACTGTTTCAAAGTTTACAACGGTTATGTCCGTGTTTTTATGCTATATATAAATAGCGATAAAATAAACTATACCATATATACAAAGCATACGTGTGATACATAGCTAAGCTATATCTACTTATAAATTACTAGCAGAACCCGCGACTCCGTCTGCGTGGAATGTTTTACCTAATTTCAAATCTCTACGCCTCATGGTTCCAGGGATCACGATATCACGAGATCACGATATGAGTCGATGAGTCAATATTTAATACCCCCGCAAAGTATGGTATTGAAATAATTTTTTTTTTCTGTGTGGACACGTCTTTAACCAGACAAATCAACGGTCTATACGTAGAAAGAGTTAGAAAGAAGAAAAATTATTTAATACTGCTTTACGTAAATATACTATATATGGAGATTAGTAATCTAATACCATTTTACCATAATTGCCTTTCTAATGTGACCGTTTTGGAGGCACAGCAATTTTTATGTAAGATATAAATTGCGATAAAGTAGACTCTAACTTTAAGCACATCTGCAATACACAGAAGAGCAATATCTACATACATTATAATTTGCACGATGCTATAGACAAGGATTATAAAAAAACACGATGAATGGAGCGCGTCCGCAATTGATAAACTTTATATCTATATAGACTGAATGAAACCAGTGTGGGGCACATCGGTTGGATGATATGAAAGTCAATAAGAGAGGAACAAACATTTACTGTGTTTTATATAGGAAAATGCATATTTAAACATCTTCAATATTCACTCAACTTTGCGTCTATTGCGTTTAGTTTTAAAGGTATCAAGATGAATAAGGCAGTGAGATTAGTAGTCTAATACCATTTTATTATAGTTAACTTTCTAATATGACCGTATTGGAGGCGCAACAATTTTTCATAGCATCACGCCTCATTCCCATAGGAGTAGGCAGAGGCCACGTCCTTCCACTTGCCACGATCCTTGCATATCTCCTTCGCATCTTTCATTCTCAGTAAAACTTTCATACAAATTCGTTGGTTTAGAGTACTCTTATCCTAACCCTTATTTAAAATGACCTGGTCCAGAAACGTTCGCCTTCGTCTTCCCCTTCCGACTTTCCCATTGACTCTTTACTTATAGATCCTTTTTGTCAGTCTCCTTTCATTCATTCTCTCTACGTGCCCAAACTATGTAAGCATACCTTCGCCAATTTTAGTCACTACGTCTTCTTTTTTACCACAATTTTTATGTTATATATATGGTCGGAGTGCAATAGTCTGTGGAACGCTGGCGCCAGCTGTCTATCGGCGTGAGTCAGAGTCAATAGGTGGCAGTCCGGCGCGTCTCTCGGTAGTTCTCGAGTGAGGTCGGCCGGAACGGTCGACTATTGAAACTGTCGCGTTCCTAGCTATTATTATTAACGAGTTTGTGTAAATTGATATCGGGCACATTAAGTGATTGGACATTATAATCTGGGTTAATTAATAAAGTGTTTGATTGCACCAACATTACTCACGAACGCCCTCAGTATGGAAAATTGTATTATGGATGCTATTAATGACAATGTCGGCGGAAAACCATACGCCTTTATGCTTTATGCCTCCCTTCTCTCTTATTCTCCGACATAAATAGCGATAAAGTGGACTATAACTTATATACAAAGCACATCTGTAATAGACAGCCAAGTAATATCTACATACATTATAATTTGCACGATGCTATAAACAAGGATTATAAAAAACACGATGAATGGAGCGCGTCCGCAATTGATAAACTTTAATAGTGCATTTGAATGAACCATCTGCCCCGCCAGGTGTGCCTGCCTCGGACAAAGAACACTCGAGCGAAACTGCGAGGCGAATGATAAAATCTCAAAGTGATGCCCCAATTGTATCTTAGACACTCAATTACCGATAGATATGCACCTGTGTTTTAATAACGAGATTTGAGATAGAAAAAAAGCTGTAGATAATCAATTATTGATAGTCCTGTTAAATTGATATAACTTGTTTTAAAAGATTATTTTTTATTAAGCGATGAACTTGTTTTAGATGGAAACGAATCGTGATTACAGTAGCACAGTTATTAATTATCGAATCCATATACTAACTTATACATGTAACTCCGTCTGCGCCTCAAAAGTGATACACAGAAGGGACAAATTTGGTTAGCATAAGAAATTTGTTATAGTTCATCATCCTTAAGAGATAGACATATGCTGTGGCGGACTATTTCTTACAACTTTTAAAGAGGAACAATTCTGTCATATATGATTTTTACGAACCTTTAACGAAAAAAAACAAATTTTGTAACATTCGTCCTCATTGCACTGT
Source organism: Elymnias hypermnestra (assembly GCA_015832385.1). Lineage (NCBI taxonomy): Eukaryota > Metazoa > Arthropoda > Insecta > Lepidoptera > Nymphalidae > Elymnias > Elymnias hypermnestra. Next base: position 3,537,059 of record JACTOM010000054.1, read on the forward strand.
TGCTATTGGTTTTAACGTGATGATATATAGCTTTCCTGAATAAATGGGCTATCTAAAAATGTAAGAATTTTTGAAATCGGAGCAGTAGTTATTGAGATTAGCGCGTTCAAACAAACAAACTCTTTAGCTTTATAATATTAGTATAGATAAAACAGAGTTGTGTTTGCTGCACGAATTATGACTTATAGGGCTGGACCAATTTATTTATTGTTGGAAAAATATTGAAACATCAGTGAAATAAATAAAATATCGATAATTATTGATAGTCCTTAATAATCAATGTAATTTGTTTTAAAAGATTATTTTTTATTGATTGATGAACTTGTTTTAAATGGAAACGAATCGCGATTACAGTAGCTGAATAATTACTTTGAATTACAATTATTTTTCTATTTATATATAATTATACGTTACTAGATAGACTCGACAGACTTTGATCTGTCTTAGCTATGAATATTGAATACGAATTGATGTAATTAATAACTAAAATTATTTTTCCAAAGTACAGAGTTTATTCTGTTATTCTAATGACAACAGTTTTCGTTTTATTTTTTCGTTATATGAACAGTTTTAGTGGTATTTCGACACGGGAACAGTCGTCATATTACAAACCTAAGCATTTTATTTATTTACAACTGCCTCATTGGTCTCGTGGTTAGCATGTTCGACTACAGACATGAGGTCCTGGGTTCGAGTCCCGAGTCGGGCCAATTCAAAAATCTATATTGAGTTTTCTATTAGGTTTTTCTCAATATTTACCCGAAGTTGGGAAGTTGGCGGTGTGATCCACCCCCGTGCCTCGGAGAGCACGTTAAGCCGTCGGTCCTGCGCCTGATCTCTGTCCGATCTTGACGGACTACCGTCACATGGGATAATGAGAGTGAAGGAATAGAGAGTGCACTTGTGTACTATGCATGCCAATCCGCAGTGGAGCAGCGTGGTGGCTCTATGCTCTAAAAACCCTCGCTCCTCGGAGTGAGGAGGCCTGTGCCCAACAGTGGGACGTCAATGGGCTGCTACTTACTTACATTTATTTTGTAATAACATATTAATTGTATCAAACGCCATAAGGTTACATTAAAAATTTGGTTTTTTCTTAAAATTTCCGATATAAAGAAGAATTAGGGAAATAAATTCAACCGTTAACGAATAATAGCGTAATAGGGACACATTTTTTTTATATATATACAATTCTTATGTGCGTGTGTATATCACGGAAATCCTCCTAAACTTGCTAGCAGAGATTCCGGTTTGGATCGCCGGTAGAGCAAACTTACGAGATTGTCTGAGTCTGGCCTGGTGGGAGACAAATAGCCACGGCCGAACGTGGCTATTTGTCACCCTACCAGCAAAGACTTATCGCCAACCAAAAAAAATTCTGTCCCGGTACGATGGTGTGTAAAAATCATAAGAAGTGAATTGTCTCTTACCAGTTTAGCGCGCTTCCATCTTAGATTGTATCAACACTGATCACAGCCAAGTGTTAACCTGTCAATAATAAAAATTAAAAATTGCAAGTGCGTGCGTATAAAGTGCACATGTCAGAAGTGAAACTTCTTTCGCAAAATATTTTTTTAAGTCTTATTTATATTTATACAAATCTAAAAATTTAGGTTTCCGAGACTTAGAGGGAGAGAAAAAGAAAGATATGTTAGGAATTTAAGGAATTTAATTGTCATTAAAATATTAAAAGTATCGATAATGAATACAAATAATTTATTGAAGACGAATCGTAAATACAAATGCCACGTGTTTTTTGTCAATATTGGAAATTATTAATTAAATTCTGAATTATTTTATATTTTATGAAAACTAGTATATCAAATTATCTTAATGACGAATGGCAAATTAAAACGCCACATGTGTGTTTGTAAATATTAAAACCACCTAACATTCAAACGAAATAGAAAAACTAAATTTACCCTCATGCGCCTAAAGAAGTTTCACTACAAAATATATCGATTATCATTGAAATCAATCCACACTGCAATAACATCTCGACGGCCTGGTTAACGCAGTGGTGGGAGTACTCGTCTTGCAAGCAGAGGCCCCGGGTTCGATCTCCGGTAGGACGAATTTAGAAAATTGTATTTTCTAACTTGTCTGAGTCTGGTCTAGTGGGAGGCTTCGGCCGTAGCTAGTTGCCACCCTAACAGCAAAGACATACCGCCAAAACAAAGAGATTTGTGTTCCGATACGATGCAGTGTAGAAACTGTAAGGGATATTTCGCCTCTTACCAGATTAGCGCGCTTCCATCTTACGACTGTATCATCACTTACCATCAAGTGAGAGCACAGTCAGCCATATAAAAAAATATCCACAAATGATGCGTTCAATAATTTTGTACGCTGAGTATGCGCTGCGTATGTTCCACCGTACGTGTAAATTGTTTGGTTATATACTTGAATGTTCCGTAAACTGAAATTAATTAGTCATCATTTAAAGTATAGTGTAGGTTTGTTCCCACGCTGCGCCAGCGCAGCCGGAAACGATCCCTTCCCTCCCCGCTGCTAAGCCGAGCCTCGTTCCGCCGCTCACGCACGCTTCATACGAAACCCATCACACTTAGCAGCGAAACTAAACTGAAGGCACGTATCGTAGCAAAATGGATTGGGGTTACCAGGCTTTTAGCAATTTGTGTGAAACTTCTTACGGTACGTAAAAATTACGCGATATACGTATATGTGTCTGTTGGGTCTAGTGAAAAGGGTATTTTTTTATTGCTGACAGATTAGCGCTTGACTGTAATCTCAACTTTTGGTAAATGATGATACAGTCTAAGATGGAAGCGCGCTAATCTGGTAACAGCCGATATACCTCTTATGGTTTTTACACAGCATCATACCGGGATAGACCTTCCTTTGGTTGGCAATATGTCTTTGCTGGTAGGGTGATAAATTGCCATGGCCGTAGTTTCCCACCAGGCCAGACTCAGACAATGTCATAAATTTGCTCTTCCGGTGATCGAACCCGGAATCTCTGCTGGCAAGTTTAGAAGGATTTCAGTGATATACACACGCACATAAGAATTATACATATAAAGAAAATGAGTCTCTATTTCCCTATTACGTTAATACTCATAAACGGCTGAATATATTTCGCTAATTCCTCTTTTGTTGTACTTGTTATGGTCTTAAGAAGGTTTTGATGACAGAAAAAGTAGAATATCGGAAATTTTAAGAAAACTTAACCAAAATGGTAAATTTTGTAATGTTAATGATATACCTTCCTAATGATTTGACAATATAAACTTTCGTAGTGGGACACAAATCACTTGGTTTGGCGGTACGTCTTTGCTATTAGGGTGGTAACTAGTCACATACAATTTCCAAAATTCGCCCTGCCGGGGATCGAACTCGGCACCTCTGCTAGCAAAGCGAGTACTTGCACCACTGCGCCAGCGAGGCTGTCAAAGCCGTCTAGGTCTATTTCATAATGAAATTGTTTAACTTGACTTAAGCTTACGGTTATAAAATATATGTTATACTTAGTCTGTCCGAAATACGTTTAGCTCTGCTAGCTCTGGTTAGTGAGAAAGGAAAGCCATACATTCTTGCGCCGTAAAGCGTTACGTAACGTTTCGTAAACCCTCCCATAAGAGGTTACCACTTGGAAAGGTAAGCAGCAGTCTATTAACGTCCCACTTCTCAACACAGGCCTCCACATTCATAGGATAGAGGGTTTAGAAGCGTAGACCAACCACGCTGGTCCACTACGGGTTGGCTGGCTACACATACTCCAAATGTACTTACGGGTCATGCAGGTATCTTTCTCTTCCAAGATGTTTATATGATGCTGGAATAGCAGATTAGTCTTTTGTTTACGTTACCTTAAATATAGAAATATTTTATGTTATATTTTAGACAAACGAAACGGAAAACCATGCAAGTAACGCAATGGTAATTTCACTGAACTTGCAAATATCTAAGGGCTAGTTCAATTATCATCAAAAGAAACGTGAACTTTCATGCTCATTAAGTTACTTAAAGAAAAAAACATATTATAATAATCATATATTTTACAGACTAGTTTATTAAATAAATAAATAAATTCGCTTTGTTATAGTTGATTGCATTACTTATATGTTGGACTCTTCCTATTAAAATAGCATGCATTAATCTTTATGATAACTATTTTACAGTGAATTAGCATCAAAATCGATCCTACACTTTCGTACATTAGCCAGGTAAAACAAACTTGATGGAAACACTTTTATAGACTACGATATCGAATACTAACTTTGCTAGCGGAGGTCCCGGGTTGGATCACCAGCAAATTTAGGAAATTGTATTTTGTAATTTCTCTGAATCTGCACTGGTGTAAGGCTTCGTCCATGGCTAATCACCACCTAACTAGCAAAGACGTACCGCCCATGAGATTTGTGTTCCTTTGCGATGCTGTGTAGAAAGCATAAGAGGTAAATTGCCTCTTACCAAATTAGCCCGCTTCCATCTTGGACTGCATTATCACTTACTGTCAGGTGAGATCATAATTCAAGTGCTAAACTGTTAACAATAAAAAAATAAGATACATACAATTTATCAAAAATTATATATCTTGCTTTTATGTTGTTTGTAGTCATCATACAGACACAGACACTCGTGCATGTATACCTTCATTTTTTTATTTTATAATTGTGTAATACGTAAAATTGAAATTATCTTTTTTAAGTACGCAATTTAATATATATTCAACTGTCTCATTGGTCTAGTGGTTAGCATGTTCGACTCCAGATATGAGGTCCTGGGTTCGAGTCCCGGGTCGGACCAATTCGAAATTGATATTGAGTTTTTTATTAAGATGTTAGCGGTGTGATCCACCCCCGCGCCTCGAAGAGCACGTTAAGCCGTCGGTCCTGCGCCTGATCTCTCTCCAGACGTGTCGGATTCCCGTCATATCGGACTATTAGAGTGAAGGAATAGAGAGTGCACTTGTGTACTATGCCTGCCAATCCGCAGTAGAGCATCGTAGTGGGTCTATGCTCTAAAAACTCTCTCTCCTACGAGTGAGGATGCCTGTGCCCAGTAGTGGGACGCTAATGGGCTGCTACTTACCTTTTTTTAATTTAATATTTTACGTCTACACTCTTTGGGCAGGCATTGGCCCCTAAAATACAGGCTCCCCTAGTTTAGGGGACAGAATGTCACAGAAATATTTAATTTCATTAAATTGCCTGCATTGTCCTGGAAGGCCTTAATTTACGGTTACCCTAGTATCATAGCGAAATAGCAGTCCATTCACGAACATCTTTTGTTGATATTAGGCACACTATATCCGCTTACAACCGCCTGTTGCAACTTTACAATACAACCATTGAATCTGCTCCGGAAGGAAGTCGTTTTTTGCATATTACGTTTCAATGTAACGCGTTTCCTATACCCGATTCTCGTTTCCTATTTCCGATTTTTTTTAATAATGCTCGTGACCACATGTTCGCAACGCATTCATTATTATACTCCTATATAAAAGTAGTTTGGACACAATATAATCTAAGACTCCTTCTAAGCAATTTCTTTACGGTTTCCATTCAAAATTTAACAATAATAAGCTTTCCTTTACAAACTTCGACAACTTCATTTTAACATATATACGTATAAGTTTTGACCTTAGAAGGTTTGTTTTTTCACATAATTTCTGTACAAAAATGAAACAAAGCCTTTAACAAAACTTAGTAGACTAACTCAATGTACTTAGTTATAAAATTGAAAGTTCCTGTTCCCTTATGTATATGATTTTTATACCAAAATGTATTTTAACTTGATTTTGATGGAAAATGTCATTTCTTGTCAAAGCTCGTGTGGAAACAGGACATACGTCTATTATCCCTCATTTTAGATAAAGCAGAATCTCTTTTGTAAGAAGTTCTTTTGCATATATCTAAAGAATATTATAGGTTACTTTACTTAACAAAGTCTTATACACAGGTCCGTTTGTTGTACGTGAATACGTTTCGTTACGGTTTCTAATTTCTTTATAAATTATGTGTTACATACATTAGCGTAATAAATTCTTTGATCCTTTAGCTATCAAATGGTATAATAATATTTTAGATAGATGTGATAAATATGTAGCTACAACACCAAACTGTATCCTCCGATTTTGTTATCACTCGTTGTTTTGATGCGATTTTAAATTTTCTACATCTTGCATCTAATTTCTTGAACCTATTGCATAAAACGAAAAATATAGTAGCCTTTCGGCATTTATAATTAGCAATGTATACTTTTAAAAAATGTTTTTTTTAACTTGAACCAACATGAATGGGTAAAGTAGCAGGAATTAAGAGTGGTTAGGTTCAGTTAACTTCGCAATAAAAAGTATAACAAAGTCCTGTGGGAAAAGTTAAATTTTAGGACGAGGTCGATGAATAAGTTTTAGATAAGCTCAAGTGAAGAGACGTACTTAAAACAACACGGGAAGTTGTGCATCACGAACGGAAACAGGGAACTTACAGAGTACCGTGAGATCTTTAAGTTTAAAGTAATTATTAATGAGAGTAAGTAGATCACTACGAAAGCTTCCTGTATTAATTCCCTGCTATTATTACACTCTCTCTATATGTGTCTTGCTAATGAGAACGAAGACGGGATTTTGCCCACCTCCTTCTCCCTTCTTAAAATAATACTTTTGTGAAGGCAATCGAATCCGGGGTGCCAGAGTAGAATGTTTTGTCTACGAGCCTCTGGCCCCTCACTTAAGGATGAAGAGGGTTTCGCTGGGTTTTAGTGGGTATTCTGATTTTATCTAGTGAGTCCCACACTATGAACCCATTTCCCAGCGTAAAAAAAACGTAGAGAGAATGAATAAAAGACTAAAAAAGTATTTATGAGTCAAGAGTGAATGCGAAAGTTGAAAGGGGAAGATCATGGCGAACGTTCCTGTACCAAATTCAGTCAAGAGTACTCTAAACCGACGAACTTGTATGAAAGGTTTACTGAGAATGAAAGACGCGAAGGAGATATGCAAGGATCGTGGCAAATGGAAGGACATGATCTCTGCCTATAGGTATGCTATGTATGCCCCCAATTGTACTAGCGAATTGTCCCCAATTGAACTATTTTTCAGCACCAGATTCAGCATTGAGTGAATTCCTATACGACTTGACATTTACAGAGTACACACACGCGCGCATATATGCAAACACAACAAACCTACACATTTTCCACACACGGACTCTCGATCAATCCAAGCATTCACTATGGGTTATGCCTGAAAATCAGCGCTGCAGTCCTGTGAGTGGAGCATCTATGCTGAGGCAACGCCCCGTTCAGCCATGTGGATCTAAATATTAAGATTTTTTTTTCCTGTAAGGTTAGCTAAGATACCTAGATTCCCAAGACCAAATTGTATTCTTGAGTCTATAAAATAATAATTGTTTTGGGAACACAGATATTTAATTTAGTCTATTTTTCACTTAATTTTTTTTTTTGTTACTCTACTTTATTTTTAGTTAATTGAGTATGATTTTGTGGCTGAATAAAGATTTATTTATTTATTTTACTATTCCTTTAAATTTGTTTTAATGTTAATTATTTCTTATTTGCATGTACAATAAGGAAGGTTATGTATCCAAATCGACCACAGCGAAGTCGCAGGCATTTGCTAGTATCTAAATATAGTTATACATACGTAGGCCATAAAATTTGGTGGTGCGGTGCGTGCGACCGAAGCCATGCGAAGGACGGAATGTGTCGGCAGGTGTGCTCCGACTATGCATTCGAAACTAATGGATACTCCACATTTTTTATTGCTGACAGATATTTATGGTCTCACTGGCGCAATGGTATAAGTACTCGCTTCCCTAACAGAAGTCCTGGATCAAATTTGGTAAAATGATTTTACTAATTTATTTAGGTCTGGATCAGTGGAAGACTTTAGCTATTGCTATTTACCACCGGCCAGTACTATAAGAGGTAAATTGCTTCTACCATAGTAGATTGCATCATCACTTACCATCAGGTGAGATCACAGTCAAGATATAAACTGCCAGCTGTAGACATATAACGAAATAACAAATGGTTGAAGTAGAATTATAAATCTATGAAAAATTCGCATGGGTATATATATTTTAGGAAAACTGGTCACATATAAAACATAATATGTCGTAAGTTATTCAGATGTGCAGGATATTAATCCATAACAACTTAATACGTATATTCAACATATATATAATTTATTGTCTATATATCCCTATCCCTAGTTTTTAGTTAGAATATAAAAATCGACAAAGGCCTCCTCTAATGCGTTCCATCTGTACCGATCCTTTGGTGTAACCTCCATAGTTTTTCGCTCAGATAACTGATGTAAACTGCATATATGCCGTAGAATGCCCGTGTCAAGTACTTGTTGATACGTATGATAGTTCTGCCACAACTCAGGTAATCAAAAGTATCAAGCGTCTCTTTCTTTTAAGTCATAATGTTTATTTTCTTTTTCGCTTCTCGGTAACAGTCGCAACAAAATATGCGTAGAGATAACACCAGACAATATTACGAAGTGACCGTGCGTGTGCCGCGTCGAAAGTTGTTTAAAAGTGATTATTTGTGTTTTTAATTATATAAGTAATATGAATAACAATGAAAACCCCTGACGCAAGTTTTAAATATTAACATATGAGCCTATAAATAAACTTTTTGACTTTTTCACCAGAGTCTTAAATTATTAAACAAAAGATAACAGTGTATAGTTTAACTATTAGCAAATATAAAAATCGTAACATGTGGTAGTCTTTCATTTAAGTCCAAAGAACCACTTTAGCGTCATTCGACCCGCGGTGCAATCGACGCAAAAGCGTTATTTGGTTTAAAAAGCGCGGGCAAATTACGGGGCGGCCTATAAAACGTGACCGGACAATCTAAGAGTTATACTTTTCTGAAATTGGTCTCTTCTTTATTCATTTTAAATTTCTTTTATCTATTCACCTATATAAATATCCAAAAGTAATTAATCCGTAAACTCCTAATCCTTTCATTTATGTTTCAAACACCATATAATAAAATTAAGGAGAAATTAAAAATTTTACTGGTCTTATCCACTTTGTATCGGCTGAGACAGATTTCGGGAACCACATGTCATTTCCTTTTGAGCCATATGCGGGGTAGGGGCGACTCGGACCATTTCAATACTCAAATACTTATACACGCTATACATGAAGGGGTGAATTGCAAAAAATACACCCGCACCTTGCTTTGTCCTATTACACGTGATTGAACCTTATATAAAACAAATATAATAAAGCTGAATAGTTTGTTTTCTAGAACCCGTTAATCTTAATAACCACTGGTCCTATTTGAAAAATTATTTCAGTGCTAGATAGACCATTTATCGGAGAAGGTTACTACATCATTACGCGAAGACAAATAGGAGCGGAATATTTTCCTTTTGTGAGCTGCCATTGCTTGTGCTTCATAAACGGTTAAAGTTTCGCCAAAATCGTGTATCATAGAATTGTTCCCCTAACAGAAAAAAAAGACAGTATATGTGTAGTATAAATCTTTTAAGGATGATTCACAATAACCTTTTTCATGCTGCGCAATTTTTTTCTTTGTATATCTTATGAGGTTGCAACAGGTAACAGAGGTAACAGAGGTAACAGAGTTGCGTAAATCAGATAATATAATAATGAAAATTGTTATACATCCTATAAGCTACGAATTTTTACAATTAATTTAAAGAGTGTACGTTTCTATAAAAAAACTACCACTATAAAAATTAAACTTAAATGATTAAATTACTTATTAAATGAATGGCTATAATATAACAAAAAAAAAATTAAAACTATAGTGTAATAATGGTAATAGAATAAGTACAACCGGCTGAGTTAGTTGTGGGTTCTTCTAAGAAAAGGGCAAGAAGGAACCCTCTTAAGGACTTCAAGGGGACTTAAAGGTCTTGTGAGTGAGTGAGATTAATTTCCTAAAACCATCTTCGCATTATTCCATTCCTTATATAACCCAGGATGGCATCAAAGTATAGCTGTAAAACTAAGTTAGCAGTATAAGGCACTCCAAGCAAAGTACGTAAGTAGCAGACTATTAAAGTCCCACAACTGAACACTGGGCTCCTCACTCATAGGAGCAAGGGATTTTAGCGAATACCACGCTGCTTCACTGCGGGTTGGCAAGCATAATGCACTCTCTTTTCCTTCACTCTCATAGTCCGATGTGACGGCAATCCGACACGACCGGAGAGAGATCAGGCGCAGGACCGACGGCTGAACGTGCTCTCCGAGGCACTAGGGTGGAGTACACGGCCGACCTCTCAACTTCGGGAAAATAAATAAAAAACTCAATTTCAATTTTTAAATTGCCCCGACCCGGAACTTGAACCCAGGTCCTAATGTCTGTAGTCGAACATGCCAGCCACTAAGCCAATGAGGCAAACAGAACATTGGTGTTAATTTCGAATTAAATTGACCCATGGCCTCATGATCTATAGCCGAAGCTGATTTCTAGATCAATAAAGCAGCAAAAAGCAAAAATATACAATTAAATAGGCTATGAAGGTATTACAGAATATGTAAAGGCATCGTTTTGAAGTGATACATTGTTGTTTTATACGATAAATTCAATGGAACACAATAAACAATTAGATGTACATTATATTAACTAATCATAACAAGTTAAAGCATGATATCGGTATTCAAGGAATGCTGGCATGACTGACATAATCGAATGCCCAACACAATGTAAAAGGCTGTTAGCACACTATTGTATGACAAACAACTTTGATTAAGTATTTTTTACTCCTTCGTAAAACTTTCTTTTATTGCTGACTAGTTACAGCTTGACTCTTCTGACGGTAAGGTCTTCTTGGTCCCACACTCTTGACGGAGTGGTCGTGGTCATAAATGGTCAGGAAAGTTTGTTGCGATTTTTACGAGTTTGCACTTCGTAAATATTTTGATCACGTCTATCCATCTTTTGAGAACGTTAAACCTGTACCTTTCCCTATACCACCAAAAGGAGCTTTCATGTCCAAACATTTTTAGGATTCGTTACCTTCACCTCATCTTTATTCGTGGTATTTCTTATAAATTATATTAAACAGTACTTCATGGATGTTTTGGTCATATCTATCTTGTGAGTGATCGTCTGCGAGAAAGTCCATTGTCTACCTTTCTTTGTGCAACCAAAAGATCCAAGGAGCTTTCATTTCTGGTGATGAGCTTTCATATCCAAACCTTTTAAGGATTCGTATAAGAACAGTCAACCAATCTTTGTTACATATTTAGCACTTTTAGAATTGAAACGTTGTTGCGGTGGTCAAGCCATTTAATCCTCTATATACGCCTTCAGCACCACATTTTCACTGATGGTAATTTGTAAGACTCCACAACATATAACAGAGTTGTTGAGCCGTTACCACATTTTCTCATTTCGCGCTATTTAGAGTATTCCATTGCCATAGGTTTAGATTTTTTAATTGCTTGTCTTTACACAGCATCGTACCGGATGGCATATTTATTTGCTTGGTGGCAAGTCTTTGATGGTAGGCTAGTAACTTTCGAAAGCTTCCTCCCAGGTTCCTTCCTATGAAAATCATAAAATGCAAATCTATGACATCTAATAGAGAAGCGAGTACACAACATAACCAGCGAAGTCGTCATAATTTATCCTACTTTAAGAAAAGAAATGAAGCCTTTGCTACTTTAATGAAATAACTTAAGTATTTTGAATTTGCAATTCATTTATTACGTTTTCCTGTGCCATCTATCATGAACTTCTTTAACTCGAACATAAAAGTCGTTGGGTTCATAGCAGCGGGGTACGGTCCCCGAGGCAGGGCCTCATTCCCCGGGTATCTTTCCTCGGGCGTTCAATAAATGCTCAGTACTTTTTTGCCCATATTTCGAACGGGCTAAATCACGCCGGTGACGCCAGCGGGTCCATGCTGGTCAATTCCGAGGAGAATCTGGTCCGGGTGTTACCTCTGCTACCGCGTCATCTTTTCTATCACCTACGTCTGGTGGTGATGACAGCAGGGGCTCACGAGGTAGAGGACGCCCATTGTTTACCGTTTTTTGGTACTGGCCTGGCAATGACGTAGAGGTGTGCGTGCGGAGAGTTATCCGCCAGGCGGAATATACTCTAACCTGGCGGGCGAACACCTCTACGAGGGACGTCCTAATATCACGATGGATAACGTCATTCCTGAGTCCTGACGTACCTCGGAGCTCCCACTATCAGACGTAAGCCCTTGTTCTGCCTTTAAACCTTTTACGTGAACTTTCAGTAGATGGCACTGTACAATTTAGGCAAACATACTTAATAATGAATTAAATTGCAGTCAACTTGCAGTGGAGCAATGTGGTGGATTTATCCCCTAAAAACCCCATTTTCTACGAATGGGGAGGCTTATGCTTGTGCAGTAGGACGTTAACGGCCTATTGGCCTGTTATTTACCTTAGAATAAGTAAAAAGATTTTTATATTAAAGAATCGTATTAAAAACAGTAATGGTGTGACAGGAGCTTTACACATCCCAATGAAAGAGATGGCGCTATCCATGTAATATACGTTGATGTAGTTTGCAAAACAATAGCATTGTTAGTGAATGAGCATTATCGATTTGAAACTAAATTATTAGTTGATGCAAGTCTAGAAGCCGGGCTGTCTATCTAGTACCGAGCTCGTGACAGGAATAATCTGCTATCGTTTGCCGATATGGTGGCTTGTTGTACGCATTGAATTTAAACAGCGCATTGCGTTTAAAAGGCTTTCGTTTGAACCCCTTTATTTTTCAATGATTACTAGTAATTATCATATATCTTGTTCTAAAATTTCAATCGATCCTGAATTCGGTAGTGTCCAGTGTGACGAACAACTAATTTAAAAATAATTAGAGAAATATACGTGAGATTTTGTTTTTAGTGTCTTGGTAACATAAAAAATGTAGTAAAAAATAGATTTTGAATAATGGCAACACTCAAAATATCAGTTTTCGTCGAATATAAAAAAAACAGTTTTTATTTGCTACAAACAACTCCTTTTAATTAAGGATTAATTAAATAAAATACTTTTTTATTCATTTATTCAAGTTCAAATGACCTTTTGAAACTTGTAGATAATGACACTTGTTTTCAATGCAGTCACATATTAAATTTGAAGGTTTTTTCTATTTAATGAGATACAGAAATTCGTACGAGATAACCGTAGGAATCCACTTTAAATTTTGTATTAATATTACTTGTATTTAGTTAACAATTTTGACTTATTTCAATGAGAGTCACATATTCTTTTATTGTATATTAATTAAATATACGTTTCACACACCCAATCCAGTGGCCAGTTTCAAAGTTCAGAATCAGAGTTTTTTAAAACATAGGTATTCCTCATGATACTCATGATTTTAAAGATAACTAATGGCTTAAATTGTTCTAGTCTCCCACTAGAATAAATCTATGTATTTCCGTATCGTGCAAATTTTGTACATGGTACAATGTAGTGTTTTAAGTGTTAAAAGACGATTTGACCTTTTAATGATAATTCAACGTTTTGCACCCCGTCAGTTAAAGAGAAAGAAAAAGCAAGGAAAACTAATTGTTTTAAACTTAAATTTTCGTGTTTTATTAACATATTGACTATTTGAACCACATACATACCACGATGGCGTTTTTTAATTTTTGCCGATATTTCGACCCAGTTGCATGGATCGTGGTCTATCGTTACTGCTGTGGACGGTTGTATCAAGCTGTCAAGGGCAGAATCTGTCCACCCTACGTCTGATCCGTGAAAAATAAAAGGATACCCGTCCAAATAGTCAATAAGCAAGGAAAACTTAAAACTACTCAATGTTTTTACTAACAATTAATTGGCAATGAGCTTTCGAAATGCGAATATTTACTGGATGTGGAAAATTTCATATTATCTAACCTTGAAAACATTACTCTGACTTCAATGCGTTTAATATTTTCAGTAAAAAAAAAATATATATATAATTCTTATGTGCCTGTTTATGTCACTTAACTCCTCCTAAACAGCTGGACCGATTTAATTGCTTTTTTTTAGGTGTCTTCATGTATATTCCTAAACAAATTTATTCATATCTCCGCAGAATCATGGTGACATCACCGGGAACAGCTAGTTCACATATATATCTTTGCCTGAGATCAAATCTTTACAGGATAACAACATAGTTATAAATGCGACACGCGTAATTTGTAAATAATGTTTGCCGCTTGAAAAATGCAAATGTCCGCCAGTATAATACAATCACGGTTGAAAACAATAATGATTATCGGCGATTCAGAGAAACGACACAATCAAATATAAAAAGCCACCTACACGTACAAAGGTAGCTAAGTCGACCTCCCGCCAAAGTGGACAGGACCTTAATAATAATGATGCAAGATCAGTTTCGTTGGATCCTTTTGGGCAGTCAAGGATAGCTACCACGCATATGGAAGGCTTCGGTCCTCGTATGGGGAGGGTTACATCACATCTTGTTTATAAGGTTCGATGGATTTAAAATATGAAATCGTTTGTTAATTATTGATTCATTGTAAGTGCGCCGCCATCTTGGTTGTAAGTGCGCGGCAATGTTCCCGCGGCGGCTTCCGGCGTGAGCGTGCTGCTGCATGCTAATGCTCTGATTGCGCCTCGTCCTGGATGGATCCTCGTTTCAAAGAGTCTCACTCCATAGCTTAAGTCGACAGCATCCATTTCTAACATCAAAAATTAATTTGCAATTAAAAATTTAATATTAAACTCGGCAGAGATTTGTCTCTGAATTAAGTGAATTCCACAATTCGCTTTGCCAAATGCAAAAGAAATTTGTACAAATATTCAAATTAATGATAAGGATTATCATTAAAGTAAGACTAAGGAAAGTTAAATCTACAGTATTATTAGGTATAACAATAGACTCGGTGATTCAGTGCCCATATTAAGAAAAGTTAGACAATACACTGATGTTGAAACTGCCAACATGGTGTATTTCGCATATTTTCATAGCATTATGTCTTTATTTTACAAAAAAGGACAATATCAATTAGGATCACGAGCATCTGTAAAAGATAAATTCAAAGAAACGTCAATTGTCACAGCACCGTCGCAATATATATTGAATAATCTTATATATCCGTGATTTTAATAAAATAAATGAAAACAAATTTGTAACGCCATAGTTTAGAGGTTCAAAAATCATTCCTCGGTTTGAGCATAGTCATTTTTAATAAGATAACGCGATCAGTTTTACATTTTCAAAGTTGTAAGAAATATGTCAAAAACATACTTTTTATGTATCCCATATTATACATCCCATGAACAACCCTACATACATATGGTTCCGAGATATGGCCGCTTACTATGGGGCTCGTAAGAAGACTCACGAGTCGCTCAGCGGGCAGAAGAGAAGGCTGTGCTCGGGGTTTCCCTACGTGATCAAATCAGAAATGAGGAGATCCGTAGGAGAACTAAAGCCACCCACGCTGCCTACCAAATTGCAAAGGTGAAGTGGCAAAGGGCAGGGCACATAGTTCGCAGAACCGATGGACATTGGGGCCCAAAAGTGCTAGAGTGGTGGCCTCGCACCGGAAAACGCAGTGTCGGCAGACCCCCTACCAGGTGGACCGTTGACACCAGGCGGGTCGCTGGCAGACGCTGGATACAAGCGGCGCAAGATCGGGCCCATTGGAATTCATTAAGAGAGACCTTTGTCTAGCAGTGGACGTCCATCGGTTGAGACGACGACAAACAGCCCTGTACTTTATTACAAATATAACGTCAATATCAGTAGTAATTTGTATAACTATTCGGGTTGGTGATTATCTTAAACTGTATCATCACTATTTGATAAGAAGTTAAGCCCTAAAGCCTAAGGACGTAAGGTACAAAAGATTTCATAGACTCATTTAAGGTTTCCCCTCCACGGAAACCTTTAGTACATGGTGAATTTTATTCTTTTTAAATGGGGTTAAGCCCTAAGCTGAATAAAAAACTTCTTAGTTCTTGTTAGAGTAAAACAGCGGCGGTAATCGGAGGTACCGAAGCGCGTCCAGTTTTTACAGCTACCCCTGCAACGCTCAAATGCGTCTCTCAAGACTCGTCACGACAACCACTACCTTCGACAACGCCTAATAATCCGCTTTTTGTTCAACATTTTTTCCTTAAGAAAAATGTTCCACGTCAATGCTTTGACATTTATTTCTACTTTTATCTATTAGTTGATTCCGTATAGAATGCGGGTCTTTTTCCTTTTATTTTCATACAATAACATTTTGGAAATAAAAGAGTAAGGTCGATTTCCGGGTTGAGTAAGATCGGTTTAATGTTCCACTGCAGGATAATGTCTTCGCTTCTTACATGATACAGAATAAAGGTTATGGACGAGAAAGCTACAAGACTGTACTATGTAGGCAGTTTGCTGACTTTACACTCTCCATATATATAGCTGTAAAATAAACAATTACTTCTGTAAAAAATGATTGATGTTATTTATACATATCAATTTGAAATAATAGTAATTGGCCACAAGAGATTGTACTTTTTTAACAATGAGCTTAAATCTAGATATAGAGATAAAACAGAACACAATAATTTTGGCCTTCTGCAAGGAGATTGAGTCCAAGACAAATTATACGAATTAATAAATTCAAATGAATTGCTCCATGTACTATTACTATAGGTACTAGCTAGAAGAATCACATATGTAAAATAAATGCGGTAGAGATGAAAGCGTTGATAAGTATGAGTGGATTGAAACCGAGTGAAAAAGTAAGAAAGAGTGTGATAAGAGAACGTTGTGGTATAAAAGAAGATGCAGTGACTAAAGTTGAGAAAGGTATGCTTAGATGGTTTGGGTAGGTAGAGAGAATGAACGAAAGGAGACTGACAAAAAGGATTTATGAGTCAAGAGTGAATGGGAAAGTTGGAAGGGGAAGACCAAGGCAAACGTTCCTGGACCAAATCCAGGACATTTTAAATAAGGGCCAGGTCAAGAGTACCCTAAACCGACGAACTTGAATGAAAGAAGCGAAGGAGATATCCATGTATCGAGGCATGTGAAAGGACCTGGTCTCTTCCTACAACTATGGGAATGAACTATGTATTTTAAAATAGTATAAATATAGATACGTCTTATATTGTCTCCAGGCGTCATTTTCTTTGCTTGTCAGATGAAAAGACAGTCAGTATGTGAATAAGATATAATTTACCTATAATCACATGAAAGTTACAATTTGGTTAAAGCGTACAATATTTGGTCAAAAATGCTAGTCGCCGAGGCGCGGTGTGACGTAGCGGTCGTGACGTGGCGGGGGCCGGGCGGCGGGGTAAGGACGCTGACCCGTGTGCGCCTGCGCAACGCACCCGCTATCCTGCAAGATGTTTGTACCGCTTTTTTTGAGGGGGCTTGTTTTGTCACTGTTTCTATACGCGACAAAAAAAGCGGAACTACATATTCTACTCGGCGCCTTCTATGTAAAAGGTATTTTATTTATTTATTTAAGGACCACCAGTAGTTACTACACTTAATCTACACTAATATTATAAAGAGGAAAGATTTGTATTTTTGTATGCAACGAATAAACTCAAAAAGTACTGGACCGATTTTAATTCTTTTTTCATTAGAAAGCTACATTATCACTGAGTAACATAGGCTATATTTAGTACTAGAATACTATAGAAGTCTTTAGAAATTCCTATTAAAACCAACTGAAGGTTTTAAAAAATTAGCCATAAAATGTCTTTCATCGCATACGCTGTGAAGAGTATTAATGATAGGACATAAAAATGTTCGACAATATTATAGAATATATCAATAGCTACAAAAAACTTCGCGAGACCATATTGTAGTTACGTCGCTATAACTACTTTTTTACATTTAACAAATTGATAGAAATGCTGATCAAAATCAGACCGTGTTATCCATAACATTTATAAATTTTTATCCAAATAAATAATTTAATATTCAAAACTGCCTCAATACCTGATGATTACTTTTTGAATGATCGAAATCGGATATTGCATTCAAAAGATATCATGAAATTAAAATTAACTCGACGAGAGAGTGGCAGTGCGGGAGAAGGGGGTGCACCATTATGAACTAGGTAGCCGGTCGGCTCCTTTCGCAGTGGATGCAAGAGACATTGAATATTTCGAGATTTTTTAACACAATTTTACGCTTCACTTAAAAAGTTCTTTTCAGAGCTATTTTACTTTTAGTATTAGGAAACACGCTTTTTCATAATATTTGTCAATTCTTGGTCGTTTTAATTATCATGCTTCTAACTTAAATATCTATTTATGTCTACCCGTGCGAAGCCGGGACGGGCCGCTAGTGTCTTATAACAAAAAAAATACATCTTGAAATTGGTGTAGTGTGCAACTTATTAAGGTAGCCACAACATGAGTTAAAATTAAATTTATCTACCAATACAATAAAATATAAATTATATAAAAATTTAAAAAGTGAAAAAATAAATGGCTATACGTATTGTTGCTTATACTCAAAAATCGCATCCCTCAACAATTCCGAAACTCGTTTCCGGAAGTGGCTATATGAGTCTTTAAATAGGTCTAGCTCGTTAGAAAGGTTATTAGTAGACTACTTCAAGAGAGCCGTCAGTCACCCCAATTCTCTCATTAGAAATGCCGCCTCATATGGGATTAGGCTAAACATCCCGCCTAGGAAGAGGCGGCCCAAACACGTCCATGACGACCCAGACAACCAGATTACTATTGACAACGCCCCGTACACTAATACACACACACAGCGTCTTCGCCGGCGAAGACGAGGTCCCCGCTATCTGACGCACCCCGGCCGCGGCTTCCAGTCGCGTACCCATGGGCGTCAAGACTAAGCACCTGTCCGATTATCCTTTTCAGCAGCAGCAAGCGCTGCTCTATGCCGTGTGATACGGGGTATGTGAGAGTGACTACCAAGATTTGTTTTTGCATGTGGTACATTAAATGTTCCCAATTTGACTCGAGCATTAGTTCTTGGTATTCTTATATCAATTTGTCTTAGTATTTGTGGGGCATCTAATGATTTACGCATTATTTTGTATAGAAAGCATTGGCCCAGTAATTTTCTGCGAGAAAAGAGATCTAATTTGAAATATTTCATTGTAATTAATTTATTGACATTACAAAAAAAAAGGAAAGGTGTCTTAGGAGTCGTTTTTGTATTCTTTCCAATCGTAAACTATGTGTATAATAATAAGGCGACTATACCACACAGCAATATTCCAAGTTGCTTCGAACGTAAGCATTATATAAAATGAATTTGGTTTTGCTATTCTTAAATGTTTTGCTGCTTCTTATTAAAAACCCTAACATTTTTGATGCCTTAGCAATAACATTATCGAGATGTGGCACGAAGGTAAGTTTACTATCGAAATTATTATTATTATACGAGGTGTGTTCAAAAAGTATCGCGAATTTTGAATTTTCGCGGGTTACGTATATTCGAATTTCGAATTTTTTGTGGCGTTATGTTGGTACTCATGTCTCTCACTTATGCCGACAAGCTCGGCCATTTTGAATGTTCATTTAATTGTTGACAGCTGCTTTGCTTGCACGTGTTTTGGATCGTCTTCGATTTTTACCTATTCAAAAAAATGGATCAAAGAACCTGTATCAAATTTTGTGTGAAAAACGAAATTAAGTGCGCGGATGCATTCCGAATGTTGACTGTGGCATACGGAGAAGCTACCTTGGACCGAAGCAACGTTTATCGGTGGTA
Source organism: Elymnias hypermnestra (assembly GCA_015832385.1). NCBI lineage: Eukaryota > Metazoa > Arthropoda > Insecta > Lepidoptera > Nymphalidae > Elymnias > Elymnias hypermnestra. The sequence goes on from JACTOM010000054.1 coordinate 3,556,745, forward strand.
CAAAATGTTCTCAGAAGGCCGAGAAGATGTGAACGACGAAGAGCGTGCCGGACGCCCGAGCACTTCAACAACAGACGAAAAAATTAATGAAGTGGAGAAAATGGTATTGGCCAATCGTCGAATCACCGTTAGAGAAGTTGCTGAGGACCTAAACATATCGATTGGCTCGTGCCATTCGATTTTTATCAATGATTTGGGCATGAGACGGGTCGCCGCGAAATTCGTACCAAAATTGCTCAATTGTGACCAAAAACAGCATCGCATGAACATTGCTAATGAGATGTTAAACTCTGTCCGCGACGACCCAAATTTGCTCCAGAGGGTCATAACTGGTGACGAATCGTGGGTTTATGGTTATGACGTGGAAACCAAAGCTCAATCATCTCAATGGAAGCTGCCGCACGAACCAAGACCGAAAAAAGCGCGCCAAGTTCGATCGAATGTGAAAGTTTTGCTGACAGTTTTCTTTGATTGCAGGGGCGTGGTGCATCATGAGTTCTTGCCACAGGGAAGAACGGTCAATAAGGAATATTACCTGCAAGTTATGCGCAATTTGCGCGAAGCAATCCGCCAGAAACGCCCGGATTTGTGGAAGAACAAAAATTGGCTTTTGCACCACGATAACGCCCCTGCTCACACATCGTTGCTTGTGCGCGACTTTTTGGCCAAAAACAACACACTAATGATGCCGCAGCCACCGTATTCCCCAGATCTGGCCCCCTGTGACTTTTTCTTGTTCCCTAAACTGAAGAGGCCCATGAAAGGACGACGTTACTCTTCTCTTGACGAGATAAAGACGGCATCGAAGGAGGAGCTGAACAAGATAAAAAAAAATGATTTTTTGAAGTGCTTCGAAGATTGGAAAAACCGTTGGCACAAGTGTATAATATCTCATGGGGATTACTTTGAAGGGGACAAAATAGATATTCATGAATAAATAAATAATTTTTGAAAAAACACAAAATTCGCGATACTTTTTGAACACACAGCGTGTTAGGTTTTAGATAAACACACCAACTCACATTAGTTAACAACTTTTATTCTCTCTACTATTCAAAATCAAAATATTCTTTATTCAAGTAAGCTCTAAAAGCACTTTTGAAGCGTCAGTAGTCTTTAATAATAAATCTACCACCGGTTCGGAAAGTTGAATCCGCTGAGAAGAAACCGGCAAGAAACTCAACGGTTACTCTTTTAAAGATAATTTTGCATGTTACAATGTGTAATATATTGCTTCTGTGAGCAATTGGAATCAAGTCCAAATATTTCTGTCGCTTAAATAAACTTCAACATTATAATATGCCTTCTGTAAAAGGGTGTTTTGGCATATTTCTTAAAACTATGCGAAGGTGAATCTAAAACCGATTGCGGTATCTTATTCAAAATGCGTATGTTCAACCCGACAAATGATTTCTGAACCTTCTTCACACTAAAATATGGGATTACAATTTTGTTTTTTTTCTAGTATTAAAATTGTATATTTCACTTTTTTTGCTGTATAAGTGAATATTATCACGGATATGTAAAATATTATTTAATATATCAACTGCCTCATTAGTCTAGTGGTTAGCATATTCGACTACAGATATGAGGTTCTGGGTTCGAGTCCCGGGTCGGGTCAATTCAAATATCAATATTGAGTTTTTTATTAAGATTTTCTCAATTTTTGCCCGAAATTAGGGAAAAACTTGGCGGTGTGATCCACCCCCATGCCTCGGAGAGCACGTTAAGCCGTCGGTCCTGCGCCTGATCTCTCTCCGCGAGTGTCGGATTCCCGTCACATTGGACTATGAGAGTGAAGGAATAGAGAATGCACTTGTGTACTATGCCTGCCAATCTGCGCTGGAGCAGCGTGGTTCTCTCTATGAGTGAGGAAACTTCTGCCCAGCCATAGGACGTTAATGGGCTGCTCCTTACTTATTTGATATCAGAAAACGCATCTTTAACGATATATTACAAATGTCAAATAAAATCAAATATTCTTTATTCCAGTAGGCTCGAAAAGCACCTTTAAATAGTCAGTAGTCTTTCTGTTGGTAATAGATCTACTACAGGTTCGGAAAGTTGATTCTGCTGAGAAGAAACTGGCAAGAAACTGTTATAACGTGTATAGCATTCAATTGCAAATACCAGCAGTGCCCAGTAATTTGGACGTTAATAAGCTGCTATTTACTCACTTACTTACCATATATATTACATCACTATTTTAATTTATACAATTTAGCATTACTTCTCTTAAAACAACAACGAGACATAGCTCGAAAGACTATCTCATACAATTGATCCACTTTTTAAAATTACTATATACTACTCAATAACTCCCAACATTCCAGAGCTATCACTGCTGTCATCCAACTATCTATAATCTAACAAAAAGATTACTTTGATTTCAAAGTCTTGTACACGTCGCGACGAAAAGGCGGAACTACGTATGCTACTGGACCCCTTCTATGTACAAAGGACCATAGCGACATTTTGCAGAAGCCAGCCAATTGATAAAGGCAAAACTTCATATTACAATGAGACCCTTCTATACACAAAGTTACATAGTAACATTTTACATAAGCTAGCCCATATATAAAACAAAAGTATTATAATCTATCGATAAACTGCGAACCAATGAAAGTTATAAATCGCCAATTTAGTAAAGTACTAAAACTAAAACTCCAAGTACATCTATGGTTTTCTGTTGCGTCTGGACTTCGCATCAAAAAATTGAGTGTGGCCGTTTGTTGTACGTGATTAGGTCTCGTAAGGGATAATAGTTTCTATATACAATAGTATTATTTATTTGCGTAAGAAATTCGTTGATCATTTAACTATTCAGTGGTGTAATTGAATTTCGGATGGAAGTGATAGATATGTAGCTACAACGCCAAACTGTAACCACAGATACGAATTATGATATCGTTTTTTTAAATTACCTCCCTGTGGATTCGATTTTAAAGAGGTATTCACGTCAAAAAAGTTGAATTATATATTCTACTGGGCATCTTCTATGTACAAAGGAACATAGTTACATTATATAGAAGCTAGCCCATAGATAAAATCAAAATATTATAGTCTATCGATAAACTGCGAACCAAAAAAAATTATAGACCACCTCATTACTTTACTAAAGCACATCTTTGATTTTGTAACAGTTTCGGCGGAATTACGTATTCTACTGGGCCCCTTCTACAAAGGAACATAGTGATATTTTATAGAAGATAGCCCATAGACAAAATAAAATTATAATAATCTTTTATCCTATGAAAAATATTGATTTATTTATTTGGGAAACCAACAATTATATACGTGTTAAAAATTACACCCAATACACACAAATCAGTTAACTTTCCACACTAAGTTCTGAAATACTAGGATAATTTCATATAAAATACAAATAATATAATAAATTGCTTTAATTTACCAAAACTAACTTGACTTTTATTATGATTGTTTATAGCTTTTGTTATGTTGTGTTATTGTTTTCTCTTATTTCATATTGTGATATACCGAAATACTATTTATTTATTTTACACAACCAAGACAATGAGAACTTTCTCACAGAGTAAGTTGCTTAATTAAGTACGCAAAGGCGGTCACTCGAAGCGATTTCTTATAGGCCATATTTTGTGTCATTTTTCTATTATTAACAAATTTAACGTAATGTGGCAATTGTTTCACTGAATCACACTGTCAAATAAATTATAAATTAAATTTGGTCTTTGAATTTAATATTTAAAAAAAAAGAATTTATGAAATATTTTATATTTTATGAAAAATAGTATATTAAATTATTAATTGACGAATGGCAAATTAAAATGCCACATATTATTATTAAATATGAAAATTACCTAACTTGCAACGAATAAGCTTAAAAAACCTTGCACATCATGCGCCCAAAGAAGTTTCACTTCTATACAAATGGGTCAGCATTCCCGGTATTTCAGGGCACAATTCGATTGAATAGTGTCAGGAACTCATCGTGATTACCAAGAATAGAAGTTTCACACGTCCAGGTTCATGTATCGCTGGCATTAACAAGCTAAGCATATATCAGACATTAACAGACTTATATTTGTAAGATGTTAATTATTATTATTCGTCGTCGTCGTCGCTTCAACCGATGGACATCCACTGTTGGACATAGGTCTCACGTAATGACGTCCACAAGGCCCGATCTTGCAGCGCCTGGCTCCAGCGGCTACGGACGACCCTCTTTATATCATCGGTCCGCCTTGGTGGGGGATCTGCCTACACTGCGCCGTCCGGTGCGGGTTCGCAACTCCAGCACCTTCGGCCCCCAACGTCCATCGGTCCTTCGGACTATGTGCCCCGCCCATTGCCACTTCAGGTTCGCGAGTTGTAGGACTATGTCGGTGATTTTGATTCTACTACGGTTCTCTTCATTTCTGATTCACATAGAGCATAATTATTATTACTATTCTTTTATTGCTGACAGGTTAGCGCTTAACTGTGATCTCACCTGATGGTAAGTGATGATACAGTCCAAGATGGAAGCGCGCTAATCTTGCGAGAGGCGATATACTTCTTAGGGTTTCTACACAGTATCGTACCGGAACACAAATCTTTGTTTGGCGGTACGTATTTGCTGGTAGGGTGCGGCCGAAGCCTCCCGAAGATAAATTAGAAAATACAATTTTCAAAAATTCGCCCAACCGGGGATCGAACCCGGGACCTGTGCTAGCAAAGCGAGTACTCGCACCATTGCGCCAGCGAGGCCGTCAAAATCATTATGCTGAAACTTTGCAAATATACAAGCAATTTGACTTTAATAGACTGCTACTTATAAGCTTACTCATAAATACTTTACCAAGATTTACGTGAATTAAGTCGCATATGACTATTCGTAAATTTGTTTAATCTTTACTTTATAGGTAATTAATTATAAAGAAGTAATTATCTTTTTAATCAATCTAATATAATAAAAAATGTTCAACCTGAGGTTATTAATACGAAATACAATGATTTTGTATGAATATATCATTAAGTAGTAATATTTATACATATGTTATATATAAAAATAAACTGCTGTTCGTCAGTGTCGCTAAAACTTGCTATGCATTGGATTATTTATGGAAGTCCAGGGAATGTTTAAAGGGTGAGTGAATATGAAAAAAAAATGCTTGGAATATAGTAAAAACAACAAATTCGTTTGCCCTTAGAAACTATTGCTACCTGTCAGGGATTTGGTGTTCCTCCCGTCGCTTAGAAATCAATGAAAAAACAAATTAAATTTAAACATGTAGTTTTTTTTTTGTTTTTGAATATCAAACGTCTGATATCCGTCTTTCTTTTTCATTTATTTTTGACATTTGACATTGACAACCAAGAAGTTCTGATTCCATCTGTGAATGTGGCTTAGACGAAGGTTCTGTTTCCCACATCCTTCTCAATTACGCCAAACATTCCCACTCCCTCCACATATCCCTCGTCCTATAAATGTAGAATATTTGTTAAGTATATAGTAGTAATTGTAAATATTTATGTAAATATATTAAACATAATAGAATTAACTTCGTGTCTTCTCCAATAAACTTGACACTTGCCGAGATAATCTGTGTCCAATTGGCACACCTGAAAGCCACTAAACAAAGAAGAAGAAGAATATTGTACGGAATTTAGCGGGAATCTAAGCTTCTGATTAGTTCTGAACACATTTTTGTAATTATCATTCGGTTTTTTTATTGATTCAGAGGCGGTACAAAGTTTGCCAGGTCAGCTAGTTGTATATATATTATTGTCAATAACGTGTCATCCGTAGAGTTAAATAATGTATTCAAAAATAGTAGTGACACGTTGACTATATTCTCGCTCCGTTAGCGTTGCAGCTCAGTCACATTCAATGCCTACATAAGTTATTGCTTCATAAATATATAATCTTGTTTAGATTAGAAACAGGAATAAAGGTCGTTGATACACGAATCCGAATTCAATCAAAACGATTCACTTGTCAACGTAACATCGATATTAATTATTCATCACTAATTAGCTGCTGCCGCGGCACACATCAGAGCAACTTCTGCCGGAAACAGGAAGAGGGCAATCAACATAGCTAAAAATATCACACATTTGGTGTTCATCCGGCGAACGATACGCCGGCGCGTCACTTCAGGGCTAAATTATAACGTACCGCTGGTTTGGGTGAATAGTCACACAATACACAATCTAATCAAGAACAGAAGAATCTAGCACAGTCCATTTTTGAAGCACAATTTCTTTGCGTACGCTTAAATTGGGGAGGAAGGTAGTGAATGCTTGATCAGAGCGTTACTAAAAATGTGATGGGGCGAGGTGAACGGAAACGAAGAGGGAGTTATAAGTTAGTGAATAATATAGTTATATTTTGTATGACTGCCTCATTACTCTAATGGTTAGAATATTCGGCCACAGTCATGAGGTCTTGGGTTCCAGTCGCGGGCCGAGCGAATTGAATAATTGATATTGAGTTTTGTTATTAAAATTTTCTCAATATTTGTCTGAAGTTGGGAAGTTGGCGATGTGCATCACCCACGTGCCTCGAAGAGCATGTAATGCCGTCGGTCCTGCACCTGATTTCTTTCCGCGAGTGTCGGATTCCCGTCACATTAGACTTCGAGGGTGAAAGAATAGAGAGTGCACTTGTGTACTATGCCTCCCAACCCGCACTGGAGCAGTGTAGTAGGTCTATGCTCCAATAACCCTCTCTCCTACCAGTGCGGAAGCCTGTGCCCAGCAGTGGGATTTGAGTAAGCTGTTGGACTGCGTGACGAAAGCGAACGGACACAGTCATTGATTAAGTCAGTATTTTCGAAGCAGCGATAGGTACATCTATTAGATATATTCAACGATTCTTTTCATAGATTCCATTTTGAAGAGGTATTCACGTCAAATAAGTTGAATTACATATTCTACTGGGCACCTTCTATGTCTAAAGGAACCTAGTTACATTATTTAGAAGCTAGCCCATAGACAAAATCAAAATATTATAGTCTATCGATAAACTGCGAACCAATGAAAATTATATACCATCCCTTTACTTTACTAAAGTATATCTTTGATTTTGTAACAGTTTCGGCGGAAATACGCATAAAAGTAGTAAATAGCAGCCCATTGACGTCCCACTGCTGGTCACAGGCCTCCTCATTCATATGAGAGAGGGTTTTAGAGCATAGACCTAACACGCTGCTTCACTGCAATGTGACGAGAATCCGACACGACCGGAGAGAGATCAGGCGCAGAACCGACGGCTTAACGTGCTCTCCGAGGTACGGGGGTGGATCACACCGCGAACTTCAGGCAAATATTGAGAAAATCTTAATAGAAAACTCAATATTGATTGACCCGGGATTCGAACCCAGGACCTCATGTCTGTAATCGAACATGCTAACTGAAGCAGTTATAAGTTGCATGCTAAACTAAAAAATAATTATGTAGAAATATTTTTTTGTGACGTTTAAATAAACTTTATTTAACTAGATAATTCGTTATAATAAAACTTTCAATGTATTAAATATCTTTATTCTATTGTTAGTGTTGTCTTTTTCTAAAATAAGGCGAAAGATTTTTATCTTGTTACCCCAAAGAAGTATAACTTCTAATCTAAAAATGGTTATGATAAATGACCTAACATTTGAATATATGTAACGAGTGAACACGTTTACAGTTTACACACAATTAGGAAGCTTATCGTTCTATTACAATGTGTAATAGTTAATAACCGATAACACCGACCTTCCTATCGAAAAAAGCGTTCGACACTTATCGGAATGTCATCGTAACAATTATTATTTATTGGCCGGTCTGTGCTGATATTACGATTCTCGGCAAGTACTCGGCTAGCACTCGCCGGCACATAATTATATAATTTCTATTATTTATATGCGGAGACGGCGTGTGTGCCGAGCATCGAAACGACACGGCTTCCTTCCACGGTACTCTACGAAGAAATCCGACAAACAGTTCTCGCTAGAGAGGATGTACGGCCCGCCAGCAATGATTTAATTCACAAAAAGTTCCTGTCGTGGGTATCCGTCGCTTTTCCTGCAGGTGACGTCCTACGCAACGCCCTTCCTCTGATATAACAGTTTTAATCAGATAAACACGTAGATTCATTGTTGACTCAAATGATCAAAATAAAAAACTTGGTGTGTCCAAGACACGTGGTTAATTATACGATACACCATATTTTTGAAGTTATACTTCTTTTGGCACGTTAGGGAAAAATGATGAGATTAAATTTTAATTACAGTTAGCTATAGACAACATTTTAGTTTTCTTAAAAGATTTTTAGCCAAAGAAGTATAACTTCTAACGCGTGTACATAAGTACACACACTTATGAAGTGAAAGTTTTTCTTTAGGCGCATGAGGGTAATTTTTTTTATACTAATTCGTTTGAAGGTTAGGTAGTTTTAGTAATCACAAATAACATGTGGCATTTAAATTTAATAATTTGTAATATTGACAAAAAGACACCTAGCATTTATATTTACTATTCGACGTTTGAGATTTAGATAAATTATTTATTTTAATTGTCGACACTTCTAATATTTTAATGATGATTAAATTTATTAAATTCCTACCATATCTTCCTTTTTCCCTCCCTCTATGTCTCGGAAATCTAAAGTTTTTGGATTTGTATAAATACGACTTAAAAATTAATTAGCCAAAGAAGTTTCACTTCTAACATGTGTATTTTGTACGCACGCACTTTTAACTTTTTAAGCTCTATATACGAATACCCAAACTAATAACATTTATAATATGTAATTACATATCTACAAATTACAAAACTATAAAAAAATTCGTTATTTGTTCTAAGATAATGATTTGTATGACTGCCCCATAGGTCTTGGTGTGAACTTGTTCTTCTACATCAGCGGTCGGGGAACTTTTTTAATTATTACCCCAAAATATTTTTGTGTAAGATTTTATTACCCCATGGCGAAGAGCAAAAAAAAACGACATCGCTTCTTTTTAGCATCTTTTATATTATAGCCCCCATTTTTTTTTGCTGGGAAATGCTTTTATGCACTGGCCCCAACCGTGTGTCAGGAGTGTGGGACTCGACGAACACGAAGACCTCGCAATACCCTCTAAAACCCAGCGGAACCCTCTTTATCCATGAATGAAGCACCAGAGGTTCAACTATCGCATTCAAATCCGACTGAGAAATATTATAGCCCTCATGATAATTTTGAAAAGAAAACAATACCTAAAAATTTAATTTAAATATCATTTATTCAATTTATAAAGTTTTCGATTAGTTTCGATAAGAAACGTCATTCCCATACATTTTTTGAACGTTAGCCATCTTCGAAAGTAACTTGTCTAGAGGCCCTAGTAATACATAACGGTAATCATAGTAATATATGTAGTATACGGTGGAGGAAAAAAAAACATCACCGCTGAAAACATAAGTAATAGTTCTTGTTATTTTATAATTTATATATTTTTCTTGTGTTATTAGACGAAAAAACTAGTTTAAATTTGATATAGCCCTATAAAAAACCTTTTTTTTTTATTTTAATGATTCAAAGCATGAAATTTTAAATTATATAAATACGTTTTATTCATTTTATATCTATTAGATTTTAAAAAATATCAGTGCTATCACGTCAAGAAAGCGAATTAAATTAATAATATTTTTATGTGGGCTGTATAAACTAGTTTTTAGGTTTAAATATACAAGAAAAATATCATATGAATTACAAAATAACAAATAGAAACCCATTAAGGTACAATTGATGGTTGACAATTTTGGGTACTGTAACAAATAATAATAATAATGGAAAAAAATACTAACAGATTTATAAAATAGCAAATTAAAAATATATACTTTTTACTCACAAAAGTTTCATTTTTACTCCCAAAAATTTCAATTTACACCATTTGAGGTAATTTACCACGGTTCCCAGAACCCTAGTCTACATCCGTGAGATACGGTTTTCTGTTAAAAAATTCACAGTAATCGCCCGAAGTTAAGAAGTTTGCGGCATGCTCCACTCCCGTGCCTCAGAGAACATGTTAAAGCGACTATCCTGAGCCTTATCTCTCTCCGGTTGTGTGGGATTGCCATTCCATCAGACTATGAGATTGAAGGAATAGAGAATGCACTAGTGTTAACGCATACACTTGTGTATTTTGCCTACTAATGTCCTGTATAATAAAATAAACAACAAACCAGAAATATATTCTGTTAACAGCTATGTTTGTAAAACGACTGTAGCTAAGTGGTTAAAAGAACTTAACTACGATGACACTGGAGCCTTATTAAATCCAAACACACACACACACGCATATAAAACACAATAAGCTTGCAGATTTTCCTTTATTAATTTTAAATTTAAATCTTTTATTTTAAAAAAATCATGAGAATGTAACAGTTTAAGGAGGACTAGTTCTTCTGATACAGATATCTTAATACCTACTTTATCTCAACCCAGTAATAAGAAAAGGTTATGGAAATAAACTATTCTTTTTTACAAACGTGTAGTGAAGCGGCGTGGTGGGTCTATACTCCTAAAACCCTCTCATCTATGAGCGGGGAGAGCCCAGCAGTGGGACGTTAATGGGCTACTTCTTACCTTTTATCGCAGGGCAGTGCTAAGTAAACAGTTACATAATTTGTTTACTAAATACATTATTATGTTTAAAATAATATATATCTACATAAAACTGTATGTGTATGAACAGGTGGAGGAAGTGAAGCCAAGGTAGATGTTCCCCGCGTATCCACTTGGCAGCTCCCGCGTCTCCCCCACCTAGAGCTTGTATATATAGTTAGTTACCTTGGCTGACCCGAACCCGCAACCTTATACGTTATAGATCGGTTATTTTGTCACCCCACTATCACCAGTCTTTTATATGGTGATCGATCACAACACTATCCCCTCCCCCAGACTCTGCTACCACCACTTCACACATAATTCATTAGTTTTAATGATTTGGACAGAAGATGTTTAAGGCCATCCCGGAGCCTTTAACTAAATATTATTCCCCATAAAACTGTGTTCTTTGGGCAATCCTTTGCGGTACAGGGGATCGAATTGTGGAATGAGCTACGTCTGACGATCAGAGAGGCCAATTCATTCAATGTTTTTAAAAAACTCGTTAAGGTTCACTACTTCTCCTTGTGCACTTAGACGACGACTATATTTATATATATTACTTTATTATAATATGTATTTTTGGGTTCGTATGTAAATTTATATTTATTAGTATGTATTTTTGTATGTATCTGTTTATGTACTCATGTATGTTTTATATGTATCTAAAAACTACACCTTTTATATACCACCTACCCATTTCCGTAATAAATTTATCTAACCCTAAGGTTGCCTGGCAGAAATCGCTACTTAGCGATAAGGCCGCCTTTTTGTACCCTATGATTAAGGTATAGTATATATTGTAAGTATTATTTATGGTGTACAATAAAATGTATTCTGTCTCTCTCTCTCTCTAATTTGCCAAAGAAGTTTCACTTCTAACATGTGTATTTTGTACGCAGGCACTTTTAACTTCTTAAGCTCTATAGCACCCAAACTAATAACATTTATAAGATTTATAATATGTAATTATGTATCTACAAATTACAAGACTATAAAAAAATTCGTTATTTGTTCTAAGATAATGATTTTTATGACTGCCTCATAGGTCTAGGGGTGAACTTGTTCGTCTACATCAGCGGTCGGGGAACTATTTTAATTATTATCCCAAAATATTTTTGTGTAAGATTTTTTTACCCCATGGCGAATAGCAAAAAAAAAGACATCGCTTCTTTTTAGCATCTTTCATATTATAGCCCCCATGATAATTTTGAAAAGAAAACAATAACTAAAAATTTAATTTAAATATCATTTATTCAATTTATCAATGTAATACCTAGTAATACATAACGGTAATCGTGTAATATACAGTTGAGGATAAAAACGTCACCACAGAAACCATAAGTAAATGATAATTTCTTGTTATTTTATAATCCATATGATATTTTTCTTGTGTTATTAGACGAAAAAACTAGTTTAAATTTGATATATAGCCCTATAAAAAACCTTTTTTTTATTTTAATGATTTAAAGCATGAAGCTTTAAAATTCTATAATACGTTTAATTCATTTTATATCTATTAGAATTTAAAAAATATCAGTGCTATCACGTGAAAAAAGCGAATTTTTTTTCCCGAAAAAAATAATATTTAAATTAAAAAATATTTTTATGTGGGCTATATAAACTAGTTTTTACGTTTAATAATATAAGAGAAATATCATATGAATTACAAAATAACAAATAGAAACCCATTGGGGTACAATTGGTGGTTGACAATTTTGGGTACTGTAACAAATAATAATAATAATAATGGAAAAAAAATACTAACAGGTTCACAAAATAGCAAATGAAACTTTTGTGAATAAAAAGTATATACTTTTTATTCTCAAAAGTTTCATTTTTACCTCCAAAAATTTCAATTTACACCATTTGAGGTAATTTACCACGGTTCCCAGAACCCTAGTCTACATCCATGAGATACGGTTTTCTGTTAAAAAATTCACAGTAATCGGCCGAAGTTAAGAAGTTTGCGGCGTGCTCCACTCCCGTGCCTTAGAGAGCATGTTAAGGCGACTATCCTGAGCCTGATCTCTCTCCGGTTGTGTTGGATTGCCATTCCATCAGACTATGAGATTGAAGGAATAAAGAATGCACTAGTGTTAACGCATACACTTGTGTATTTTGCCTACTAATGTCCTGTATAATAAAATAACTACGATGACACTGAAGCTTTATTAAATCCAAACACACAAACACGCATATAAAACACAATAAGCTTGCAAATTTTCGTTTATTAATTTTAAGTTTAAATCTTTTATTATTAAAAAATCATGAGAATGTAACAGTTTATGGAGGACGAGTTCTTCTGATTCAGATATATTAATACCTACTTTATCTCAACCCAGTAATAAGAAAAGGTTGTGGAAATAAACTAATCTTTTTTACTAACGTGCAGTGAAGCAGCGTGGTGGATCTATACTCCTAAAACCCTCTCATCTATGAGCGGGGAGAGCCCAGCAGTGGGACGTTAATGGGCTACTACTTAACTTTTATCGCAGTGCAGTGCTAAGTAAACAGTTACATAATTTGTTTACTAAATATATTAATATATTTAAAATAATATATATCTACATAAAACTGTATGTGTATGAACAGGTGGAGGAAGTGAAAGCCAAGGTAGATGTTGCCCGCGTGTCCACTTGGCAGCACCCGCGTCTCTCCCACCTAGAGCTTGTATATATAGTTAGTTACCTTGGCTGACCTGAACCCGCAACCTTATACGTTATAGATCGGTTATTTTGTCACCCCGCTATCACCAGTCTTTTATATGGTGATCGAGCACAACACTAACACGCAAAAGTCCCCCTCCCCCAGACTCTGCTACCACCGCTTCACACATAATTCACCTTTCAAATATTGCAATGCAGCAACAAACGTAAGGTAATTGCCATTTCATTTCAGACAGTTATATATTCTGCCGAGTATCGTGGATTTGCTCCTAAGAATTGAAGAATTCCGTCACTTTGTTATGGATTCCATCATCAGAACCTAACCAAACTATCACAAAACAACCCTTAAATTCGGTTGGCATGATCTTGAGTTATTCGTCCATGTGTCGCGCACATGCTTATGCAAATTTAAGACTTATCCGGTTGTCTCATGGATGCCATCATCAGAACTGGTTTAAAAAAATGGGACCCTATGACGAGCACCACCTTTCATATAAAAAAAAATCATCAAGATCGGTCCACCCAGTCGGAAGATATGAGGTAACAAACACGAATTGATAACTTCCTCCTTCTTTTGAAGTCGGTTAAAAAATAGGGATCTCTAACAAGGTATGTAACACAAGGTGTGGAAAAACTGATCACACAAAATTTGTCATGGCGTGCGCTGCGAAACTATTAAAGATAAAACAAAAAAAAAATACTTCAATATTATAGAACGTATTAATATGTGCAAAAAAGACCGCGATGCCATATATCTAACTACTGCAGTTATGCCACTATAACTACTTTTTTGCATTTTAAAAGTTAATGAAAGTGCCGACAATAATCAAACCATATTATTCATACCTCTGTATTAATCTTTATCCTATTAAATGTTTTATTAAAGACCGTTTTAATACATGTAAAATACTTTTTAAATTATTCAAATCGGACATGCCATTCAAATGATATAACGATATTAAAAATCCCAATAGAAAGAAAATAATGTATCCCGAGTCGAAATTCAGTGTCAAATGTGGAAATTTTGATGCAATAATGTATTACAAATAAATGTTTTCTTTAATATTATAGAAGAAAGTGTAACATTTTAAATATAATAATCAAGCTAAAAATTACTGGACTGATTTAAAAAAATCTTTCAATACCTGTAAGAGTACTTTTAAATTGGCTAATGTCGGACATTCCACGGAAACGAATTTAAAAATGTATTAGTTAACATATATATTCGATGTAAAGTAAAATCTGTACATTGATTACATTATGAATGCAAGTGTGTATCTTATAACCTGAAATACATACATACATAGCATCACGCCTCATTCCCATAGGGGTAAGCAGAGACAACATCCTTCCACTTGCCACGATCCTTGCATATCTCCTTCGCTTCTTTCATTCTCATTAAACCTTTCATACAAGTTCGTCGGTTTAGAGTACTCTTGACCTGGCCGTTATTTAAAATGTCCTGGATTTGGTCCAGGAACGTTCGCCTTGGTCTTCCCCTTCCAACTTTCGCATTCACTCTTGACTCATAAATCCTTTTTGTCAGTCTCCTTTCATTCATTCTCTCTACATGCCCAAACCATCTAAGCATACCTTTCTCAATTTTAGTCACTACGTCTTCTTTTATACCACAACGTTCTCTTATCACACTATTTCTTACTCTGTCACTCAGTTTTAATCCACTCATGCTTCTCAACGCTCTCATCTCTACCGCATTTATTTTACTTTTGTGATTCTTCTGCCATACCCAACTTTCACTACCATACATAAGTGTTGGCACCAACACTCCAGCATGCACTGCCAGTCTAGCCCTTTGAGACACCATCTGGCTATTCATAAAAGCATGCAGAGCACCATTTACCATATTCCCTGCATTCACTCTCCTTTCGATATCACTTTCACATGTTCCATCTTTTGTAAATTTAGATCCCAAGTATACAAATTCTTTCACCTCTTCCACTTGTTCCCCATCTATCAAAATATTGCCATTCATCATAGATTCATCTCGTTCAAAAAGCATAACTTTCGTTTTGTTTACATTCACTTTCATTCCTTTCCCTTTCAAAGCTTCATTCATAATATTTAGCATCTCCTGAAGCTCGTTAGCGGATGACGCAAGTATTACTTGATCATCAGCGTAGAGTAAACATTTGATGAGTAATTCATTCATTCTTAACCCATACATACTTTCTTTTAAATCTGTCAAACATTTATCCATGAAAAGGTTGAACAGCCATGGTGACGCAACACATCCCTGTCGAACACCTCTTTCGACAGGAAACCACTCCGTGTACGCTCCGTTTATTCTGACACAGGCACTAGAACCCTCATAGAGAGACTTCAATGCTTGAATCAGACTACCGCTCACACCATACGTAGATAACGTTGGCCACAGCTCATTCCTCACCACTCGATCATAGGCTTTTTCTATAATCTGAAAGGAAGTAATTAAAAACTTAAGTCCGAATTAGTACTTTCCACTGCCACGAGACGGTATCTACGCGTGTGAAATCAAGGGGCATTGTTAGTTATTTTAATAAAACAAATGTTTCACTTAAAAGAGATTTTATTACAAAACATCGTAGTGCAGTACATTTTAATTTTAAAATATATTGACGGCCTCTAGATATAAAGAGTCTACTTCCATTTTAGACATTTTTGTAATTTTGATGATATCGCCGTTCATTATCGATTTAAAGAAAACATATTTAGCTACTAAAACCAGACAAAAAGGTAGACCAACGACGACGCAGGGCTTCTGCGCCAGCATCTGTGTTTGCGAACAGCCTCATTATAATATGGAGCTGCCTTTTATAGCCAGAAAGCGCGCTACAATGTCGACCGCCGCCGACACCACTGTCGCCGTTCCGAACGAGCGGCGCACACATCATGCACTATCAGTATAATATACTAATACAAATCTTGTAAAGCAGAATTAGAATTTTTCGAAGAATTTTTGAAGTGAAACTTCTTTAGCCTCATGAGGATATTTTTTTACGGATGGAACACGTGATTAGCGTCACGAACATGTGCAACATTTCTTATGCTAATTCGTTTGAATGTTAGGCAGTATTAATAATTACAAATAACACGTGGCATTTTAATTTGTCACTCGTCATTGAACTTATTCTTCTTTTTATGACGCGCGCACACCGTCACAAAAAAACAGACACCCTGAAGTTAGCTATAGTCAACATTTGTTTTTGAAAAGATTTTTATCTTGTTACGCCAAAGTAGTATAACTTCTAACGCATGTACATAAGTACAAACAATATTTTTTATTATTTTGATATACTATTTAAAATAAATTATCTTTTCTAATATTGACAAGAAACACGAGGCATTTTTATTTAAAATTCGTCATTTGAGACTGCAATAAACTATTTGTATTAATTTTCGACACTTTTAATATTTTAATGACAATTAAATTATTTAAATTCCTTACATATCTTCCTTTTATCAGAAATCTAAAGTTTTAAATTTGTATAATATTAGTTTGCCAAAGAAGTTCCACTTCGGACATGTGTACTTTGTACCCACGCACTTTTTTTAATTTATTAATTTTTGATATAATCATTAAGGATTTTAACCCATCTATAGGTTAAGTCCTAAGATGTTTCATCACAGCGTTTTGATTAGTATGTTTGAGTTATAGGCTAGTTTCAAACAATTTTTTTGATTAATTTCTATTATCTTTGATATTTAAGAAATAACTTCACTTTCTCGAATAAGACGGGCAATATTTTTTTTTTCTCTTATAAGGAATTTAACCTTTGTATTTTTTCATGAGATTTAACTCTCGTATTTTTTCTTAATTTTCTTTATTACTTGCTATGAAATATAACTTTTTAAATAAAGAAAATGTAAAATAATAAATAATGTATCTTTAAAACACTGTCTTACAAAATTAGGATTTTATACTTGACTTTTTATACGTAGGGGCCGTTGACATAATGAAGGATATGCTATCATTAAAATAACGGGACGGATATCCTTATAATAACTCCTAACACATACATAATTATACAATGAATGAAACAGCGAAAAGATTTTTACCATTCCTACGATGAATTCTCAGTCTCCTTATATATGATTTTCAATCTGGATGAATAAAATACTGTTTATTCATCCAGTCCAGCTCAAGTACATTTTTTTAAACTTGTAGCAGATGACACTTGATGTTGACGGAGTTTTAAGTAAGAATTGACTTTATTATGTTTTTTTAATTTCTTGTTTGTTTGTACTATGTAAAGACAATAATAATGAAGAACAATATTAAAATATGAGAATAGTTGACGCTTTCAGTAAGCGATGTTAAATATATATATTGAGAGACAGTATAGTGAAAAATATACAATAAAATATATAATACTTTATATTAAACTCTCTAAAATAAAAGTAAAATGACCAGCGAAGTGATAAAAAATTTAGAAGACAATCGTACGACTTGGCATCATGTCTGGATCAGAGTGCTGGGCCACCAAAGGGAAGAATGAAAGGAAATGAGATGGATGTGTGGAGTGACAAAAGTAGCACCAATGGGTGCTACTTTCACCGAGAAGCTAAGGAGTGGAAGGCTATCCTGCCGTGGACATGCCATGAGAAGGGAGGATAGCCCTCTTGCATACATATGCAAGAGTGCCCTAAATATGATGGTAAGCAGCAGGGCTGGGGGAGAGCGACCAAAAAAAGTGTGGATGAACTGTGTGAAAGAAGATATGTGTGAGGGGTGTGAATGTAGAAATGACAGCGGATAGAGTGAAGTGGCGAAGGAAACATGCCGTGCCAACCATTAGTGGGATAAGGGCAAGAAGATAATAACCAGCAAAGAGATTTTGTTGTGGTAAATGAAAAACATCAACAAGCGAAATCTCTATATAAAACTTCTTCAAAATGAATTCAACCGGTTTAACATGAAAATGCAACAAACAGATACACGTTACTTTATTTGATAGTATAGATTACATCTAAAATTTAAGTACAATATTCTATAGCTAAATGGTAACAATTACCTTACATTACGTACTTCGCCTCTTTTTTGAATAACAAATATTGGATTTAAAGTTTCTTATTTATGACTGATTTGTATCTTAACATCAAATGCAACGTGTATTAGCAGATAGTGAACCCTTATCCCAGATACTATGCCTAAAGTTGATTTATTAATATTTTATCGAAGTTGGAAAGCAAATACGTAGTAACCCAAAAAACTTCATCTCGCCGGAGGGGGGAGAGGGAGTTGCAGGAGGCACAACTTTGCTCCCTTTTTTTGTCGCTGGAAAATATTTTTTACGCATGCTGGATGGAACATACAGCTGCATCCAGGAGTGTGTAACCAGAATACCCACTAAAACCCAGCGGAACCCTCTTCATCCGTGTGGTAGACGCCAGATGGAAGCGCGTTAATCTGGTAATAGGCGATATACCCTTTATAGTTTCTACACAGAAAATACTTAGGTTTAGAAAATACAATTTCCTAAATTCGTAAAATACTCGCAACACTGCGCCAGCGAGGCATTCAGCTCTAGCGCCCTGGATTAATCCAACTCAAAGGTTCAAGAATGCATGAGCATCGACCGCTCTTTCCCTTTGTCTCTCTAATACATCCTGCAATATAACGGCCTCACAGAAGGAGGCAGCTGCCCTGCAGTCGGTCATACTACCCCCACTAGTCCCCACTATGCTGGGGAGAAAGAGGTCACTCCTAACTAGCGACACTAAGATGTAGCGTTGGGGGCTGGGGCCCCGACAATTTTCTCGCCTGCTCTCGTCTGAACTAAAACCCATAAGTCGGATTCCTCCGGGAGCGCCAGAGCTAATGTCAGAGGACATCTGGAACCCACCACCAAGATGAAGACGGTTTCGCTGGGTTTAATTCTGGCACAGCCAGCGAGTCCCACAATACCGAATGGAGGTTTATACATCCGGCGTGCAAAAAGCATTTCCCAGCGAAAAAACATTAAAACCGCTAAAGCTAATGTGTTTAGCAAAAAAAAAAAAATAGAGTGTAGTGTTAGCGTTTGATGATGATCAATTTTTGTATTGCTGGTTACTACATGTTAGCTTTCCAGCGTCGATATATTTAAATACAATGACTAGAATATAGAAACCACGAAGGTTTTTATGCCAGTTTCAACTGTAACGATATATCGTAATGCTATTAACTGCATTGATTTTGATATGGACATATGACAGCTTTACATTGTGTTTATAAAATGAAGTCATTTCCGCTATCTGTCGGCTTAGAACCTGTTGGCAAAGTAACCATTTTTATATTTTTAAACGACTTCAAAAAACGAGGATTTTATCAATTTGTGTCTGTATAATCGTCGTCTATCAATAACTGTCGACTGGGTGAATCGATCTAGATGTTTCTTTTTTTATATGAAAGGTCACATTTT
Organism: Elymnias hypermnestra; assembly: GCA_015832385.1. Classification (NCBI taxonomy): domain Eukaryota; kingdom Metazoa; phylum Arthropoda; class Insecta; order Lepidoptera; family Nymphalidae; genus Elymnias; species Elymnias hypermnestra. The sequence goes on from JACTOM010000054.1 coordinate 3,576,409, forward strand.
TTTGATCCAGTTCTTATGATGGCTTCCATGATAAAACCGTACGTCTTAAAGTTGCATTAACCATGTGCGCGACAAATGGACGAATAACTCAAAAGTCACGCCAACCGATTTCGATGATTCGTTTTTTATTAGAAGCAATATACTTCAAGGGTTGTTTATTGATAGTTTGGTTAGGTTATGATCATGGGATCCATGACAAAGTAACGAAACTCTTCAATTCTTAGCAGCAAATTAACGATACTCAGAATCTTTTATAGGCTATCCGGATGTTTGAATCATCTACTGTAACGTAGTTATAGTCAAGTTATTGTCGTAGTTAAATATGATTCAATGGAATTCCTCAATGGCATACAGTGAGGGCGCGATTTTTGGCAGAATATATAACTGTCTGTAATTAATTAGCAATGAGCTTACGTTTGTTGCTGCATTGCAACATTTATAAGGTGTAATATGTGTGTAGCGGTGGGAGCTGAGTGTGGGGGGGGGAACTTTTGCGTATTAGTGATGTGCTCGATTTGCGATTGCGGGTCGATCCCAGGTGTGACGGTACCAATATAAAAATCATTTAAATGATGCTGTCCCATATTCAGACAAATTTGTTAAGTTTACTTTAGATTTACTAATAAAAACTTTAACAAAAAAAGACCCGCCTTAATTTGTATGGAATAGTTGTTTTTTTTTTTTGAAAGCGGTTCTTTTTTTTTGTTAAAAATTTTTGTAGTGAATCTACGACATTTAATTAACTATAACTACGATGCGGTAAATGACTCAAATATCCGGATAGCCTATAAAAGATTCTGCCGAGTATCGATAATTTGCTCCTAAGAATTAAAGAGTTCCGTTTTATACATATTACAAAAAAAATTTGTCAGTTACAAAATCTAATATATAACCTTTTAATATATACAATATATTTCATATAATAGCTTAGATACATCGTTAGGTGTGTAACAAGAATTACAATTTTTAATGCACTAAAATCACTTATATTTATATATAAATAAAAAATGGTGTAGATTTTAAATGCTTGTACAATTTCACATTACATCACTTGTCTAAGTAAAATAAATGCTTAATATACCCCACAAGGTGGTTTAAGGTTAAGTTATACATAGAATAATCTAACACGCGAAGTCGTTATGAGCAGGTCACCGTCGAAGAACTTCGTTTCTATCACGACATTACCACTGGAAATAAATTTATTTTTCTGTTATAAAATCTTAATTCTATAAAAAAAGGTACGTAGTAACCCATTAACGTCCCACTGCTGGGCACCGACTTCCTCATTTATATGGGAGAGGGTTTTTAGAGCATAGACCCGCCATGCTGCTCCACTGCGGATTGGCAGGCACAGTACTCAAGTGTACTCTCTATTCCTTCACTCTCATAGTCATACGTGACGGCAATCCGATACGACCGGAGAGATAAGGCGCAGGACCAACGGCTTAACGTGCTCTCCGAGGCACGGGAGTGGATCACACCGCCAAATTTTACCCAACTTCGGACAAATCTTAATAGAAAACTCAATATCAATTTCGAATTGGCCCGACCCAGGATCTCATGTCTGTAGACGAACATGCTAACCACTAGACCAATAAAGCAGTCGTATTTATCGTCATCGTCTTAATTCTATAAGACAGTATTTTTAAGGAAAATTCCTGTCTTTTGTAATCATATTACATTCTAAATAAAAAAACGCTTTATTCAAGTAGGCTTCTACAGGACATTTGAAGTTTCAAATATATATTATCCATATATTAAGACTCTAGCGAGTAAACTTAGTTCCGCTGCATTTTTAATGATAACGCAATCAGTTTTGGATTTATCTCCGCGTAATTTTAAGAAATATGTCAGAAACATGTAGAAGTTTATTTGAGTGCTAAAACTGTTTGGACTTGATTCTAGTTACACACAGAAGCAATATTATTCATTGTAACATACATAACTATTTCTAAAAAAGAAACTGTTCAGTTCCTTTCTTGCCACTTCTCATCGGATTCAGCTTTCCGAACCGGTAATTTGTTACCAGCAGACAGACTTGAATAAAGAAAATTTTGATTTTTTGATTTGATTATTTCAATGTACGACATGATGATATTAAATAACGACTTAGCATCTAAAGTTATGATACATTGTGATCGTTATTTATTATCCGTATAGAATAACAAAACTTACAAAATCATAAACAGTTTCTAAAATATGTCAGAGTTTATTGAAATAGCTTCCAAAAATTGTAACCCAAAGTCAGAATAATAAACATGGGTATAAGCAAACATTATCAAATTCATTTAAGCACTTTCTCAAAGAGTTGTACACCAGTAGAATAAATTTTCTTACAGTATGGTGAATACGAGATCACTTAGTTCAAGACTTGACCAGACAAGCATAGAAATAACAAAAGGCACAATAATTCACATAGGTGCTTCAGCAAAACCTGCTTAGCCTATTATAAATAACAAAAAAAGAAACATACCCGCACTGCCCATTGAGGGAGGAATTTCCTAAAATTTACTTTTGATAGATTCCATTATATCAAAAAAAAAGTTTTACATACCATAACAGATAGTTCTAAATGTGAAGTTTAAATTTTTTTAATGTGAAAAATTGAATTTTTTTAATTAACACCAGCGCAAGCCCCTTTGCGGGTGAGATTTCGCAAAATTCATTCTTTCCTGACCTCTACTCGGCAAAAGGAATATTCCTACCAAATTTCAAATCTCTAAGCATTATGGTTCCAGAGATATCGTGATGAGTCAATAGATATGTGGATATCGCTTTGATATATTGTACTATCTGTATAGTTAAAATTAAGGTATATAAAAAAAATGAAACTAAAGCTATAAATAAATTTTAATAATATTTTAATGGTGATATAAAGAATCTACCTGTTTAAGTTTGTTTGTAATTATGACAAAAAGAGGACTGCCATTTTATACTATATCATCACTTTACTATACCATCAGATATGATCACAGTCCATCACTATCCTGTCAGCAATAAAAAAAAATCATCCAGAGTTATACATTTGATATAGATTCTTCTCAGACCTGAGTGTGTCATAGTCGTGGTGGTAAATCATGATACAGTGTAAGGTGGAAACACGCTAATCTGTTAAAAGGCAAATTACCTCTATAAGCCTACTTGAATAGAGAGTATTCTAATTATATATATAGTATATTTAACTTTACTATAGTTTAAAGACTTTTTTTACAAATACTTACTTTAGTACATTTGCAGGCATCATTTGAGATTCTGGTGCTGATTCAATGATAGACTGCCAAGTATTGGTGGAATTTGGTATGACATAACCAAACTCGAAAAACCATTCTTCTAGACATCTCCCCTTGAATAATACTTTCTGAAAAAATAAAATGAAATTTATATTATAGCTGGGTCTGGCAGTGTTTATTTATTTAAGGACCACCAGTAGTTACTACACTAAAAGTGCTTATATTATAAAAAAATATTTCTACAATGTCTAAAGTGTGCAAATTTTTAAAGTGGCTACAACACATCAGCATATATCCCATTGATAAAGAGAGAATTCTAAAGCAGTCTTGAAAACACAAATAAAAATTCAATATAATCAAATTTCACTCCAGCTGTTTAGTACAATCACTTGCTCACACAATACACATTTGCATTGCCCTGATCCTATGGGATTTTTTACATTCATCAAATGGAATTGGCAATCTAAATGCATCTAGATACACATATACATAAACCTAAATTTTATATATATATTGCAAAAGGGCTAACTGCAAAATTCAAGAATAGATTTAATTGTTGAAAACCATTTTCTGTGCCTTAAGCAACCAGTCTAGGGCACATTGGTTAGATAGGTTCAGCCTATAAAAGACACAAGTAGAACCACTTATTAACCGACTTCAAAAAAAGGAGGAGATTATCAATTTGTCTGTATTTTTTTCTTTTTTTATGTTTGTTACCTCATATCTCCCAACTGGGTGGACAGATCTTGATGATTTTTTATTTATATGAAAGGTGGTGTTCGTCATAGAGTCCCATTTTTTTAAAACCAGTTCTGATGATGGTATCCATGACAAAACCGGATAAGTCTTAAATTTACGTAAGCATGTGCGCGACAAATGGACGAATAAGTCAAGATCGCGCCAACCGATTTAGATGATTCTTTTTTATTAGAAAGGAAATACATCAAGGGTTGTTTTGTGATAGTTTGGTAAGGTTCTAATGATGAAATCCATGACAAAATGACGGAACTCTTCAATTCTTAGGAGCAAATCAACGATACTCGGCAGAATCTTCTATAGGCTATCAGATATTTGAGTTGCCTACCGTAACTTCGGTATGGTCAAGTGCTTGTCGTAGTTAAATATGAAGATCAATGGAACTCTTCAACGGCTTACAGTAAGTGTGATTTTTGGCAAAATCTTATAAGTCTGTAATCAAATGGCAATAACCTTATGTTTGTTGCTGCGTTGCAATATTTGAAGGGTGAAATATGTATGAAGCAGTGGTATAACGTTGCGGGTTCGATCCCGGGTGTGGCGATATTAATGTAAATTTAACTTTGTAAAATTGTTTCATTTAAACGGCGTTATCTCATATGAGCAACACGTTTTTAGGTGTACACATATATAGACAAATTTGTTAGTTTACTTCAGATTCACTAAAAATAAAAAAATAAATATAAATTTTAACAAAAAAANCATAACTGTCTGTAATCAAATGGCAATAACCTTACGTTTGTTGCTGCGTTGCAATATTTGAAGGGTGAAATATGTATGAAGCGGTGGTATAACGTTGTGGGTTTGATCCCGGGTGTAGCGATATTAATGTAAATTTACCTTTGTAAAATTGTTTCATTTAAACGGCGTTATCTCATATGAGCAACACGTTTTTAGGTGTACACATATACAGACAAATTTGTTAGCTTACTTCAGATTCACTAAAAATAAAAAAAATATATAAATTTTAACAAAAAAAGAACCACCATCAAAACAAACTTACAAATACATTAATATGCTCTAAAAAGTAAGAAATAATTGCATATTCTTTTATAGTGTTCTTCATTTTTTTATATTTGGAGTCTGTGTCAGCCAAGGTACCTACATATATAGGTATAGGTGGAAGAAACGCGAAAGCTGCCAAGTGGACACCCGGGGAACATCTTCCTTGGCTGACACTGACTCCGAATATAACAATACAAAGAACACTATAAAAGAATATGCAATTATTTCTTACTTTTTAGAGTATATTAATGTATTTGTAAGTTTGTTTTGAAGACAGTTCTGTTTTTGTTAAAATTTATATTTATTTAATTTCTACATATAGACTGGAGGATCAGTGCAAGATCATATCATGGTTAAAAAATAGAAGTGGGATAATGAAAACAAAAAGTTTGATGCGATTTTTTTATATATAGTTTAACAAACCTGTTCAAGACGAAATTTATCCATAGATTCCACAGAACTAAAGTTCATCTCCCGGGAGACAACACGACACTTGAGAATACGTTTTGGGACTCTTGCCTCATGCTCAACATCAGGATTGGACATATCTTCATTGTGCTGCCAAAGAATTTTACCTGTAATAAATACAGCAATATTCTAGCATGTATTATGTGAATTTTTTATATAATAAACATGGTGTGTGTGTTTAATGATTATAGTAAAAGAATTATGATACCCACCTGTGTCAACATCACGCAAATTCATGTGATTACTGATCATAAAATTGACAAGGTTATTAAAAACACACTATAAAGATTTAATCGGTTATCATAATGTGGCACTTGGCAAATATGACACAACTGGAAACAGATCAGACAGGGGAACAAGTGCTATATATGCAGAGCTTCCCATATAATGATTGGTTATCTTTCATCTTAAACTATAATATGTTAACAATTATTTAAAAATGGTATTATTTTATCTTATTATAGATTTTGCACTAAATTGTATGGTAGATTGTGTGTTGCATAGTTGATCTTGCAATAAATATATTTGATTTGAACAAAAAAATAATGCACCTAAAATAACTAACCACAAGACTACTAAGACTCATTCATACAAACACTGTTAATCAACTAAAATACAGCAACTCTCGTTTTTGAAAGTTTCTACATTATAGGTAAATAAAAATTGACATAATTACGTGAAAGTTAAGATCTAAGCTATATATTAGGTTAAATTTCAAAATTTAAATAAAATAGTAAACAGATGCGAGAACAATAAGGTTATTAGAGTCATGGTTGAACAACTAGGTAAACTTATATAAAGATTACACTAGTAGATTTATATGAAAAGGATACATTTGAAAACCATTGAGAATTGTTTTAATCCGCTCCTGTTCAGGTTCTTCAACTGGTAATAGATCTGCCATCTCCAAAATCTACGTGGTATCGCTAAGAACCAATAGGAATTTAATTTTGGAACCTGGTATTTGCAGGAAACTAAAAAGTACACGTACAACTTTTAATATAACAATTTGACGAGCCAGTTCCTATAAATATTTTATGAATTGCTTTAGCATTTCTCTCTATACCCAAATTTCGCTAAAATTCAATCGAACAACTCAAGGTACAAACAATAGTCAATAACGACACTTGACAATTTTGAATTTGGCATTTCCGAACTAACCACAGATTACTTTATGGTAAAGCAACATATCTAAATAGAAATCGCGGATTTCATAATTTGTTACGGAAAATTTATTAAACGCATAAAAATAAAATGCACATACATTTTATTTTGTATGTTCTGTATCAAATGAAACCATAAAATAAAAAAAATTGATTAAGTCGTTCAAGCCTATATTATTCATTTGTTTGTAAAAGTCCTATCAAAGTCTGTTCAGCAGTTTTCAAGATGGAAAGAAGCCCACTCGCTCATTTCAACCGATGGACAAAGGTGGTCTATGGTGATGCTCAATCTCGTGCCGCCTGGCTCCAGTGGCTACCATCGACCCTCTTAATATTGTCGATCCACCTTAGAGGGGGGGGGGGGGGTCTACCTACAAATAAAAACTTCCCAAATTTTACGTCTCAACTCTAACCCTTATGATTTTTCTCATGAGATATAATTTAATTTGCGCCAAATGAACATTTTAAATGGTCATCAATTACGCCACTCCAGCTATTATTTATTTTTAACTTCCTAGAAGGAGATTTTATATATATCTAAAAGACATATCCAGGTATCTATTGACTCATTACGATATCTCTGGAGTAGAGACTTGAAATTTGGTAGGCATATTCCTTTTGACGAGTAGAGGTCAGCTAAGAACGGATTTTTACGAAATTCCACCCGCAAGAGCGGTTGCAGGGGTGCCAATTAAAAAATTTAAATTTTTACATTTAAACAAAATTCAAACTTCATATTTACAAACTATATTTTTATGGTATGTAAAACTTGGTCAGAAGGTTTTTCGACATAGTGAAACATATCAAAAGTAAATTGTAGTAAATTCCACCCTCAGAGGGCAGTGCGGGTACGTTGCTAAATAAAAATGCTACCAAACAACATTCCACGCAGACGAAGTCGCGGGTTCAGCTTGTTATATATATATGACGGTAATCGGCAGGGCCGGGAAAGAGTGACCAAAAAAAAGTGTGGATAAACTGTGTGAAAGAGAACATTTTCTGTTACAAGTCATATAACTAGATGATATTATTACAAATTTTATTTTTATTACTGTGTTAGTATGTATACGTAAGTATATTTNAGGCGAACGTTCCTGGACCAAATCCAGGACATTTTAAATAACGGCCAGGTCAAGAGTACTCTAAACCGACGAACTTGTATGAAAGGTTTAATGAGATTGAAAGAAGCGAAGGATATATGCAAGGATCGTGGCAAGTGGAAGGATGTTGTCTCTGCCTACCCCTATGGGAATGAGGCGTGATGCTATGTATGTATGTTGTAAAAGTCCTATCAAAGTCTGTTCAGCAGTTTTCAAGATGGAAAGAAACCCACTCGCTCATTTCAACCCATGGACAAAGGTGGTCTATGGTAATGCCCAATCTCGTGCCGCCTGGCTCCAGTGGCTACCATCGACTCTTTTAATATTGTCGATCCACCTTAGAGGGGGGGTCTACCTACAAATAAAAGATTTTCTCATGAGATATAATTTAATTTGCGCCAAATGAACATTTTAAATGGTCATCAATTATGCCACTCCACCTATTATTTATTTTTAACTTCCTAGGAGGAGATTTTATATATATCTAAAAGACATATCCAGGTATCTATTGACTCATCACGATATCTCTGGAGTAGAGACTTGAAATTTGGTAGGAATATTCCTTTTGCCGAGTAAAGGTCAGCTAAGAAAAGGATTTTACGAAATTCCATCTTCAAGGGCGGTTGCGGGGGTGTTAATTAAAAAATTTAAATTTTTACATTTAAACAAAATTCAAACTTCATATTTACAAACTATATTTTTATGGTATGTAAAACTTGGTCAGAAGGTTTTTTGACATAGTGAAACCTATCAAAAGTAAATTGTAGTAAATTCCACCCTCAAAGGGCAGTGCGGGTACGTTGATAAATGAAAATGCTACCAAACAACATTCCACGCAGACGAAGTCGCGGGTTCAGCTTGTTATATATAGCCATGTATTCAAGACGGACCTAAATATGACGGTAATCGGCAGGGCCGGGAAAGAGTGACCAAAAAAGTGTGGATGAACTGTGTGAAAGAGAATATGTGTGTTAGGGGTGTGAATGTAGAAATGACAGCAGATAGAGTGAAGTGGCGAAAGGAAACATGCTGTGCCGACCCAACCTAGTGGCATAAGGACAAAAAAATGATGATGATAGGAGGTGCTTTTATTTATTTAATTAAATAAGTATTGAAAAAAAAATGACTTCTTCTTACGAACTTCTTAAACTTATCACATAAAAAGGAAACCTTTTACGTGACATGTCAATAGATGATGCTGATAAATTGTTCACAAATGCAATTAAATAAAAAATGAATATATTGAAAAACTTTGTTAACATCAAATGTCATCCATTATGAGTAAAATGATACACATTTGTACTGAATGCATTAATAAAAATAATGTTTATGGACTTTTGTATATTTAATAAGGTATAATATATTTTGAATATTTAATGGCGAGCTACGCGTTCGCTAGATTATTGTACAAGTGTTTCGGTATCAGTAGAAGGTATAGGTATAAGTAGCTGACCTGAAATTGCTAACTTATTTTCGCACTATTTCAGAGTTGATGCGCTACCAGCTAGTATTGACATTTATAATGTTAACATTTCTAATACAAATGAGTATAATTCAACATGTTTCACGCCTGATGAAATCGCAAAAATTGTTAGTAAAATGAAAAAGGGTAAATCACCTGGAATAGACGGACTGAGCAGGTATACTGAGGTATATTCTATACGCAGGTAGTGAGATATTCACTGTATTATATTTTTTTGTATAACATGTGTTTTAATTTTGGTTGCCTTCCTGAAGCACTTATTAAAACAATGGTGATTCCTATACCAAAAAGTAAAACTGATAATCACTCTATTCTCAAAAACTACAGACCGATTTCTCTTAGAACTATATTATGTAAAATATTGGCAAGACTAATACACTCCAGTTTAAAAGATAATATGCAGTTAGAGTAAGCGCAGTTTGGTTTTCATCCTGGTCTCTCAATCGATTTAGCCTGATTTAGAAAACAACAATAGACTATTATGTCAAAAGAGATACATCAGTGTACGCATGCTTCTTGGACTTGAGCGGTGCGTTCGATCTTGTAAATTATGATTTACTTTGGAAGAAGTTATACTCCACAAAGACACCTAAGAGGACGATATAAATCTGTTGAAATACTGGTATGAAAATCAAGTAAACAGTGTAAGATGGGGCGACGCGACTTCCAAAGAGTATAAACTAGAGTGTGGAGTGAGGCACGGTGGATTGACTTCTCCAGACCTTTTCAACCTCTATGCAAATGATTTGATCGGGGAACTGAGGAATTCTAAGTCTGGATGTCATATAGGGACCACTTGCTTGAATAATTTAAGCTATGAGGATGATATGGTCCTTCTTAGCCCCTCGATTAAAGGCCTCCGCAAACAGATAGCAATCTCTGAACGTTATGCATCATCGCATGGTCTAAAATACCACATCTAGAAAACTGTAACGATAGTTTTCCGCTCAGACAGAGGTCCGGAAATCATTCAAGCAGTTTACCTTGACGATTGTGTATTAAAAAGGGTTGAGCAGTTCAAATATCTGGGGCATATATTAACTTAAAATTTTATGGATGACAATGACATTGAAAGAGAACGCCGTGATCTGGCAGTAAGATGCAACATGATTGCACGCCGTTTTGGAAAATGTACCGACAATGTGAAAGTAACATTATTTGGGGCGTATTGCCTAAGCTTTTACACAGTCCAAATGAAATAGATTTAGTTTCCAATTATCTTACTTTATTTTATTTTATTTTAATGTGTCTTTTTTTTACTTTTATTAATAATTTAGTTATTTAAATTTCTTGTGATTAATTTATTTCATTTAACTGTGACTGTTACGTGTCTGACTATATTGGGTATTTACCTGAGAAATAAAGATTATTATTATTATTCTACTTTTATACTCACGCCCGTTTACGCAAATATATATAATATTTATGTTACGTATAGATAGATTTATAATAATTACTTATATACATAATTACTATAGAGATATAATATAATACATAAACATTTATCTAAATTAATAAGACGCGTGGAGGATACTCCCCGGCAGGGAGACCAGACGGTCGGGGGTCAGGGCTACAGGCTGAGAAACCGCCGGACTATCCTAGTCGAGTCCAGCAACGCCGCCTTTTGCAACCTTGCTGCGAGCGAGCTGCCACGGAACCCCACTCGTCTCAGATAGTGAGCAAGGCTGACTGGGATTAGACCATTCGCGGATAGTACGATTGGGATGGTTTCAGTGGATCCCACTCCCCTCATGGCGGTAATCTTGTGCGCCAGATCCAGATATTCACGCTTTTTCTGTGGCTCAGCTTGCACGAGATTCTCGTCATACGGCATCGTGATATCCACTAAAAACACCCGAGACTTTGCCCGGTCCATTATCACGACATCAGGCTTGTTGGCCAGTATGGTCCTGTCCATGTAACGGTCCCAATAGAGTCGAACACCGTCGCGTTCGAGTACTGGCACCGGCTGGTACCTATAATACGGCAGCCTCTTATCAAGAAGACTGTACATCAGGTCGAGCTCTTGAAGGATTTTGGCCGCTTGATTATGTCTGTGGAGAGACTCAGTGTTGGCAAGCGCGGAACATCCCGAAAGCGCATGTCTCAGTGACTCGTCGGGATGGCGACAAGCTCGACATATGTCGTGAGTGCCATCCTTCAGAATGTACTTTCGATAGTTCCTCGTCTTGACCACCTGATCCTGTATCGCACAGACAAATCCTTCGGTTTCCCCAAAGAGGTCCCCGAAGCGCAGCCATTGCACGGAGGCTTTCCGGTTTACGTGAGGCTCGTGTAGAGCCTTGAAAAACCGTCCATGCCTTTCCTTCCCATTTCATACGGCCTCCCTGTCAGAGGTGCTTAGCACCGCCGATCTCTGCCAATCCTCGTTGGCCAAGGATAGGGGAGTAAGTCCTTTATCACATTCTATGACTTCCGGATGCATCGGGCTCTCCCTCTTCGTCTGAAAATAGGTTCTGAGGTTGGATATCTCCCGGTTATGCATGGTCTTAGCACTAAGTAGGCCTCGACCACCACATTTCCAGGGTATATACAACCTCATAACGGACAACTTCGGGTCATGCATGCGATGGAAAGTCATAGTCATGCGGACTCGTCTGTCGAAGGCGTCAAGCTCGGTCTGAGTCCATCTGAGTATGCCAAAGGTGTACAAGAGAACAGGCATGACCCAGCCGTTATACTCTCGGATTTTATTAGCTCCCGACAAATAACTCTTAAGAATTTTTGTCAGGCGCCTGCTGTCTGCTTCTTATTATTATCATTATAGAAACAAAATATGAACGAATAATAGAAGTTAAAAAACAATTTTACAATACGCTCTCATATTGCGTATTGAGAGCGTATTGTAAAATTGTTTAGAAGTATGAAGTAAGTGTGGATTAAAACTGAGTGACAGAGTAAGAAATTGTGTGATAAGAAAACGTTGTGGTATAAAAGAAGACGTAGTGACTAAAATCGAGAAAGGTACCCTTAGATAGTTTGGGCATGTAGAGAGAATGAATGAAAGGAGACTGACAAAAAGGATTTCTGAGTCAAGAGTGAATGCGAAAGTTGGAAGAGGAAGACCAAGACGAACATTCCTGGACCAAATCCAGGACATTTTAAATAAGGGCCAGGTCAAGAGTACTCTAAACCGACGAACTTGAATGAAAGGTTTAATGAGAATTAAAGAAGCGAAGGAGATATGCAAGGATCGTGGCAAATGGAAGGCCGTGGTCTCTGCCTACCCCTATGGCAATGAGGCGTGATGCTTTGTACGTATGTATTTTACAATAAGCAGATAATGCTTAAATGACCTGAATACTAAGGATAGCAACATTTATATTTTGTTTATACAATTTGAAAAAAATTAACTTTATTTTTTAGACCCTAAGATCTGTTTTAGAATGCAATGTTCTTTGATTGTTATTGTTATTTGAATAATTTTGTTATTGTAAAACATTATCTATAAGTTGAACATAATAAGGTTTAAATTCATTTACAATTATTTATAACAGCTTATTAATCTTTTCATCTTTACTTAATACGTTCAAAATGGTTGTCAGATCGTAGAATGAGAACAATTGGTGGTATTTTTTTGTGTACCTGAATAATTTGTTGTTTAAAAACATTGCCTTAAAAATCGTGCGATAGCGAATGTTTTATCTCGTGCCTTTAAGTTAGTAATATTAGATGGTTAATAAGCATTGTTAGTCATTAATTTCTATGAACTCAAAAAGCGAAACTGACGAAGCTTCAAGGTAAATTTATCACAATGTTTGGGTATAATTTTCTATCTTAATAAAACATCAATAATGTTTAGTATTAATATCACTATTCTATTCAAAAATGCCTTTGTTGTCTTCATTCTTAATGTTGTATCGTGACAAATTGTTCCTTAGAGGTTATGCATTACTTGCCAATTTCGATCTTTGTTGACAATATGACAATTAAAACGTTTTAAGACAAATAGAAGACCTTGTCACCTTTAAAAGTTAATTTTAACTCGGTTTTCCACAATCTTAAAACATTGTCACGACATCACTATTTCTTCAACTAAACACTATTCAAAATAAGTGACATACAAGAAGTTTTTAAACAAACTAATGTTTGACAATGCTTCAAATCTTGTAAGAAGCTGTTCTGTTCTAGGGCTTCTTAACTATTCTTGACAACAAAAGTAATTTTCTTGAAATATAGATAATTTTATGGTGAAATTATATTAATCAAACAAATCAATGTGAAATTAAACTTTAAGTTAAAAGTATAAAATTTTGATAATTTTATCTAATGAAGCGTTTTCTTTATCTAATATTAGTTTTAGCATTTTTTGATCAAGATTGTTTTTGAATGTGTAATTTTGTTTTTTATTTAAAAATGAATCTATCTAAAGCAATATAAAAATAAAATAAAAAACTTTTTATTTTCTGATATTACATTTTTCTGCACATTTAACCTACACAATAGTACAAATTTACTATATACAAATAGTATATTAATTTTATTTAATTTCATCAAAATAGTTTTCAAAAAAGAAAAAAACTACTTATAAGTAATCTTTTAATGTTTATAGTGTCCCTAGGTACTTTCTTTTAATATATCTGAAATATTGTCTCATATCTTTATTGTATTGTACTTAACCTATAACATAAGCAAACTTGTTAAAAATATATTTCTAAGAAAAGAAGGAATTTTTGTTTCTTTATTCAAGGGGGAGCGAAGCGTCATCGTCAAATAACAACTCTACCCCAAATAATTCCAAGGGTGATTCTGAAGCAGGTTTATGCTCGGATACAAGCTCCGGCAATACTCAAAACATTATGAAGCGAGCTGCTGCAAGACAGCTGATTGAGCGTTATTTTTATCAATTACTAGATGGTTGTGGGAATCCCAATTGTGACAACCAATATTGCGCATCTAGTGGAGAGGTATTTTCTATTGCATTTATTAATTTATTAAACAAGATATAAAAAATCATAACTTACTTCTATAACATAGAGAGTGAACTACTTAAAGTCATTATAAAGAAATAAGATGGTGGTGTTAGGTGTTTTCAAAATAAATTTATTTAATATTTGACAATTACATGATTTATAAACAATGTATCTTAGAGGAAGAATAACAAATAAATTTATTAATAATATTTATCAACAGTTTAAGAAGTAGTTAAATCATAATTAATTGTGAATAATTATGGAAAACACCATTATGGAAAGCTCATTTAAATTGTTTAACATCTAAAATGCAAATATTCACATAGAAAAGTAACATTTTATCAAGTTCTACTTGAGAACAGCTAACAAATGTTTATTAGGAAAGTTGTTTACTCATTTTCCAGCAAAAGGCTGTAAACATGGCCTTTTTGCTTTGCTGTTTCCATGTTGACCATGTTTAATGAGTTCAACGCAGCCAATATGTTAAAGGTTCCTTTTTTATGAATTATTTACTTGATGCCATAGGAAGTATATTTTAATTTTTTTATATACATTGAGTATGAACTATTTGGCATATTATTTCATTTGATGCAGGCAAGAAATTTGACTCCCAATGAAGCTGCAGCCGAAGCAATAAAGTTGTTCTATAAGGAAGCACGACTTTGTGATACTTTACCAAACAAAGTACCAAGGACTGAAGCTAGCACTTGTGACTCGAGCGCTAGGTGAGTAATTCTTGATAAAATTCAACAGATGCATTTCTAACTAGTTTCATTATAAAAGTTATGATGCAAAGATGGTGTTAAAACCACAAAAACAAAGTGTTAGGCATTTTTGGCCCATCTATGAAATACATTTTCGAACTTTCCTATACAAAAATTTCAATATATGTATTTAGAAATGATACTAAAAAGTGATAAATAAATGCAAACTGTGTTACTTTTTTCAAATGTATATGGGAAATTGAAATTGTCAGTTCATGATATCAAAGTATAGTCATTTAGTGTAAACGTAATACCAACAACAAAATACCAAAATATATGAGTCAACAATTTTGACAAAAACCAAAGTTATTACTATTTTATATTAATTGAGNTGCATTTCTAACTAGTTTCATTATAAAAGTTATGATGCAAAGATGGTGTTAAAACCACAAAAACAAAGTGTTAGGCATTTTTGGCCCATCTATGAAATACATTTTCGAACTTTCCTATACAAAAATTTCAATATATGTATTTAGAAATGATACTAAAAAGTGATAAATAAATGCAAACTGTGTTACTTTTTTCAAATGTATATGGGAAATTGAAATTGTCAGTTCATGATATCAAAGTATAGTCATTTAGTGTAAACATAATACCAACAACAAAATACCAAAATATATGAGTCAACAATTTTGACAATAACCAAAGTTATTACTATTATATATTAATTGAGGTTCTGGGTTTTACTACCAGCAAGGTAAATTTAGAAAATTGTTTTTCTAAATTTGTGATAGCCTATTCTGTCAGCAGAGACCTTGTCAAGCAAAAAATGATGTCATTCCTCTATGATATATATGTAAATACCTCTAAAAAGTTAGTGTGGTTCCATTCTAGACTATTATCACTTTACTTTAGAGATCACAGTCTAGCTCTAATCTGTAAGTAATTAATAATTTTTAGATATTAGTAATTAAAAGTGTGTTACACACAAAGTACACATGTCCAAAGTGAAATTTCTTTGATAAACTAATTGTTAAGTCTTGTTTATATTTATACAAATCTAAAACTTTCGGTTTCAGAGACTTAGAGGGAGAGAGATACTTTAGGTTATAGTGTCGAAATTTAATACAAATCTCAAATTTCACGTGTTTCTGTCAATATTAGAATATATGAAATATTTTTATTTTATATTTTATGAAAAATAGTATATAAAATTATTAAAAGACGAGTGGCAAATTAAAATACCACATGTTATTGTAAATATTAAAACTACCTAACCTTACGAATTAGTATGAAAAGACGCTGCACATCCCTAAAAATTTTCCTTATGCGCCTAAAGAAGTTTCACTTCGAAAAATATTTTACTTCAGAATTATCAGCGAGAAGATAAAACCACATTTACATTTTACATTTATAATAAAGTGTAATGTTAATTTCAGTGCAACTTGTACAAGTTCAAATACAAAAAATAAATCAAACGAAAAGGGCAATAAAAGTGAATCGGCTTCATGTAGTACATCACCTGTTAACGACAAGACGCAGGATGTTAAGCTAGACTCTAGTCATAATGTAGCTCAGCAAGAGGATTTTAAAAATCTTAGTCATAATAGTAAGTATCCCGTTTTTTTTTATCGTCGAAAGCTAAAGTCGTATAAAAATATTGTGTTCATATCAAGAACCCTAAATAATTGATACGCAACCATATACATTCTTATTAGCACGTTTTTTGTGGCATGTTATTTTTCTCACTCAAACGCGGTGAAACCGTAAGGAAAAAGCGAGACAACAGTACGAAACTGTTTTTGTTTTCGCCGATTTGTACGGCCGCGTATGTTACTCAACCAATTTCACGAACGGTATGCACGTGATGTACTGATGACACTGTTTTAGATTTCCATAAAAATGAAGGATCTAATAAGTTGGATACATAGGGCCTAAGGGTAATAATTCTCTTTCCTAACGAAATTTCGACCACGGCCGCTAATCTCGTGCGTGCGGTTCCGCATGTCTGAGGATCGTGGTTAGCATCAGGGTTGTGTCTGGAGCGGATGATTTGCTTTTATTTCGGTCTAGCGCCTCTTTTATTATTGTGTGGAATTTGGTGGATAATAAATCTTTCATCTGATCAGTCCATCTTGTTGGCGATCGTTTGCCGTTGGTGTTTCCAACCACAATCAGTATTTCCAGATTTTCGCCGCCTCTTGTCGGCATATGGTGGTCAAACGAGTCTTTATTCTGGGTTGACGTAACATCATTGCGTTGGTACGTGTCGCCGTCCAAGTTATCCTCAGCATTTGTTGCCAGCATCACATCTCTAGAATGCGTCAATCCTTTGTTTCTCTCTGGCTGGGATCCACATTTCAATTCCATACAGGAAGATGGGGAATACCAGACCTCGGTTAAATTTGAATTTTTATGACGGTATCGCTGGCGCAGTGGTGCGAGTATTCGCTATGCTAGCGGAGGTCAATCCCCGGTAGGACGAATTTAGGAAATTGTATTTTCTAATTTGTCTGAGACTGGACTGGTGGAAGGCTTCAGCCGTGGCTAGTTACCACCCTACCAGCAAAAACGTACCGCCAAACAAAGAGATTTGTGTTCCAGTACGATGCTGTGTAGAAACCGTAAGGGGTATATCGCCTCTTAACAGATTAGCGCGTTTCCATCATCACTTACCTCNCCGGGTTCGATCCCCGGTAGGACGAATTAAGGAAATTGTATTTTCTAATTTGACTGAGACTAGACTGGTGGGAGGCTTCGGCCGTGGCTAGTTACCACCCTACCAGCAAAAACGTACCGCTAAACAAAGAGATTTGTGTTCCGGTACGATGCTGTGTAGAAACCGTAAGGGGTATATCGCCTCTTAACAGATTAGCGCGCTTCCATCATCACTTACCAGCAGGTTAGATCACAGTCAAGCGCTAATCTGACAGCAATAAAAAAAAACGGGTCATAGCCTCTTTTGCCATCCGAATTCGCCTTTTAATTTCACGGGCACATTTGCCATCATTGCAGATTTGGGAGCCTAGATACGCATCCACTATCAAAAACGTTATTTAGTATCTATCAAGTACCCAAATACAACGTTTTCATTTTTTAATTATTAATTATCTGCATTACACAAGCACGTTTAATTCTACCAAAACGGCTTAATTGCAGCCAAATACACACATACAGTCACTTACAAACACTCCTACACTCATACGCGCTTACACGCACATATATATACATAAACATCCCCTTACCCTAATAGGATCTCATAACAATATCATACAACAAATATATAATTCCTAAACGGCTTAAGAATTATAAATCGTAAATTGTATCACTATACCAGTCAATAGCAAGCTGTATTTTTTCCCATTTTTTTCATTTAACTTAGGTTTGTCTCGACATTCGTGATACAGGAAAACCCAGTGAAAGTGCCAGAGACAACTTTTAATTAAATATCATCTATAGCTTACTAAATAAATACAATCTTACAACTTCTTCAAGTCTGAGACATGAATATTTGACTAAAAACCGACCTAATAATACGCACATCACAATCAACTAACAATTTTGTGGGGATATATATTATTTGTCAGGTTAAAAAGTATTTATTTGGTATTGAAACAATTATCATATACCTTAAAAACTACATTACTACTAAATACACAAAAATTAGTCAATTTCCCACTAATTTACTCAGACTATAACAGCATGGTGGGTTAAAGCTCTATAAACGACAGTCTATCAGCACGAATGCTCAGCCATGGGATATTAACAAGCTGCTAATTATCTTTTTCTTAATTGTATTTCATTGTACAATTTGCTTGTTTGAAACCATTTAAACTTATGATCATTTGCTATGATAAAAATTATCTAATGAATCATTAACTAATGTTATTTAATATCTTCTAATATTAAAATGCTACAGTTGTAGAAATACTCTAATAGGGAAAAGACCATAGATCTCCCTAAACTTGACAATGAATTTGTCTAATAAAATAGCATCAGAGTATTGGTTGAAAAGAAAATGGTTGCTTCAAACATTAGCTGATTTGATTCGATCGTTACTTACAGATGGTGCACCATTAACCGAGGAACGTATTTATGAGTTATGTGATGAATGTTTACAAACAAAGAAGCCACAATTTCTCATCAGAGCATTAGGAGAAGCTTTCACACAGCCAGCGATATTGGCGAGGTGTTTTCAAAGGAAACTAAATGAAGATGACAATGGGAATAAAGAAAAACGAAAACCAGGTAAGATATCTTAATATTTAATAATAATTAGCACCCATCTCTCTTTCCACAATAATGCAATTATTAGTGTTTGTTGTTATTTTGTTTGACTATGATGTTATTGTCAAAAATGGAGAAAAGTAATTTAATTCCAATTAAAGGGAAAATGCTAGGGTACTTATTTGAGAAGTTCCCAAGTCTCACATCAGAAACTGAGCTGTCTTTTTCGATCAGTATAACTTTTACAATAGTATTTAATTTAGTTTCCCCGAAGTTTGAACAAAATCATTTTCTCTTCTAGTGTTCTAATAAAAGAATAAGCGATTGGGTCATTAATAGGCTTAGTTACTTTGTTTTAGTAATATAAACTATTGTTCTAGATAAAGAATCAAAACCAATGTGCTCCAGTGATCCAGACAAAGATGTAGACAGTGTAACAGGACCAGGACTGGATGTGGCATCATGTCAGAGAGCCTTCCAGTATCTTGCCAAAGTATGTACATCTATGTCAGTATGCATAACTATAATAACGAAGAACTAACGTGACTAATTTATCGTTTGTTAAAGATAAGTATTCAATCTGAAAATCCAAATATTGAAATAGTGTCCAAAAGCTCTTATGAATAGTCATTAGTCTAGTATCTCTTAACACCAGTTCGGATAGTTAATATTATTCAAAATAAACCGAGAAGAAACTCAGAAGATATGCAGATGTATCAATGACTGTTTCAAATTTCCACACAAATTTATTTATTATTAGTATGTATGATGTCTTTATGCACTATCCATCTACTTTTACACATTTTCCTTAATGTTATCTGGAAGAAATCGGTGATTAGCGATAAGACCGCCTCTTTGTACATTTGCTTGTATACACTATGTGGTTATAGTTTCTTATTGTGTTCTTTTTATTAAAATGTAAAATAAAGAGATAGATTAAATATATATTATATTCCTATACATACATACATACATCCATAGCATCACGCCTCATTCCCATAGGGGTAGGCAGAGTCAACATCCTTCCACTTGCCACGATCCTTGCATATCTCCTTCGCTTCTTTCATTCACCTTTCATACAAGTTCGTCGGTTTGGAGTACTCTTGACCTGGCCGTTTTTTTAAAATGTCCTGGATTTGGTCCAGGAACGTTCCCCTTGGTCTTCCCCTTCCAACCGCATTCACTCTTGACTCCTAAATCCTTTTTGTCAGTCTCCTTTCATTCATTTTCTCTACATGCCCAAACCATCTAAGCANTCACTACATCTTCTTTTTTACCATAACGTTCTCTTATCACACTATTTCTTACTCTGTCACTCACTTTTAATCCACTCATGCTTCTCAACGTTCTCATCTCTACCGCATTTATTTTACTTTTGTGATTCTGCCATACCCAACTTTCATCACTATACTACTTATACTACCATTGTATGGTAGTATATTCCTATTGTATATTAAAATTGTGATAATTGTATGGAGAATTGATTTTTCAATATTGACTCTTACAGGTGCCGTCAGAGCACTACAGTTCAGCTTTAGTTACAGCACTAACAACTTTAGCGGAAAATTTAGAGATTGATATGAGGATAACAAAAAAAATGAGTTTGGAAGATGCTGTCAATTGCTTCGTTATAGCATTTGAAGTGCCAGATTTGGGTTGTAGTGACTACTTGGAGATTGCTTTACCAGCTCTGTGCCATGCTGCTGAACATCTACCTGTCAGAGGTAAACATCATAATAATCGAATGACAGATTAAACAACTAAATGGCTAACCGAATGACCGGACAATAAACTCAAAGTACTAAACATATTTTCGTGCAATTTTGACTGATAGATAGAGTGATACATGAGGAAGGTTTGTCTCTGATTTGTTGAGGTTTTTTTGAAAGATATATCAATTTGAAGTTCTGTAAAAGTTGTCAGGTATAATGTGGTAATTGGAAAGTTATTTAGATATGGTGTTAATCTTTTTCAATTTAAATAAGTTAGTTACCTTAAGCATTTGATGCACATTATTGTAATCTTTGACAACATATCATTTTAATGAATATCTTAGATGTTATAGCAAACTCGAAAATAAATTTAAGTCATCAAACTGAATGAAAACTTTTGAAAGATAAAACATACATAAGTAGGGCATCATGTGAAGCTGGAGCAGGTCGCTAGTATAAAAAAGATTAAAAGTGCATGCGTACTAAGTACACATGGCAGAACTTTGGCAAATATTTTTTAGGCTTGTTTAGTTTATACAAATCTAAAACTTTAGTTTTCCGAGACTTAGAGGGAGGAAAAATGGAAGATATGCGAGGAATTTAATGATTTTAATTGTCATTAAAATAATAAGTGTCGAAAATGAATACAAATACTTTATGGAAATCTCAAATGCCACATGTTTTTGTCAATATTAGGAATTATTAATAAAATTTCGTTTTTTAATTTAAAATTTAGAAAAGATAATTTATGAAATTTTTATATTTTATGAAAAAATTTAATATTAAATTATGGAATGACAAATTAAAATGCCACATGTTATTTGTAAATATCAAAACTACCTAACCTTTAAACGAATTAGCATTAAAAGCGCTGCGCATCTTCGTGACGCTAAGCTCGCATTTTATCCGTAAACATTTTACATTTTTAAAGTGGTTTCACTTCAAAATATTTTGTTTTCCAGCTCAAGCTAAATTAGCGAGGGTATGGGCTCAACATTGTAAGGATAGTTTACGTCATATATTAGAGACACTACAGCAATTGATTACATTAAGAGTGATATCAACAAACTATTCTAGACACTTTCAAGTGCAAGATGATGTCAGCGTTACTATGGCAACGAAGCTTATGAAGGTATGTTTTTAAGTTATTACTCGCTTCAAGAAAATTAATGCAGTCAATATAATTTGATTAGGTATTTATTTCCCGTGATGTCATCTGCGTAGTTCCTGATCCCGTGGGAATACGTTAAATTCTGGTTTCGGAGCAGGTTCGTTTGAAACAATTTAGTTTATTAGATGGAATGTAGCCTCCACCAAATAGTCTAATAACATTCATAGCCCACCCCATTATCCTCATAACATTTGTGGGTGTTTAGGACTACTTCAAATGAGATTGGGAACAAGCACGTGTCCTTCTTACATAACTAACTTTCATCAACATCAGTTAAGTTGTTCGGTTATAATGGACAGACAGAGTGAACGGTAAAAACCTCATACAAATATTGTAAGGTAAGGTAAGTAGCACCCATTAACATCTGGGCACAGGCCTCCTCACTCATATGAGAGAGAGTTTTTAAAGCGTAGATCCACCACGCTGCTTCATTGCGGATTGGCAGGCATAGTACACAAGTGTACTCTCTATTCCTTCACTCTCATAGTCCGACGTGACGGCAATTCGACACTCGCGGAGAGAAATCAGGCGTGGGACCGACGGCTTAAAGTGCTCTCCGAGGCACGGGGGTGGATCATACTGCCAAATTTTTCCCAACTTAGGGCAAACAATGAGAAAATCTTAATAGAAAACAATATCGATTTCGAATTGGCCCGACCCGGGACTCGAACCCAAGACCTCAATTCTGTAGTCGAACACGCTAACCACTAGACCAATGAGGTAGAAAATATTTGTAAATAATATGAAACCTTACCTCACTGATTAAAAGGATATTAAAATATCGAGCTCATTTAAAATATCGAGAGCATAAAATGACAATAACATTAATAGGCATATTTTAAAATAATAACGGTATTTAAAAATGTACTCTATGTCAACTTTATTAAGGTGCTTTTTTATCTACAATTATTTGTTATTTTAAACTAAAATATGACTCCCTACAATACGTCTCGTCTCATCTGAAGTGTGACCTTGTACTGGCTCAGTGCAAAAAGGAGGCTGTAATAAATGTATAGAATTCAAAACACTGTAACAGCTGTATTTTGCTGTGAGGAGAAATTAACATTGTGACGTCACGCGGTCTCGGGTTTGTTCGGGTACTATCGGCGTGTTTTCAGTACTCGGTTCAGAATTTAATTTTTAACTGAATATAACTAAACTTTTATTACAGCATTGTTGCAAAACTTGCATTATGTTTATCACAATTTTTATCAACCAACCAATTATATTGTTATAATTTAAAAAGTTAATAACAATTGCATTAACGTTTACAATATATATTTTCAGATAGTATACTATGCTAACATGTTAGCTGGTGTAATGGAGTCGAATACACTGAGAGAAGAACCTGTGGTCATTGCAAGTCAGTTGGACCCGCTAGGCGATGCTTTAGACCATTTATATCCACTGTCGTCTATTAAAAACTCAAAACAAGCACAGCAAGATGATCCTTTAGGTAATAATGTTACTTTATAGCGAAAGTTTAAAAAAAAATCCCTATTTATATTGTACGACCCTTCTTAGGTCACAGAAATAAAATACTCGCTGATATTATTAGCTTACCTTCATTTGTTGAAACTGTCACTATTGAAACCGGAATAAATTAGCCGCCACAACAGTCTGTATACTTAAGACAAATTCGACTGACAAACGTTCGCTAGGTAATGAGTAAGGAGTGAGTAAAAGTTGCTAAAATATATAAGTTTAAACAATCAAGTTGGAAATCCTAAAAATCACATTATTTCAAAATCCTGATTAAAATGTCAATATTTTGCAATTTTATTAGAAGATTGAATTAAAAAAAATATATATGTAGGAGTGCAACAGTCTGGAACAATAGTCTGTGGAACGCTGGCGCTATTTGTCCATGGCAGAGTCAATAAGTGGCAGTCCGGCGCGTCTCTCGGCATTTCTCGAGTGGCGGTCCGCCAGAGTGGTCGACTATTGAAACTGTCGCGTCCTAGCTATTATTGTTAGTGAGTTTGTGTAAATTCATATCAGGAACATTAAGTGATTGAACATTATAATGCGAGTTAATTAATAAAGTGTTTGATTGCACCAACATTACCCACGAACGCTCACAGTATGGAAATTATGGATGCCATTAATGACGATATCGGCGGAGGACCCTTTGCCAGTATGCTTTAGGTTCTCCTTCTCTCTTATTCTACGACATATATTATATATTGCCCCTTTACACCAATAATGTGAAGTATCCGAAAAATCAAATATTTATTTTCATAAACATTATCAAAATGACCGTATCTGATTTTAGTTTGAGTAAAAATGTAATTTTCGGCCTCAGGTATCATAAGAATTATATGTTATCCGAACGGGGTTACCAAAATATCCCAGTTCATTTGTATGAAAACCTGAAACAGAGTCATTGGTACATAATGTGCATACCGTTGCACTTCCATGAAGCGTCTGAACGTGAGATTACAATCAAGCTCTAAATATATTTTCTTTTCAGCTATTGAATTAGATGTAACTGTATTAGATGCTAGGAAACCTTATTTGCCATTTGAAGAGTTCTACAATGAACCCCTTAGTGATACTATAGAAATGGATATAGACTTAGCTAATTGTAAAACTGAAATAGGAGAAATAGGTGAGTCAATCCTAAATCATTATCTTTTTGAAGTGAAGCTTTTTTAGGCGCATGAGCGTAATTTTTTACGAATGAATCGCTTGATTAGCGCTACGAAGATGTGCAGCGTTTTTTTTATGCCAATTCGTTTTAAGGTTAGGTAGTTTTAATATGTACAAATGACATGTGGCATTTTAATTTGTCACTTTTCATTTAATAAATTAGTATATCATTTTTCATAAAATATGAAATAAAAATATTTTATAAATTGTCTTTTGAAAATTTCAATTTCTAAATGATTACGGCTGGAATGTGACGCCTCGCTCACTCCCCGTATTCGTCCTGTCGTACGGTTCGCATCTTTACCACCGATACATTTTTTTACAAGTAAATGGAGTGTAACACATAACAAAATACAAAAAAAACAAAACTGAAATCAAATATATATCGAAAACAATTCTTAAAATATTTGGTATTCAATGATTTCAAAAAAATTTACTAGTTATGAGGAAGCCTGTTCATACTACAAAATAGATTCTTTAAAACTTAGAAGAGAAGTGAGTGATATGATGTTATTACAAGGAATAATGACCGGTAAAGTTGATTGTTCTCTTCTACTCTCAGACTTCTCATTAAATGCTTCACCTTTCCGACGAAACAGGCACTTAATGATTGAACCAAAGCCAAGTACAAATTATGCAAAAAATTCTGTCACCGCCCGTTTGGCGCGCTCTTATAATAACACACACCCAAAATTGGACTTCTTCCATTTATCAAAGTTACAATATAAAAAGGAATTAATGGGAAAAAAAAGATCTTACTCAAAAAAAGATCTCATAGTTTTAACAAAAAAATAAAGTTTTCATTTCATTAGGGGTATTTAAACATTGATAAATATACACACATGGTTACGGATACATACACGCACTCTCTCATTCATTCCCAGACACACGACACACACGCACGCGCACACTCACGCACACACACAAAGTCGTTTGCCTTATTATTTAAGTTAGCTTTACTGTGTTAATTTTTATTTATATAAATCAAATCAAATCAAAATATCTTTATTCAAGTAGGCATATTACAGAACCTTTGAATCGTCAAATTTTTTTTTCCACACTAATTCTAATGTACGTCTAATGATGATACTGCAGAACTACTTAAAATCTCAAGTTACGAGGGTTCCTTCGCGCCCTGATCCGAGAAGAACCCATAACAAACTTAGTCGGGTGTTTTGTTTTTTTGTTATCATCATCATTACAATATCATATTAGTTTAATATATTTCAATTCAAATTAGAGCAGTTCTATCGTCTAAGTACTCTTGCAACTTATAATACGATTTTTCTATCAACTTTCTTTTAACAAAGACTTTGAATTTATTGATTGACATTTCTAAAACGTCTTGTGGGAGTTTATTATAGAAACATATACAGTTACCCTTAAATGAGTTGTTAATTTTATGCAGCCTACTGGAATTTACAAAAAGTTTGTTTTAGTTTGGTAAGTTATATGATATACATTCACTTTTTATTAAAAGAGTCAATGTTTTTGTGTACGTACAACAAGTTTTCTAATATGTATACGCAGTGAACTGTCATTATGTTAACTGCCTTGAATTTGTTTCCTAGCAACTCTCTTCGACCCATATTGTAAATCGCACGAACGGCTCTTTTCTGCAGCACAAATATTGCATCTATATCAGCAGCATTACCCCAATAAATAATACAATACAAAAATGGACGTAATCTGTCATGGCCTTCTTTTTAGGGTTAAATGTAATGTAAAAAAAAATGACAAAATTGTACGCTGTTTGATTACTAATAAAGAATAAAATAAAATATATAAAAAAAATTGAATTACAATCAAAATGAAATAAAATTACATACATAGCATCACGCCTCATTCCCATAGGGGTAAGCTGGGCACAGGTCTCCCAACTCCGAGGAGCGAGCCACACGTCAATTAATAATTTAATATACTATTTTTCATAAAATATAAAATATTTCATAAATTCTCTTTTTTTAAATATTAAATTCAAAAACCAAATTTAATTAATAATTTATTTGACAGTGTGATTCAGTGAAACAATTGCCACATTACGTTAAATTAGATAATAATAGAAAAATGACACAAAATATGGCCTATAAGAAATCGCTTCGAGTGATAAGACCGCCTTTGTGTACTTAATTACTGGAATAAAGAATATTTGATTTGATTTGATATTTGTAACATATCGTTAAAGATGCGTTTTCTGATATCAAATAAGTAAGGAGCAGCCCATTAACGTCCTATGGCTGGGCAGAAGTTTCCTCACTCATAGAGAGAGGGTTTTTAAAGCATAGACCCACCACGCTGCTCCATTGCGGATTGGCAGGCATAGTATATAAGTGCATTCTCTATTCCTTGACTCATATAGTCCGATGTGACGGGAATCCGACACGACCGGAGAGAGGTCAGGCGCAGGACCGACGGCTTAACGTGCTCTCCGAGGTACGGCGGTGGATCTCACCGCCAACTTTCCAACTTCGGGCAAATATTGAGAAAATCTTAATAGAAAACTCAATATTGATTTTTGAATTGGCCCGACCCGGAACTGGAACCCACGACCTCATGTCTGTAGATGAACATGCTAACTACTAGACCAATGAGGCAGTGAGCGTAAAATATATTACTTATTACTATCTTTGAATTTCACAGGTAAAAAGTTCTCGTTCCTGAAATATCCCTTCATTCTAACGGCTGCGACGAAATCACTGGGTTTATACTATGAGCATCGTATCCGAATGTATTCGGAGAGACGAGTGTCGTTATTGCATGCAGTAGTTGGTGCGGCAAATCCTATGCCATTTTTAAAGTTGAAAGTTAGAAGGACGCATATCATAGATGACGCTCTAGTCGAGGTAAGTCTACACGCACACATATTTCATACACATTATTACAAGCTTTCATGTCATCTAATAAAATGAATTGAAAGTGAATGAATTTCAGGAGTTATTATTCATGATATTAAATTCAAATCACGTAAAGACAGGGCATTGCTATTGATAACCACTAGATCTGAGTCTATGCTCGAAAACCTTTTCTTCTATGAGTGACGAGGCCTCTGCCCAATTGTGCGACGCTAACGGGCTGATATGATAGGTTATATATTTAAGAAAATTTTCTGGGTTTTTTGTTCGCTTTATTGTACACCACTGTTACATACTAAATAGAGTAAAACTTATACTAAAAAGCGGCTTGACAAAATGCGGCCTTATCGCTTATAGCAATCTCTTCCAGACAACCTTAAGAACAAAGAAAGACAGTAAACGAAAAGGTATGCGATACATAAACTACATATATATTATAAAAATATAAACTAGTAAACATGTTAATATATACTAATGAAGTCGTCGTTTTATTTAGAGGATAATGTAGGGTAATGATTGATTTTACTGGATTTTTAAACTTAACTAATGTAGTTGCGCGTGGGATTTGGCGATGAAGTGCATTCCAAAGTATAGTAGCCTCTAGATTTGTAAACGAAATTAGAATGGCACCTAGGAAGTATTATTATTTGCAATGAAATGATTAAAATTATATCAAGATTATATTAATGTAAAATTATTCTGACTCCATTAGTACTGAATTTGACCTGTGAATATTGATAACTTATACAAATGTTGAAGATTAGTAGAAAGTGTGTTTTATACTTTTATAGCTACACACAAACACACGCACGCACGCACACCCCACACACAAGCACGCATATATCATACTCATTATTACCAGCTTACACATCATATAATTTCAATAATAACTTAGGAGTTATCGGAAAACTAATTAATTCAAAGCGCGGTTCTCACACCGGTGACGGGAATCGCTTGATGCCGAGCGTAATCTAAAGTTATCGATGTTGATATATAGAGATTTATTACTAATTATTAAAATTTTTCAAGTAGTATTATATTACATTTAAATCAAATAATAATAATCAATACATCATTCATCAAGCTGATGCGAATGTGGGGATAATATTCTGATTGAGTTCTTTCTCTTTTAGTTGGAGATGATTGCAATGGAGCGCGCTTTAGATCTGAAAAAGCAATTGGTAGTGGAGTTTGAGGGAGAGCAGGGTGTTGACGAGGGTGGAGTTAGTAAGGAGTTCTTTCAACTAGTCGTAGAGCAAATATTCAACCCTGACTATGGAATGTTCACTCAACGGCAGGACGAATGCACAGTCTGGTAAGGAAATATCTTTTTTAATTTTATTACTGCTATCTAGTCAATTAGATTGGAAGCCCTACTCCCACTCTAATTATATTACATTATTTTACCATTATTGTTTTTATGCAACTAACATTAAACATTAATTCTTGTTTACAATGTGATTAAATTACAAAAAATCTGATAAATTATAAAAATAATAAATCAATTTAGTTTTACCCAATGTCTTATAAAACTTAATTTCAATTTTCGGTAATTGGCATAGATTTGGGGCTTGAAATCTACAGTGATCTTATTATATAATAATGGTGATGATTGATTTTATACAACTGATCACATTATGGTTGAATTATAAAAATAGTGATTAATTTTAGGTTTAACCCAACGTCGTTTGAAACGGAGGCCCAATTTACGTTAATCGGAATAGTTTTAGGGCTTGCTATCTACAACAATATTATATTAGCTGTCAATTTCCCCATGGTTGTATATAGGAAACTAATGGGGAAGAAAGGTTCCTTTGAAGATTTAGCAGATTGGAATGCAGTAAGTATTTTTTATAACAAACAAACAGTACAATCACATCTGTTTATGTAATTGTTCATTTAACTGTTTTGCCGTATAAGTGAATATTATTACGGATATATAAAATGTTATTCAATATATATTGAGACGGTACTGTGAGAATTGATGTCTTGTTTGTTGTCTTCTGTGTTCTTTTTACCTTTTTTGACATTTATTTCAGACACTATACAATGGTTTAAAAGACATGCTAGAGTACACAGCTAGTGATTTAGAAGAAGTTTATTATCAGACCTTTAGGATATGTTATACAGACGTATTTGGCAATTGTATATTCCAAGATCTCAAAGAAAATGGCGACAGTATATTTGTTACTCAGGAAAATAAAAGAGTAAGTTTCTCCCCACTTTTACCTATAAATAACAGGACTCCATAAAACATTCAAAGTGCGTGCGTACAAAGTACACATTTCAGAAGTGAAACTTCTTTGGCAAACTAATTTTTAAGTTTTGTTTATAACTTTAGATTTCCGACACTTAAGGGAGATATGTTAGGAATTTAATTGTCTTTAAAAAATAAAAAGTTTTCCGTCTTTTATTATCTTTTTTTAGATTAAAATATTAAAAGTGTCGAAAATTAATACAAATAATTTATTGAATGAAATCTCACGTGACGAATTGTAAATAAAAAGGTGTTTTTTTGGTCAAAATTAGAATTTATTAATAAATTTTGCTTTTGATCTTAAAATTTAGAAAAGAGAAGTTATGAAACTTTTATGTTTGGTGGAAAATAGTATATTAAATTATTAAATGACGCGTGGGAAATTAAAATACCACCTGTTATTTTTAAATACTAAAACTTCCTAACCTTCAAACGAATTAGCATAACAAACGCTGCACATCTTCGTGACGCTAATCTCGCGTTTTATCCGTTACTCATATAATTTATTATTATTTTTTTAATAACAATAATGAAACGTTAATTCAGAATTTCATTTTGACATTTTAATTTAATTTTTACTAATAATTTCCAATTAGGAAGAAGAAAATAAAAAAACTTTTATTGCACTAAACAAACATAAAGGAACAAAAAGAAGAAGAAAAAGCAATATGAATGCATAGGCGGCCTTATTGCTCTGAGCAATCGCTAACCAGGCAATCTCAATTAATAAAACTTTTGTAATTATTGTAATTTCCTGTTTTTTTTGAATGAATATTTTTTGTTTACATGAATTTTAAATGCTATTATTCATATAAACCTTCCTCTTGAATCACTCTATCTATTGCTGAATTAAAACTGCATTAAAATCCGTTGAATGGTTTATAAGATCTAAGCGAACCGACAGCATAAAGCGTCTTCATTTTAATTATGTCATGATTAATAAATACTATGTAGCTTCATTTGCATCCTCCCACGTTTAACTAATCTAAAAGTTGTCTGGAAAAGATTTCTCTTAGTTATAAGACCACTTTTGAACGCTAAATATTGAAAACTTTTATTTTGTGCAATAAAGGTAAATAAATAAAAAAAACATGTATGCTTTAATACATTGACTTTTTATATGAATTTCGTTTTTAGGAATTCGTAGATCTATATGCAGACTTTCTATTGAACAAATCCATTGAAACGCAGTTCAAAGCGTTCAGACGTGGTTTCGTGATGGTCACAGATGAAAGCCAACTGGGAACATTGTTCAGGCCTGAGGAAGTAGAAACGCTTGTTTGCGGCAGCAAGGTATTTATAAAAATATATATACTGATAAAGGCGATTAATTATTCCAAGGCTTCAGAATGCTTTAATGTCGAACGGGCCTCCCCAGAGTATATAAAGCTGATATAAAATATACACCCTATACAGTCCAAGCTGTAAGTCTGGTTAGTAATTTGTATTGCAATTTATACCTTATTTATATGGTAATACGATTTACTTGTCTCATATTCTTTAATATTGCTCTTAAACTGGGGTTCCCAAAGTAATAGTTGGGGTTATGGAGCTTGAGGTTTATAAAATTCCATTTCTACTTTCGCTTTATTTCTCTGAACGAGAATCTTCGGTTCTTACCGCTAGGCCACCGTAGTTTTATCAATATTTAGTAAAAAAAATCTTTCAGAATTTCGACTTCAACGAGTTAGAGAAGTCTACGGAATATGATGGTGGATACACAGCAGACTCACACACTATTAAAGATTTCTGGAGCATCGTCCACAGCTTATCATTAGAAGACAAGAGGAAACTGCTCCAGTTCACTACAGGTTCTGACAGAGTGCCTGTTGGAGGTTTGAGCCATTTAAAACTGGTTATAGCCAGGAATGGATCTGATTGTGACCGCTTACCTACTGCCCATACCTGCTTCAACGTACTTCTACTACCTGAATATGAAAGTAAAGAAAAACTCGAAGATAGACTGATGAAGGCAATTAGTTATTCCAAAGGCTTCGGAATGCTTTAACGTCAAACGAACCTCCGATGTCTATAACGCTGATTTAAAATATACACTATATACAGTCCAAGCCGTAAGTCTGTTTAGTGATTTGTATTGAAATTTGTACCTTGTTTATAGGGAAATACGACTGAATTTAGTCTCATATTGTTTGTTAGCTTTCCCAAACTGAGGTTCTCAAAGTAAAAGCCGAGGTTATGAAGCTTTGAGTGTAATGAAACTCCCAATTTCATTTAATTTGAATTACACACCTATTAATTTAAGGCGATAGATATAAAAATCTCAATTCATAATACAATTTATTTGATTTAATTTATTGATTTTGATCTAGCAAATGTAACAACATTTGGTATTTTTTTATTTATACAAACATATTGTACACTTACAGTTTACGCCAAATCGTATACATATTAGCCTCTAAACAATATTTAAATATTCGTTAGAAATGCTGCTTCTTTTTGTGAGTATGTAATGCTATGAATCCGATATATCCCATCCAATTTATTTATTTATTTTGCAATATACGTGAAGCTTGGAACTTAATAGTCGGGAACGCTAATTACTATTAAAACAGCAAACCAAAACTTAAATATGAACTGCTGACGATTAGTTATTCTAAGGGATTCGGAATGCTTTAATGACGAACGTATCTCCAAAATGAAGTTGTTTCAAAATATACGCTATATACACTGTATATGGATTGAATTTCGTCTCATATTGTTTGATATTCTTCTCAAACTGGGGCTCCCAAAGTGTCGAGTGTCATTGGGCTTTCTAGATATTACATGCAGTCTCATTCGCGTGTTTTATTAGTTTAAACTATACTTTTATTAAGGCATATTTTATATGACTGAAAATTTTTGATCACCAAATATTACAATCTAGTTTGGGAACTCCTGGGTATTAATATTATAATATTACCTTTACCTTATTTTGACGCCCTCTATATATAAAGAGTCAAATATAAAATCCTGATTGAACTGTATTAGATTTTGTAGTAACGCTATGTTTTAAAGCTGACCTGGTTTGATAAATGGGGTAATATAATCACCATAATAACAAAAACATCAAAATGTCTAACATGCAAGTTGACCGTTTATACGTAGGGGTCTTCGATATTTTGTTTGACCTTCAATCAAGTGAAGGTTATTGCGAAGTCATAATAATCAAAATTAACGACAATGAATTATAATTTAATTGTGATATCTGTAATAAAATGAGCTTTCTATCGATATAATTTTTCTGAAAACAGTGGGAAAATATGATTTTTAAATAATAACCTTGTAATATTTTATATGAAAATGACAAGATAACGCTACAAATGACTATATTTTAAAATAAGTTTTATTCTCATAACATTTGTATTCCGCACCAAAGTTCTCATAACGTTTGTGGTCTGCACAAATGTTCTCATGACATTCGTAGCTCGCACCAATGTTCTCATAACATTTGTGTTCCGCACCCATATGCCCATAATATTTGTGGTCCTTCTATATATAAGGTTGCAAAGCCATGCTTTAGAAGATTCAAAATTTAGGGAATATTTTTGTATGTCACCAAAGTCAAACCATAAACACATACACACATACTAGTGGCGCTATACAATTTTCCACTCTGGTACCTAATCTCTATGTGAGATTCGGTGCCGTTGAAGAGGTGTGTCGGGAGGATGTTAATTATATATTTTTTATTTTGATTATCAGTGGCATACAAGCCACTGATTGCGGAAATACCGCACTGCTATTAGAGTGTGCTACCTAATATTTTTAGTACAGGGAATAAGAAACACTAGTTACAATTTATTTTAGCTTGATTCTTAAATTTTCCCAGCAAAGATTTTTTTTACAGTGTGTTATACCATTTTGGCCCCCTCAACCTCATCTATATTAAACACTTTTGCTTCTCAGTACTTTTAATGACTGAAAATCTAAATCAACTAGAATAAAAAATTTTCCAGTTATGACAGTTTTGTAATAGCAGTATTTTATTTCCTATTAGTAATGTTATTTATATATCTTGTATATTTTATATCAACGCTGAAACGAATGCCTATTGTTGTGAAGTCTTTGTAACATTGATAATTAATTAATTAAAGTTTGTTTTATTTATACATATATCATTGTTTTAATTGAAGCAAACGTGACGCATGTTAAATATATACTCTTGTAGATTTCTTTGATATATGAATTTTTCAAGTAAGATTGTTATCTTACTTGAAAATCCAAGATCAAAAATTCACATTAATTTAGCGACTCATATGATATATCATATATAATTTATCAACATAAATAAGTAAATCAATATCCCTTTATTGATAGCCATTCTTTTGAAGATTTATTCGTTGTCTATCTTGTTTAGAGTGTAAAATAAGACTAGATTCTTCACGATTACTTAAACAAAGTACTATTTTACAATTTAATATTTGAATGTAGTCTGTATTGTATTTATTTTGTATCCTTACTAGGATAAATGTTACCTGTCATGCAGAATGGATAAGGAATCTTGTATAACTTGCATTACTTTAATATTGAATACGGTGTAATAAACCGATTTATAACACAGAAAATAAAATTTAGAACTCCTTTTCACTAATAATTAACGAGATATTTTTTAAATCATACGGTAGAGTCCAGAACAAGTAGCTTTTCACTCTACACATTAGAATTAACGTTACCTGTCATTACCGAAATAGATATGGATAAAGTAGTCTTGCTTAATTGTATTTAATATTGAATACAACTGATTTATTAGAGAGAAAGTTAAATTTAAATTTTATTATTACCATAATAATTTTCTATTTTATATTGTAAATCTGTCAATATAAAGTGCTTCTTTACTTTGCATACTAGTATAAATGTTACATGTTACGCAAATTGCAGTATATGTAATAAAGGGAATTAAAGTATATTTAATAAAGAATAAGGCGTGTTAAACAGATTTATTAAATGAAAATAAAATTTATATATATATTCAGGGATTTCTTAGCGAGAACTTAAATTTCTATCATATTGGATATATTATAAAAATATCTAAATTGCATATAACTAAATTAACAATATTAAAAGAAGATATTAAAAAAATGTCAATCGTTAAAGTTTTTCCTACATTTAACTATTTTTATTGACTGATGAATCTGTTTTTTACATATTAATTTCTAGTTAATACTGGAAATGTAATAGCGTAATATATGGGTCCAATGACATCGACTATATTTGTCATGATCGATGGATAGAAAAAGAGATTTATAAAAATCTAAATATAACCTCTGAATTATTTTTAACAAGTGAATGTTCCATACAAGTGAGTTCTCTTTATCATTAGTGCCTGTAAAAATTTTAGGAAAACATAAATTTTGTTTATGCCAATTAAACCGGATCGAAGTTATAACTTCCCTGGAAATATAACAATAAATATATATGTATGTAACCTATATCTTTATATTAAACAATAATTTTCTGTGGGAAGCTGTTTTTGAGACGTAGCTCGTGGACCACAAGGGGAAATGGGCGACGGCATGGAGGGGAGGAGGGGCGTAACGCTGACGTCACATCTGCAGAAGCACGACGCACTTTATGTGGATGTCTGGAATACAAAAAAATACACCGTTTTTATTATACCCCTCTTCAGAGCGAATATTCGCCACGGCGGCCAATTGAGCAGCAGATATGCGAGGTGTGGTATATAAACCGAATTCTTGCTGCCAATGTGTGAACTTCTGCAACGAAAAGTTTGTATTTGATTTTGTCACGTGACACTTCCCCCACTTTGAGCACACTGGGCAAGTCAGCAACTAACTCTCTTAGTTTAACTTGTGACATGATATAGTTTCATGTGACATAATCGAGGCAAATATCGATGTCATTACGAAATAACGACCCCATAAAACTAGAGTATTGCACATCCCTATTTGTTGCAGGTTTTATTTTATAATTCATTGTGCCGGGCGCTACGTCAATTGCTAGAAAGTCGGGCGGTGAAAGGGTTAATACCTGTGCCTGGCGTCGCACGAACAAGCTGCAGAGGTCAAAGCTGCTGCAGCGGCTTGTCTCCTAATATGTCGGGAGCAGATGCGATGTGGCACCACGCACTCCCCTGCCTCAGGCAAGCAAGCGGGGGCAGAGCTCCTTCGTGATGATCGGGACAGAGAGGCATACGTAGGCGCCGCCACTCTATCCACCTGTTTATTAAGGACAAGATTTGTTACAAACTACGAACTTTTCATATGTTATTTATGACAATTATATTAAATATAACGCCTAACCTTTTTAGAAATAAATGTAGCTGTAATAACTTGCTGGAGTTTAACCTCCTTAATCTAGTGGTCAGCATGTGCAGCTGCACAACAAAGGGGTGGTCCGAGTTTTGGGAATAGAAAACTTTTCAGTATTATTTTGTTAAGTATTTGTCAGTATATGTCCGAAGAACTAATCTTTCTGTTATGTATCTGTGAACTTTGTAGTTAATCTATGATGAGATGAGTTTGCAATAGAGCCTATCCCCGCCTCCGGGGGGGGAGGGGACGCTCTAGCAATGGCGCGTTGTGATAGGATACGAGTAATAATATATTATATGAAAGGATTAATTGAAATACATACAAAACATACTACTCTATATCCGAATACAAAGACATTACACTACGCTACGGACGCTATTGTCTGTCCGGTTGTTATCTGTGGACTTTATTATTAATGTGTGATTAGTTAGTCTGTAAGTGACACACAGGCTTTCAACTTCAGCGCTCGGCGCAGGAAGTAACGGTATGCATAATAGCCTGCCGATAAGATTAGATTATTTCCCAGCGCGAGCGGGATAAATTGATTTATATTGATAATTAATAAAGTTGACAATATACCCTAACATGACATTACACCGCTCATGTCGGATTCCTAGTCCTAACGGACTATGAGTGAGTGCATGTGGGCGCATACACTTATGCTGTTTATTACCTCCTGTGCTAGTTAAGTTAATCTTTGCACGAAATTGACAGCGGTGGTCAAACTCGTTCTGAAAGATTTTATAAGTAAAATTTGTGCAGTTTTACATACCATAATATCTGGTTTTACCTCAAAGGTTGCAGCCTTGCGTCGTCGTCGACGTGGAGCGGCGACAGGTTGCTCCACCCGCTTGCGGCGCTGACTTGGAGCCGCCTGCCCGAACAGTCCACGCTCCTCCGCCACGCGAATCATGTACTTTGCGTCAAGCCGAGTAATCTCCTGTGGGACGCCTACTCGCGTAATCACTCATGGAACGGTAATTGTTTATGAAAAAGATTGCCCATTGCATCAGCTCAAAATGGGCCAAAGCCTTGCCTACTTGGCAATAAACTTGTCAAATTTAACGAGTTTATCTATTCTAATATTATAAAGCTGACGAGTTTGTTTGGTTGCTTGAACGCGCTAATCTCCGGATCTAGGATTTGCTGAATAATGCTGAACGAATCTTTCAAATGGGAACACCCATTTGAATGATTCCTTCAGCATTAGATAGCTCATTTAACGCGAGGAAGGCGAGTATTCATTCACGCTAAGACCAATAGGATCACTGAACCAATGAGGAATAATTAAAATTGATTTTTAATGTATGTTTTTTTTGAGAGTTTCCGCTATGTGGGCTTTTAACGGTTAAAATTTCGCAAAAATCAGAACAAGAAATAGAATCAGAACAAGAAAGTACAACAGAAATTTTGTTCTTCAAAAAAAAAATTCTACTCAGTATATAATACAGCTAATCTTTATCTAACTATCATTTTATTCATGCTAACTAAATTTGCACCATCTCTGTCTGTCTTATGAGGTGTAGACAGAGTTACGGGGATCAACTAGTAGCCAATTAAACTATACATAAGTTTATAGACAAACCATGTTATCCAAATGTCAACTGTGTTTTGAGGTGAAGGAAAACGCCCTGAGACATCCTGCATATCCCGGGAACAATTTTGGTGTATCTATTTGTAGTCTGCCATTTAACATTCTTGCAGTGTGGTTGATTTAAAGTGCAAACCCTCGTATAAGCGAGTTTGTGTCTAAGAGCTAGGCGTTAAAAGTTGTATTAGGCACAATTTTCTGAAATTTTTTTATGTAAGTGATCTTGGTCACACCGAATATAGAACTTCCTATAACGGGCACTAACCTTTCTTTGAATTAGTCCCAAGTAGCAGCCGTCTCGGTCTAAAATATAGTTTATATCCAGACCATTTCCGAGGGTTGGCAGCGTTTGGACCTCGAATAAATCGCACTCTGGTACCTGTAGACCATTTCAGTACCATTATAATTTAAAGCACGACAAAGTATATATTCAGTATTTTGTATTTATTTGTATCTGTAAAGACTTAATAAGGCAACCTGAATTTCATCAGGATTGTCTTCATCAACAGCTCTTAAAAATGAATCATTCTCCATAACTTTCATATATATGTAACTCCTTATCTGATAAGAGGCAATGCACCCTACACTACATCTTAGCAGATTAGTGCAATATCAACTTAAACTCTATCAGTATTTATCAATAAATAGCTCGCAGACCTCCTCGGATAACTATAAAACCTATACCCATATAATTTCCTAAGCATAGCTATTACTTCAATACAAATTCCAAAAACATTGAGATCATCTTTATCAGGAGAATTGTCGTTCCTAATAGTTTTACTTTTAAACCGCGTCCATTAGTGACTACCAATGAATGCTTATTTTATATCTGTTAAATTTCCAAGTGTGACTATGATTTGAATAGAACTAACAAATACAATGGGATTGTCTTTTTCAACATGTCTTGGATATGGATCACCCTTAACAACTTGAACTTCAAGTCTATTTCCACTAAAATCGTGTGTTCTACGCGCATTAAGAGGTTTATTATCTCTTATATTAATGCAATGTCATTTTAAACTACCTTATGACTTTTCACCATCATCAAGATTTACTGGGAATGGATTATCCTTAATGAATTAAACTTCAAATATTTCCAATAAAATGTGTGGAAAACATTAAGAGGTACATCATCGTTTTTAGCATTTACAAATGTACTTACAAAAACATCGGGATTGTCTTTATCTGGATCTCTCGGGAATGGATCATTCTCAATAACATGCATTTCAGGTATAGGCCTAGCTTTATTGCGTCCTGGTCGCCAACCGACATCTGCACTTTCTGCTCTCTTCTTCAAAACCATTTCTTCGCTGTCTGTCATACTCCTAGCCGTAGTAGGCGGTGATGACATTGGCCTCTTCTGGGAACGACTAGTGGATTGGGTGTCGTCGTCATCTTTATCGAGATCAGCGCTCGACCCTGTTTCATCTAGAGATGTGCGAGAGTCTGTTATTGCTGTTTCTACTGCTTCCTTGTGCTTTGGTGTCTGTAAATTATTACGAGCAAGAGCTAATTAACACCATACTATTTATTTTACTTTTTACTTACTGTAGAGGACGCCACTTTGTTTTTAGAAAACCAATATCACAGCAGTGATCTATTGGACTGGTGGGAGGCTTCGGCCGTGGCTAGTTACCACCCTACCAGCAAAAACATACCGCCAGAACAAAGAGATTTGTGTTCCGGTACGATGCTGTGTAGAAACCGTAAGGGGTATATCGCTTCTTAACAGATTAGCGCGCTTCCATCTTAGACTGTATCATCACTTACCATCAGGTGAGATCACAGTCAAGCGCTAATCTGTCTGCAATAAAAAAAAAAAAAAAAAATTTAAAAGTTATACACTTTACTCTTTAATAGAAAGCTTGTCCAAATCGCAAATTCTTTGCTAGAAAAAAGGAGCAGATTTAAGTGTATTTAGACCCAAAATATAAGTAATTCATCTAAATCTAAACATAGCTAAATCTTATCTGATGTTGCATGATGATTGAAATAACTAACCATATGATCCCTGTGCTTCTTTTTGAGTAAAGCGTGCCTTTCACGCGCTAACCGATTTGCTTCGGCAACTGCACGAGTCACCTGCGCTTCATTCTCCGCTTCTAGGGCTGAATGAGTCTCGTACAAAATTAATTGAATCTACGGATACCATCAAATGCTATTATAAAGATAGAAGAATATAATAATATTTATATACCATAACAGTCACATTTTTAAAGTGTGCTTAAAAAAAGGGAAGCAGCAGTCCATTAACGTCCCACTGTTTTGCTCAGGTACCGTCACTCATAGGAGAGAGAGTTTAGAGTAATAGTGGCTTACAGGTTCTGGTTGCAGACCCCTAGTTCAGATTGACAATCTGCCCAATAAGATAATTATAGAAATCATATTTTATTAACAAATACCTGAGGTTTAGACAGAAGTGTTTTCAAGGTCTTCTTTTGTTCCTCCAGTATAGACTGCACCCGGGCTTTTCCGCTTGAATCTATTTCGGATTCGGTAAGTATCTGGAGATACAAATGTTTAAATACTTTTCGTAACGCGTTTGTCACTCATACACCAGCTTATTCCCCAAATCAAGCGTGCGTAATGAAGTTTCACTTTAATGTTTTAATGTAAATATATAATGTAATGCTAATACATTTGTATTTTTTTTTAATTGCTGACAGATTAGCGTTTGACTGTGATCTCACCTGATGGTAAGTGATGATACAGTATAAGATGGGAGCGCGCTAATCTGTTAAGAGGCGATATACCTCTTACGGTTTCTACACAGCATCGTACCGGAAAATAAATCTCTTTGTTTGGCGGTACGTTTTTGCTGGTAGGGTGGTAACTAGCCACGGCCGTAGCCTCCCACCAGTCCAGACTCAGACAAATTAGAAAATACAATTTCCTAAATTCGTCCTACCCGGGATCGAACCCGGGACCTCCGCTAGCAAAGCGAATACTCGCACCACTGCGCCAGCGAGGCCGTCAAACCTTGTATTACCTCAAGCATAGCCAAGTCGCCTCCTCTCCCGCAGACCAAGTCTATGGGGTCCGTGACAGCAGAGTAGGAGTTCGGTGGTGTTGCCAGAGCTGCCACCACTCCGTCCAAAGCACTGGCAACCGTTTGCGTATCACCGTGTACAGGGTCGCTTAGGACACATACGGAAGCGCTGGACTGTGGTATCTCTGAGGCTTCTATTCCCAGCTCGCGTAATGCGCATACGTAGCTT
Source organism: Elymnias hypermnestra (assembly GCA_015832385.1). Classification (NCBI taxonomy): domain Eukaryota; kingdom Metazoa; phylum Arthropoda; class Insecta; order Lepidoptera; family Nymphalidae; genus Elymnias; species Elymnias hypermnestra. The sequence continues at coordinate 3,617,204 of JACTOM010000054.1, forward strand.
TCCACCCTGAAATAGATAAGTAAGATATGTATTTCAGGCTGCATAAACATCTCACAACTGCTGCATTGACCTTCACCGAAAATAACACTTTAGACAAACAGTTTGATAAAGTTAGTAGTGCCTGATCAGGACTCTCAACAAGAATGCACGTGTTTACTCAATGTGTAATTATGGCTGCAATAAATACATCATCAAGTCTGCTGATAACAATTGTATCATGAAACAGTATTTCACTTGATAATAATTTCAATTCAATAATGACACTCTATTAATAAATTAATGAAACCTATATATGAAGCTGAATTTAATTCAAAAGTGTTAATGTCCTTGAAATTTTCTTTAATTTTAATAACACGCTGTACGCTCGTTAATCTGTTCTAAGACAGTTATGGGTTAGAACATACTTATCTCCTGCTCCAAAAACGACCAGTTTACCCAATTCGGGGGTAACAGGTGCAGCTGGTGTTTCGGCTTTCAGTATAGCGGCTAGCTCCTTCAACTGCGCTGCAAGGTAGGCTGAACAACGCGGCGAAGAAGCATGCGTTTGAGCGACCACACCTCGTAAAGCATTCGCACGGAGAGCTCTGCACAAGGTGGATGCACCCTCGCAGAACTCTCGTTCCTAGTTACAAATACAGTAAAACCTAAATATGTGGTCCATGGATATGTGGTAAATCTCCATCATTGATAACTAGAATGAGGTTCTTATACTGTTACATAAAAATATCGGAATTCACCGGGAACAGCTGGAGCCAGTCAGCGGCCACGTCACTAGGTTATGTCGGTGTTTTGATTTTGTGCTCCTCTAATGTAAATTTACATCAACGCAAATCAGAAGGTAAGTGCCGAATGTTTTGGAGTATGCGATTAAGACTTTTATATGGACTTGGTTAGACTTTCGAAAATATGATGTGATGATTATAAGGATGTTAATAAATATATAAATTTAAAAAATTTTTAAAACATCCTTATTAGGGTGATTGTTATGTTGGAATATGTCATTTTTATTTGCTTTTAGAAACTCAAAGTACGAGCCGGGACAACTGAAAAGGGTTTCTGATCTTCTGATAGCACGTAAAAAGCTATAAAGCTTTTTGATGCAGGTCATTTTATCAGAAATGCTGAATGCTTCAAAAGAAGATAAAAAATACGCCATCTAGGACGATTTACTCTTTAGTCTAGAGACAGAGGCCGTACTAGCAAACTTGATGAAGAAATAGGCAAATATTTCATATGGTTGCACTGCTAATCAAGTTGAGTAAAGTGAAAATGATGAAATATAGGGTAACTGTCATGGAAAAGACAGTACAAAATATTCGGTATCAGATGTTGGCACTGACGGCTTATGCCAGAACGATGCGGACGCAAAGACACTGGAAAGAGATGCCTAGTACAAGTAACAACGAAATTTGGTTCATATACACTTTATGTAGGAGTTAGCAAAGTTGTATCTGCGATACGTGCTACATTTTCCTTGACTCCAATTGCCCTCTGGGGTGCCCACCATTATCCGCATGTTGTTGCAATTTTTTAACTAATATATAAATATAAAAATAGTATAGATCTATCGGTGGATATCATTGGTATCCTTGGAATATGAGCTAACTCCACCAGTCGCTGGCCAATTTACAAGGGTCGCTACAAGTTTCTTAAATTGTCATTTTTAAATTCGTTATATCTTTTGAATGGAATATCTGATTTTAATTATTTAACAAGTATTTTACAGTTATTGAAATACTGAGGTATGAATAATATTGTTTGATTACTGTCGGCACTTTTATTATTTTTTAAAAACCAAAAAGTAGTTATAGTGGCATACCTACGGCAGTTGGACATATCGTATCATGGACTTTGTTTGTAGATATTAATACGTGCTATAATACTGTAGAACATTTTTTGTTATATTATCAATAGTTTCCACAGCGCACGAGATGACAGATATTTAGGTTCACACCTTGGGTTACATTATTATATTTTTTATTAGGAATCTATGTCGCTCAGTGATAATGTAGGGTACTAAAAATTTTAGAAATCGGTCCAGTAGTTTTTGTGTGAAAACGTTACAAAAACATAAGGATGTTTCGGGTTCATCAGGTATATCAATGAATTAGGTATCACATATCAAATATTGTTACTCATTTATACCATAATTTTTACCACCGCCATGGCAGCGTCCATCCCCTTCCCCCCCTTCCCCCCGCGACAAAACTTGAGATTAGGTAGGGATATGGTTTATTAAAGACTAGTTTATCTAATCATAGACTAACTACAAAGTTCACAGATACATAACACATTCATACAAAAACACAAACGTTTCCTCTTTATAATATTAATTTAGATATAAAAGATACAGTCTCGTAGAGCATATTGAGCTATCCAAGTTTTAGCAGTCGTTAGATGGCTTAAGCGTTAGGTATGTGAATTATATTTAAATGTAATATAATATAAAAAAATACCTGCAAAACTATTACTCCATCCTTGACCAAGTCCAACTGTCCTATAGTGATATTTTCCGGTGGGCGCAGCGTGATGAATCTACCAAATTTAATATCGACGCTTAAATGCAAACACGTAGTAACCCGCATAATATTATTGCAAAAAACCTTAGGAGTCTGTTAAGCGACGAAAATTTAATATAGTGTTTTAATACTTTTGGTTTTACCAATTTTAATATTGTCAGACAAAACATAGTAAGATATCCTTCGCTTTTATCATCATTAATACAATATTATTTCAACTGATCACTTAAACACATAATATTAAATATATATACTCGTACAAAACAATATTATTTAAATGATAACATATAGCTTTGATAATCTGTTATCATTCAAATTATAATAGGTGTGTGTCGAGGCTTTAAATTTACTAGGGCGCCTTTTAGAATTTTATCATATAAGTTATCTTTAAAAGACCTGTTATTATTTGGTTAACTTTTAATAGTCAAAATTATAAATTCATTTGTATTTCTTTTATTACACTTTGCGAGTTTTTGACCATTTTCTTAAAAGATAAAATTATAGCAAGTTATTATTAATACATAGATATCATCGTAGACCAATTTACAGATGTATAAATGAAGAATATCCTACCGTGTATTGTTTTGTTATATTTGTAATGGATAAGCTTTTTCTATGAAAGCTCTCAGTGGGCTTGATTTTTACACTAGCAACTTTTATAGTCATATTTCAACCAATTTATATAATACGTTGACAAACTAAACATCCCAACGTTCTTCGTAAGTCACTCTATATAACAGTGAAACCCGCATGAAAATCAGGTCTGTAGTTTTTTGTTTATCGCGAATACAACCGCGTTGGAGGATTTGTTTTATAAATGTATAATTTTATAAATACGGGCTTATATTTTCTTAAGTGCATAAAATATTTTATGCAAATGTAACAAGTATTAAAAAATAGATATCCTTATTTTACATAGTACAATAAAAAACGCAAATAAATAAAATTTCAAGTACCTTGGGCATACACGGTCAAATCTGTATTCTCCGGCACAAAGTTGATGCGAATGGCTATACGAATATCCTAGTTCGTGGAGTTTCTTCACTAGCAGCGCAATTTTTCTAAAACCCATAGTTAAGGTTTAAGAAATAGTTTATTGGTTAAATTAAAAATAAATTTTCTGCCGGAAATCAAATTTGGGACATGTAACCATCACGCTAGAGTATAGCGACTATACGATTTTAATTATCTCTGATTTGTTGGACTTGTCTCTCTCCGGAGTAGCAGAATAATTAACAAGTTGTTGAATAAATTCACGGAATATATTATCATACAAACTTACTAAACAGATTTAGTTTAGAGAAAGGATACTTTTTAATACGAAAAAAGGGCTGCAAGGGATATAAGTATCGTCATTTTTAGAGTAAGAAGCTTGAGAGATATTTTTTGGCTTTGATTAGACATAAATTAATATGTCGTATAATATTAGTAGGCTACGGTACGTAGCACCCTATTAACGTCCCACTGCTGGGCACAGGCCTCCTTAATCATACACGAGGGGGTTTTTAGAACATAGACCCACCACGCTGCTCCACTGCTGATTGGCAGGCACAGTACACTCTCTATTCCTTCACTCTCATAGTCCGATATGACGGGAATCCGACACGACCAGAGAGAGATCAACCGCAGGACCGACGGCTTAACGTGCTCTTCGAGTCATGGGGGTGGAACACATCGCCAACTTCCCAAATATTGAGAAAATCTTAATAGAAAACTATAAAATATTGATTTTTGAATTGGCCCGATCCGGGACTTGAACCCAGAACCTCATGTCTGTAGTCGATAACAGCCTCATTGATCTAGTGGTTAGCATGTTCGACAACAGGCAATGATATTAGAAAGACATCTTAATTAGGGTATGAGTGTGAATGTATTTTTATGTGCAGGAGTATTAAAGTATGTGTCCACGAGATCGAGAACTGTGTGGACGAACCGCTAGTATACAAACAAATATAATTCATTTAAAAAAGTGCGTGCGTACACAGTACACATGTTAGAAGTGAAACTTCTGTGGTAAAATAATTTTCAAGTCTTGTTTATATTCATACAAATCTAAATCTTTAGATTTCCGAGACTTAGAGGGAGGGGTAAAGGAAGATATGTTAGGAATTTCATTGCCATTAAAATATTAAAAGTGTCGAAAGTTAATGGAAATAATTCATTGAAATCTCAAATGACCAATTGTAAATAAAAATATTACGTGTTTTTTGTCAACATTAAAAATTATTAATTAGATTTTGTGAAAAATAGTAAACTAAATTTCCCGCGTTTCATCTGTAAAAATGCGCCTAAAGAAGTTTCACTACAAAAACATTATGACAAATCAAATTGAAGTTACGTTATCATTTATATACTCACTTTGCTTTGAAAGTGTTCACCCATCCAGTCACGCTTTCTTTGTTAACGCACGCCGATATCCGCTCTTCGCGTAAATGTGGTGGCAACAATTCCGCTAACCTGTTAGTGTTTAAATTATGTGGAAAATTATGTTATATCCCTTTTAAAAGAAATATATATCGAAAACATTTATCAATAATCTTATCCCCTACTAGCCACTCATCTTTTCGCTACAGGAGGCACGGCAAAGAGAGAGGGCGAAAGCAGCTGAAGCACAGTACCCCGGATGGAGGGGAATAGGAAATAGGAGACGGTGGTTTATCCAATTCCTCCCCCTGTAGCGCACATTTGAGCCAGCTTCATTCGGAGGGGCCAGAGTGGAATGCCACAACGAACCTCTGGTCCTTCCATTCCCAAATAAAGAGGGCTACGCTGAGTTTTAGTGGGTATTCTGGTAATACCGGCGAGTCCCACTTTCCCGTCTGTCTCACAGGCGGAGTGCGTAAATGTATTTCCCAGCGACAAAAAAAAGCCACCCATCTTTGGAATGCACTTCCTGAAGATCTCAGGAAAAACAAGTTTAGTAGGACTTCTTTCAAGCATAGATTGAAGCATCACTACTTTTCGAATATATGTATAATTTAAATTTTTAGCGGTTTCTTTCCAAATAAGTATAGGTATATAATATAGGTATGTATTGTATAATTTATTATATGTATGTATGTTTGGCGTATGTATATATAGTAAATACATGGTAATTTTTTTATTAGTATTTACTTTTTTCTTATCCAACAAAATTTTGTACATCTTAATTAAGTTCTGGAAGAATTCGCTTTTTAGAGATAAATCATCCTATGAATGTTTATAACATTTCTCTTTTTGTTATTTCCTATTGTCTTTGGTGCAAACATAAAGAAATAAAATAATGAAAAAATAAACTTAATTATAATACAAAGATTAAATATTATCTCATTTTTGCCCTTTAAATAAATTTAAATTCGCTGGAAACCATTTCTACCGGATATGGAAATGTCAAATAAAAAAAAACACCGGTCAGTATCTGTAGCCAAATAAATAAAGGTAACACATTGCGTATTTCCGTCAATATTTATGTAATTTACTTTCCTCGTCTGTAAAAGTTAGATGCTTGTAATTTTACGTTTCCGTAGAATTTACGCAATAAGCCTGCATATTCCTCAGCTAAATTTTGAAGTGAAAGCCCCAAATTATTTTTAATTGGTCTTTTGTACAAGTTACGTGGACACATATAGAATTGCAATAATTAGCTGAAAGATGTTATTTTAACATTACAAAAAGTAAATTTCATTTACTTGTATACGTTTTCAATTATTCAAACAATTCAAGGAATTATACAATGTTAAATGATGCACAAAATGTCCTCTTCCAAAATTACATTTCGTTTCTGAAGTATTTCATATTTCTGCATTTTTGTTCAATTACGACTGTCTATTTTCCGGAATGAATGTTTTTATTGTCAGTCGCATTATCTTATAACAAGATTCCGTAGATATAGCGATGGAACGATGACAGTTTTATGGCAATAATTTAAAATTTACTATAACATCTTCGTTAAGCGTCTATTTTCAAAATGAAATTTTCAGGTCTTATTATTAATTAAAACGGTTACATATATATTTTATCAATTGTAGTGTTATTTCTTTCTTTATTTTTAAATAAGTAATAGTAATGATAGAAAGAGAGGGAGACAATATTACCCTAAGATAGTTAATTGATTATTGAAGTAAAACTTCTTTCGGCACGTTTGACTTGGGGAGAAAGGTAAATGCGTGACGAAAGCGTTTCAAAAAATGTGGTCGGGCGAGGCGAACGAACGTCGAACATAATAAATTTAAATATTTCTAGAAAAATGTATACATATGTAAACAAAAGTATGTGAGTAAAAGTAAGTAAGTCAAATGTTAAGTTTTTCAGATAATAATCATAATACTTTATTTATTTGGATAATTGCTCTGGACCTTTAAACTAGCTAAGCCTGTGAGTTAGGGGTCAGTGTCTTCCCAGTTTTACAATTTATTTTATTTCTAATCTACATAATGACGGCCTCGCTGGCGCTGTGGTGCGAGTACTCGTTTTGTTAGCAGAGGTCCCGGGCTCGACTCCCGACAAGGCGAATTTAGAAAATTGTATATTCTTACTTTTCTGGACTGGTGGGAGGCTTCGACCGCGGCTAGTTACCACCTTACCAACAGAAACGAAATGCCAAACAAAGAGATTTGTGTTCCTGTACAATTTTCTTTTGACGGTGGTAAATGCATTTGCACACCCTGACTAATGGGATCGGGAATATGGGACTCCCAGAGGGTACGAACTCGTCATACTCATTAAAACTCAGCGGGACCGCCATAAACCATGAGTGGGGAGCCAGATGTTCGTTGAGGTATTTCTCTCTGGCCCCTCGGTTGTAGCTCACAGATAATCTACAGGGAGAGGAGTTGTATGAACCTCCGCCTCCCGTTTCCTGCACCCCCTCGTCGGTGCTGGAGTGTTTGGGCGGCATTCACCCTCTCACTTTGCCGTGCGTCCTTGAGCGAGATGACAGTCTCGCAAAAGGAGGCAACCGATCTCCAGGCCTGCTCCTGTTCCGGTACGACAACTGTGTAGAAACCATAAGAGGTATATTGCCTCTTACCAGATTAGCGTGCTTCCATTTTGGACTGCATCATCACTTACCATTAGATGAGATCACAGTTAAGCGCTAAACTGTCAGCAATAAAAAAAAAACAAAAAAAAAATGAATACTTAATTTAAAATATATCAATATGTGTGCATGTAAGGGTGTGGACGTGTATTAGTGGTCGAATGTGTGTGTGTGTGTTTCACCGTGTGCGTGTGTATATGCGTGCGTGTGTGTATGTATGCGTATTTTCTGTTATATAAAAGTCGAAGATTATAATTCGAATGGCGACTTACGAGAAAGCTTTATTTTTTATCCGTATCCTAGCGATGGCTGCGGCGAAATGCACTCTTTGATCCCAAATTGCAGTTTCAACGTCTTTGAAAGGGTACCCAACTTCGTTCAGCAACCGTGTGGCTCGCTCAACCTCAGCTCGTGGTCGCGACACCCACCTACGTCTTGCCAGCTCCATCAAAAACAACCATGTTGCATGGCGATGATCGCTGAACTGCAAAGAAGTATTCTAAGCAATATTTGTAGTACAAAAATCGCCGGAAAACCCTAAAAATAAAACGAACAACGGTTCACTGTGTTCACGAATACATGTACGTGTATAAAAATATTGATACTTTCAAGATCAATAGATGATTTCATCTCTAACAGTATAAGAATTAAAAATAAATTTATCATAAATTCAAGTAGCAACCTATTAAAGTCCCACTGCTGGGCATAAGTCTACTTATATGAGATAGAGAGAGCATAGACAAATACCCCAGAATCATTCCCGGTATATACTTTACACCACACTACACCATAAACCAGAATGAAAATTACAATAAAGCTCGTCAGTTACTTGTTTTAAAACAAAATTAAGTGGTATCTGCTGTGGATTTATGACTTATCTACAAGTCTTACCACTAGGCCATCGAGGCATTCAATTTAAGTAGACTATATACAAGGCGTTAGGAGACCTCTTCCTAAAATGAAGACAAATGACTCTATTGATGATGGGGCGGAAAAAAATCGATTCTGACTAAATCAACATATTTTTAAAACTTTTATAAGCATCATTTACGCTCTGTCATCTTAGAACAGCTAAATGAAACGGTAGTTACATAAAATTGCAAAAAAAATGACACAACATCATAAACAGCTGATCTTCGAACGCACGGATCAACGAACTGTCTTTGTTTTCGGGAGCAGTCTCCTAACACCTTGTACATGGATAATAGAATATAAAATATAGAATATTTCTTGAATTAATTTTATTTCTTCTCTTTATTTGTAGAGCTTAAAAACTAAATTTCGTTTATGGTTAAAAGTTTCCATCGAAAAATGCCTGCCTAACCATTAGTGTATAATTATCCATTATGTCACGGCGTCTTATTTAAGTGATAGATTCTAACCAGATATCTTTCAACACGAATCATCGTGTTATTATTAATCGTATCCTCTTTATCTGATCGGGAGACCGCAATAGTCGATTTTTTCGCAAATATCAACAGTCGTAAATATAAAGCTCGTTTACGTGAGCGTCCTCAAACAAAAAGAAATGGTTTACTGTCACGAGACCGCCTTAATGCGAGTTAGATGGTCTATATTTTCTGCTGTACATCTTGTCGAATGTGTTTTTATCGGATTTATCGTCGGTAATGACATTTCTTTTCAACCTTGGCAACTTGTGCTTACAATATGACCTTTAAGAATATTTAAACAAGTTCAAGAGCATTTTAATATTGGTATAAGTAGAGCATTTTTGCCATAAATCATCGTATTTTACATTGTGAAAGCCGAATGCCGAATTAACCTTGTGCTCTAAGTTATCTATACCTATATTATAATACGAAATTATCTCTCAGTCTGTTATATTTTCAAAACTTAACTTCTAAACTGATTTCGATAGATTTGGTGTACTATCAAATATTGTAGTTTCGCGTAAATCTTCTTGATAAGAATGTAAAATTTGTATATACATCTGTCAATTTGAAATATATTCGTAAACATTGGAATTTGGTAGTCAGCAACTTAGTGAGAAATTATAAAGGACGCTTTTAAAACTTTTTTCAAATGTCACATTTATACACTTTTTTGCATATCTACAATAATTATATACAATAGAATAAACTTAAAGGCGGTCTTATCGATATACAGCGATTTTTTCCAGACAAAGTAAAAAATGTGGTCAAAACTTAACCGGAATAAGAATTCGTAATAATTAACGCAACCTTTACGCTCAGATTCCCGCCAAATTTCGTAAATTAGTACAGTTGTAATCAAAAATTGTGGTTGGCAATGTGATGTCATAAAAAAAATAAATAAAAGAAGTATCATTTCAAATTCAATTTGATTTCTGAACGACGGTACGAACCTCATATACTTGACAGGTAGAAATAGTTCCAGAGGGAAAGCGAAATTGACTTTACTATATTCCAAGCATTTTTACTTCCACAAATAATTCAAAATCAAAACTAGCCAAATTAATCAGTTCCTGAGTTTAAGTGAAACTAACGAACAGCGATTGATTTATCTATATATATAAAAGAGATATCCAGGTATCTATTAACTTATAACTCTATCTCTGGAACCATAAGGCATAGGGACTTGAAATTTGGTAGGAATATTCCTTTTGCCGAGTAGAGGTCAGCTAAGAACGGATTTTACGAAATTCCATTTGCAAGGGAGCTTGCGGGGGTGTTATACGTATGTTTCTTATTTGTAAAACAATTTGCCTAAATTAATGAAAATGCTATCTAAAAATCATTCCATGCAGACGAAGTCGGGGGTTCAGCTAGTATATATATATACACATACACTAGCTGTATATATATAAGTATAGATACAAAGGTCAGTAGAATAAAATAGAAGATGCAATCATATTGAACTGACGCTGCACAACTATGACAAAGCAAAACCGTTTCACAGAAAATATAATAAGTTTATACCGTTCAATTTATTATCTACTTGGTATTCATAGGGGTTACGTGCTGCGAAACATTTGAGCATGAGCGTTTCATATATATATATAACACGTTCTAGACACTAGTATATATAAAATGAAAGTAAAACACCGCTGCACACAATTCAAAATTTTTAATATTCTAATTTAAGGATATAGTACAATCCAAAATAGTTTATATTTTTATGTGTTAAAAACTTATATTCAAATCAGCAATAATGACAATGTGGTATCACCAATTGTCGTTTAGTCATTAGTCAACTTCAATAATTTGTTTAATATTCAAAAGTCTCACCGATAAAATGCCTTTTTTGAATATAAAGTAATAGCACGATGTATCTAAAATCATATTTTTTTCTATCAATTTCTTCGGGCACATTACAGTATCAACAATCTGCCAGATAAATTTTGGGTCGAAATTGGCCCAGCTTATTTGAAAATTTAGGGTATAAACTGAATTCCCATTCGAAAGATATATTCAGGATATAAAGCAACTTCTGCCTCTGCCTATAACAAGAGTTATCATCCATTGAAACGCCCGTTTTAATCGAACCAACTGAAATTTACTGGAGCAAAGAGACAAGGATTATAATATTCCTCTACAATAGTACAATACTCTTTATTGTACACCCAATATTTAAAACATAAAAAACATACAGATACACCTTTAAAAGCACATTTGGCGGCCTTATCGCTAAAATAGCGATATCTTCCAGGCAACCAAAACCTGCTTCAAAGGTTATGTGAGTAAGAATGCGGGAAGAGGTACGTTAGCCTCTGGAGCCAGGCGGCGCAAGATCGAGTCTTGTGGAGGTTATTACGTAAGACCTATGTCTAGCAGTGGACGTCCATCGGTTGAAGCGACGACGACGACGACGACGATATTGCTTGGGAAGGAAGAACTCTCTCATCATTTTCATAAATAAATTATGAGATTGAACATATTTTATATTATTAGGCAATGCTTTCCAAAGACGACTAGCATGAACGGGAAAGGGTTTTACTATAAGATTCGTTGTTCATAATAAAATACAATCACTAAAATGCGATTATTATAATACTAGGGAAAGAATCTCCAATTACATTATATGTACGATACCTGTGGATAATCTCCGAAGAAGTCAATATCTTCTATGGCCTGATCGAGTATTGTTTTATCTGAAAAGAAAAAAATTGAAATAATTACCGTACTGACAAATAAATTTTATAATCTAATATATCTTAGTCTAAATTTTTGAGAAATTTCGGCTATAGATGGTTAATACTCATCCACAAGGACTACCATGAAAAATGCGTTCCGGTTTGATGTTATGGGGAAACGATTAAACCCATTTTAAATTATAGATAGACGCTTTACTTTTGATTAGATTTCCTTTATTGCTGACAGATTAGGGTTTAATGGCATTCTCATGTGATGGTGAGTGATGATACAGTCTAAAACGGAAGTGCGCTTTCCTGATAAGAGGTAATTTTTTACCTCATGTGGTTACTACACAGTATTGTACCGGAATGCATTTTTGAAGTGAAATTTCTTTAGACGCATGAGGGATGAAACGCGTGATTAGTGTCACGAAGATGTGCAGCGTATTTTAACATATGCAAATAACACGTGACACTTTAGTTTGCCACTCGTCATCTAATCATTTAAAATACTACTTTTCATAAAACATAAAATAAAGATATTTCATAAATTTTCTTTTCCAAATTATAATAATTTCTAAGAATGACAAAAAACATTGCATTTTTATTTACAATTCGTCATTTGAGATTTCAATAAATTATTGATATTGATTTTCGACACTTCATATTTTAATGACAATTAAATTCCTAACGTATCTGCCTATAAGTCTCGGAAATCTAAAGTTTTCGATATGTATAAATATAAACAAGACTTAACAATTAGTTTGCCAAAGATGTTTCACTTCTGACATGCGTACTTTGTGCGCACTTTCAATTTTTGTTTGCTTTGCGGGGCGTTTATCTTCGTGGTAACTAGCCACATGCATTGTCCTAAGTGGACACTGCTATTCTCGCACTATTTATCAAAAGGGGAGATATAGATATAAGCAATAATAACTTCGCAAAATCCACACATAAACAAGTTGAACTCACCCCTACACAACATTATACAGCCTGTTACGTATCAAATGAGAATAGTTCAGACACACGCGAGTGTTTATCGCAATATAATCAGGTAGGAATTCTGTGATAGAACTTAAATAGCGTTTGCGAACGCCCTAGAGCGTAAACTAGTTTAAAAGCTCGCGTGAGAGATTATACAGTTCAAACATTCACGCGCCAACTTTGCCATCATGACACTTACGTCGAATATTCCCTGCTATTAGGAATCCATATTTTAAGGTTCTTTATAAGGATAAGGGCATTCAAGGATTTTATGACGATCGTGTTTAGTGATTTACGACAAAAAAGGCACGAACGATTTCAATATAACTACACGAAAAGAGGTTATCATCACCTTTTATTGCTCGGCAATAAAAAACATTAAATGTGTATACTTATATCATGTTTTACATAAAATAGGAAGAAAGAGATTTCTTTTTATTGAAGTGAAACGCGTGATGAGCGTCACGACGATGTGAAGTGTTTTTTATGTTAATTCGTTTGGAGGTTGGGTAGTTTTAGTATTTACAATGTGGCATTTTAATTTGCCATTCGTCATTTAATAAATTAATGTACTAATTTGCATAAATTATTAAATAAAAATATTTCATAAATTCTCTTTTATAAATTACAAATTCAAAAACAAAATTTAATTGGTAATTTCTAATAGTGACAAAAAAGTGACAGTTTTATTTACAAACCGCCATTTGAGAATTCAATAAATTATTTGTATTAATTTTCGACAGTTTTAATATTATAATGACTATGAAATTCATTAAATTCCTAACATATCTTCCTTTTTTCCTCCCTCTAAGTCTCGGAAATTTAAAGTTGTAAACAAGACTTAAAAATTAGTTTGCCAAAGAAGTTTCACTTCTGAAATGTGTACTTTGTATGCACGCACTTTTTTCTGTTTATATTTCTTGTGATGTACAATAAAAGTGTTCTCTCTCCCTCTTATTTTTTATTATTTGTTTATATAGTCTTGGGAGTTTCATTTGTAATGATTACAAAATTTTAGAAATCATTACATGCTGTAAGTCTGATTTTGGCTATATCATTTTTTGAAAAGGTCGCGTGAATGGCAATATCCAAATTTCCAAAAATATGGACTAAAATATAAAGAGGTAGACCAGAGATTAATAATATTAAGCAGATCTTATAAACTCTGATAAATATAGTGCACAAGTTGAGGTTTATATTAAAAAAAGTGAAATTGTAATGAATAAAATCCCAGTAACGGATAAATAAATTATGTTTTTTTCTTTGGTTTTTAGCAATCTATATATTGCATTGGCGCCCCCTGAATAACGTTGACGCTTTGGAATCTCTTTTATTAAACCCTTGGCTTCCTTAAAAACTTTGAAAAACCCATCGCAGAAGCCTAAGTATGGTTTTCAGGTTCTGTGAGTGTGGCAGGGTTTAAGTTTTTTGGTTGTAACAATGTTATACCCAAAAGATTCGTTCGCATTATGCACAACCCTTCACCATTCCAAAGGCAAGTAGGTAAGTATCAGCCTATTAACGTCCCACTGCTGGTCACAGGCCTCCTCCTCCTCCATAAAGTTGTGGACTGGCAAGCATAGTACACAAACGTACTCTATATTCCTTCACTCTATTATGGCGATGTGACGGGAATCAGACATTGGAGAGAGATCAAGCGCAGGACCGACGGCTTAACATGCTCTACGAGGCACGGGGGCGAATCACACCGCCAACTGCGAGGAAATATTGAGAAAATCTCAATAAAAAACTCAATGTCAATTTCTGAATTAGACCTCATGACTGTGGCCGAACATGCTAACCACGAGACCAATGAGACATATCCCATTGTTTGGATCATAACTTTCATATTGCAGTGGCCCTTACTTTGCTGCAAAATTCTTGATATCCGAAATGTTAAAAATTATCAGATCTGCGAGTTGTGGGAGGTTTAGGCCGTGGCTAGTTATTACCCTAACAGTAAAAACGTACCGCCAAGCAAGATATGTTTTGGTACGATGTGTAAATACCATAAGGGGTAAATTGCCTCTTAAACAGAATAGCACGCTTCCATCTGAGACTATTTCATCACTTATTACTATACTTACATAAAATACTAATATCAAAATATGTGGGAACTTACATCGAAATACGTCGTAGATGAGCGAATAGACACACCGCATCTCTTGCTCATCTACGAAGTTTACATTCATAGGTGGTTTGCAAAGGAGACGAGCTGCTTTTAATACCTGCAAGTTTAAAGATTTTTTTCTAAATTGCCAATTTCTGAAACGTTAAGACGATAATTTGTGAGGCATACTTTTAAACATAAGAAATAAATGATTATTTTCATATTTTCAACTCTTATGGTCACTTCTTGAACACAAAAAGTATATAGTCTTATCGATTATAAACATTGACATAGATATAAAGAGAATAAACATAGCTAAGTTTAACTTACACATTGAACCTATCGTGATGTTTTATAGTTATCGAAAACTAAGTTGTTTTTAATATCTTCCAGCTTGCGTGATACATACGTAAAGCAGTACCTACTACTTCTTTTAGCACATATATTTTAAGGCTTTTTAACCTCTTTTCTTCACCTTTGCGTGCTGATTTTGAAAGAAGTATGATAAAATTCCTTTTTGTATTTCTAACTAGCTACATAGATATGTAGGAGGTAGAATTAGGAGATCCTAATTCTACCTCCAAGTCACGAAGGCAAAGACGTACCGCCAAAACAAAGACATTTGTGTTCCGGTACAATACTGTGTAGAACCGTAAAGGGGGGTATATCACCTCTTACCCAGATTAGCGCGCTTCCATCTTAGACTGTATCATCACATACCATCACATGAAATCACAGTCAAGCGCTAAACTGTCAGCAATATAAAAAATCTCAAACCTTTATCCTGTATTTCATCCATTTTAAGTGGTAATTTTTATAGGGTATACCTACGTCTATCGCTTTATCTAAATTAGGCTTAGGCATGAAATCAAATAGATATAGTAAGTTATCCTTAAAAAATAGATATATGCCTACTTAGACTTTAAAATATGGTATTAGTGATCTATAATAACAACATCATGGTTTTTATATCTCGTAAGGGATTAGGCATCGTTATCGGTGAAAGCTCGAAGGTGGTTAGATATTTTTCCGATACTTCTAGCAATTATAGTAATATTTAATCACAAAAAATCCAGTATGTCTCTGGAAGAATTTTAAGCAGACTATTAATTATAAAGTTAAAAATGACTGTGTGTTGCCTGATAACCTAAATCATCCCGACCAGATTAACTTACACTTTTTGGATGTCCCCGGCAGGTGTGATGCGTTAACAACGGATATTGATTACTACAGCACTAGCAGAATTAGCTCCAAAGAATTTTCTATAGAAATGGTTAGTAAAGACGTCGTCCTGAAATTTATGCGTACCCTAAAGTCAAACGCGATTGGGTCGGACGGCATATCTTTGGAAATGCTGAAACCTTCTTTAGACTATATCATTGAATCAATATGCAAAATTATTAATACTTCTATACATAGCAATACTTTTCCTGAACTATGGAAAAATGCTATTATAAAACCTATTCCTAAAACAGACAGTCCCGTAGATTTCAAAGACCTAAGACCTATTAGTATTCTGCCGTGCCTTTCTAAAGTGTTGGAAAAGGTAGTGTATTCACAGTTGTCCCAATTTCTGGAGGAAAATGACTTATTACCTAAGGTGCAATCGGGATTCCGAAAACACAGGAGT